>JACJUM010003237.1:8907293-9139551 GCA_020976665.1 Heortia vitessoides
CAATAAATATATGTCAATAAATATATGTCAATAAATATATGTCAATAGCAATTTTTTTTAATAAAATTGGCCATCGACATTTATTGGTGTATTAGAACATCTTAGAAGATAATATTAAAATAACCCCGTAAGAGATCAAATCACGGCCGACGAAGGAAAACAACGCTGGCTAGCGGGTAAGCTTGCTCAAAAGAAAGCATATGGCATTAGTTATCAAATTAACATTCACGATAACGAAGTCACGGGTTACAGCTAGTGTATCAATAACAACATTAATATTTTGAAAGCTAATAATATTATGTCTCGTGGCGTACTTGTTATTTTATTTTTGTTTTTAAGAATTCTCTCCTTATCCTGTAAACTGATTTTAATGAAATTTTACCAGTGGATAGCTTGAACCTTAGAAAAGAACCTTTATGCTACTGCTATGCTAAGAAGTTACTAAAGAGGATTAAAATTAAATTTATAAAGTTTAATGGTTGAATATAGCATATTCAACATTTTATATTAACATTTTACATTAACAAGTTGAAAACCATGTCCTTATATAAAATTTTTATGATACCTATCCTTTGGATTTTATATAATTATATTTTTGGATTGAGACGACTCTTTTTTCACTTTAAATAACACATAATACTTGTATTACAAGTAAATGGTTTTCGTTCAAGCTAAAGGTTTTAGCACTTATAATTGCCTGAATTTTAAATGTAAGTTCACCGCGATATTTATTAAATGAAAACAGTGAGTTAATTAAGTCACACGACATCTCATACACTGACCTATTGAAATAAGTAGCTCAAACTATTTGTTTTATAAATATTTGAAAACAGAGTTATTACGAGCATAGTACTTTACCATCATCATATAAGCCTACAGATGTCCACTGCTAGACAGAAATCCAACCTCAATAAATTTACGCCACAGCGGTGTCGCTTGAAAACGACTCCCCGAAATCTTAACCATTTCGTCCGTCCATCTTGCGGCGGGTTGTCCCACGCTGCGTTTTCTGGTATACCTAGTTGTTAAATACACATAATAAATAACTTCCAGGCACAGAATAAACACAATTACTCATCACGTAATATTTGTCCTGGGTAGGACCTTTGAAGCACAAGATGGAACACCACCGAATGTGCCACCGGGCCCGTCAAACATCCATTTGTAGCACAAAATAGCAGTGTTCGCATTATTGTGTTTCGGTCTAAAATATGAAAATGAAATGCAGTGAAATTATGAGCGGTAATGTGACATCGTCAGTTGGCAATGTGCTAGTGAAATCCTTATAGAAGATACAAACTGTAGGGAGAGGTGACCTTCACTATCATGAGGACGACATGCTTTGTATGTTTGTCGACTTAGTCAAATAATAATCATCATGGAAACTAGCTAACGACGAAAGCTAATTATAAAGCTATAGGTACCTTATAAAATATATTTCGGTAAAATTTACAAAAAAAAGTTTTACTAAAGATTTTCTAGGATAAAATTAGCCGTAATTACTCTAAACAGCTGAGTTTTCTCGTCCAAGTCATTAATCAAATCCTGTACTATTAATTACTTTACTTCAAATACACTGACCCTAAACAAATACATTAACTACACGAAATATTCAAAATATCGGCTTTGATAAATGTTTATTCCAGAAAACCAGAGAGAAATGATCACACATATCTCATCACTCTTGATCAAAAAAACGACCAAACAATAAACAAATCAATCTTTGTTGTTCCAAAACCGCAAAAAACAAAGCTTTTCTCGAGCCATTTCATCAAAGAAAGCAGTCTTCTTTCAACATAACTAGTGTACGTTCTTTTTTAGGATCTGGTCAAGTTTGTCCATTTAAAAGATAGCCTGCTCTTGGAATTAAATAAATTAAAAAAGTAGGCCATAGGTATTCTTGTTCACTTGTTTCAGCTTCGCGCCAGGCTAAAACTTTTCAAAGGAAAACAACAGCTTACGGAACTGTAAGTTAACTAATTTGGAAAGTCGGTAACTCTAAGAACTGAAACTATGTGCTAAACTCGCAAACCTTGCGTTAAAATTAACGATTATCTATTTAGTTTGAAGTTTTAAGATCCCGTTAAAGTTTTGATATTACTGGTAGACCATGTATAAGAGCATGTGGTGTCGAGGACAAACAACGTTTGATACTGTGGACATGAATTGTATGCTACGCTTTCTCGACAAGGTTTTCAATGGTACACAAGTTGTGAATCGTATAAGGGCATAGTAAAATTGTATAACTTTCTTGTACTCATCATTATCATCACTGCATCCGTAGAAACTCCACTGCTGGACTTGGGTCTCCTGTAGGAAGAGGAAATTTACCCATAATTGCCTCACTGGGCAGGCGCTGTGGCAATCGCAGAGCATATCTTCGCGATGGGAATTCTGCTGCACAATTATGCAACGCTGTTTTTTTGTCTATCGATTCTGGTATCTCAGTCGCCACAACACCTGGTACATAGGGAAATACTATTCAACTCTGCCGGTACCCCACGGCTGAATGTCTAATTATTACTTAAAATCTAACATGGTGGCTTACCACCTACAGTGTTCCTCGTGGCCATACAAGAACAAATTTGCTGTAAAAAAGGTCGTCGTTTTCCATTTTCAGTATTTCAGCGAAAGTAAATAACTAAATAGACTGAGTGCATATATTCAATTTAGTATTAAAATTTTCAGGCCCTTTAATTACAAAAGGTAATAAAAACCAGATCATAAGTTTAATATTCAGGTAATAAGGGTTACTGATTAAAGAGAAGAAGATTATAAGGGGTATATAAAACCTCATAATATTCTTCTCCCGGGGGGGGGGGGGGGGGGACTTCGCGCGGGTCCCCGCCGTGCTCCCGCTTTTTAAATATCTAATATTTTCTTGCATGTATATGTATATTTATTTTTAACTAATTTTGATCAACGTGAACTGTACAACCTATGCAATATTTATTAATTAGATAAGGAATAATAATATTAATTCCTTCACAAGGATTGTGCTGCTTGCGTTAGAATAAATGGTGCCTACACTGAATGGTTTAACATCTATACTAGAGGTGTCAGACAGGTATGTGTAGCATTGCCTTAGATATTCAATTTATTTATAGACAACTGTCTATAAATGTCTGTCTATGTCTGTCTACCGTTTGAAGAACACCGTTTGAAGACAAAATGATGGATTGAGCCTTTTTATCTTATTAGCAGCGCCCCGCGGTTTTACCCGTATAGTTCCGTTCTCGCGTTAATAAATAATAAAATTACTCTAAGTTACTTGAAGACAAATTTAACCGCCTATTGAAATTTCTCTTAAGTTTGGTCCAGGCATTTTGGAGTTTACCCAAATAAGACACAACTTTCATAATCTATTTAATTTATAACTAATATTTAGTTATTACAAACCGACACAATATATGTATCGATGTAGAAGAAAATTCATTCCTGTCTGTACTTCAAACATAACACGATAATAAGCAGAATTACAGATAGTGGCCTGCATTTGTGGCGCAAACAACACTTTTAACAAATCTTAATAAATTATAGCCTATTTTAGTGTGCGAGCTATATTATTGAAAAGTTTCCCTTAATTACATTTAGAAGTTTTTGCATGAAAAAGTTACTAACATACATCCATACATTCTTACAAACTTTTGCGTTACTAACATTAGTAGGAATTATACATATACTTCGTGATACTAAAATGTCAGGGTATTTTCCGTTGCAGCTACAACTTTAATTAATTCAGCGACAAAGCTGCAAACAACATTCAAACTGCCAACTTACTTAAATGTTATATACAAGTTTAGTGCACACAAATATAAATATAACAAAAATGTTTACTGTTTAAAATAACAACTGGCAAACTTAACTTACTGATTATTTTATTAATATTGATAAGCTGATATGTAGAAATATGTAATTGTCAGATACATGGTATCTGTCACATTAAACTTGTGCATTAAAAATGAGAATTTATTGGGGAAGTTTCAAAAGATCACTTTTTTGACCAATGTGTTAATAAGTCCGTAAAACTATATTTGCCACTATGTATTATGATAAATTGCCGTAAGGTACCGGTAGATAAGAATAGTACTGTACACGAGAGGATGTCTTCCCTTTAAGAGTAGGAAATAAATAAAACTTAGTTTCAGACACTAGTACCTACGTGTAATATGTCTCTTGTGCAACAGATATAAAGCAAGTTGTTAATAAATTCAAACAGAAATAGTCTTAACTAATTGTTATTAATAACGATTACAAATTAGGGAACGGTGCGGATTTACAGAGATAATGTCATTTAGATGATTATTCTGACCTAAATATTCAATACATACAAGTCTCAATGATGAGCGCACTAAAATTATGATGCAATAAATGGAGTTAATTTGTAAGTTAAGTAGGCACAGTACCTTCCACTGTACTTCTGCCTCTTAGGACACCTGGGTGTCCTAAGGCGACTGAGATACCAGAACCAATAGATTCATCCGAAACAGTGCAGCTCAAATATACATACACAGGGTGGGGATGAGCATCCCCATCGCGAAAGCTGCACTCTGCGATTGCTAACACGCATGTCCAGTGCGGCAATTATGGGCAAAATACCTCCATTCTTGTGGAGGTCTATGTTTAGCAGTCGACTTTTAATATGATGATTATAATAAATAATTGTTCCATTGGCCTAGCTTGGCATAGAGCAATAGGTAAACTTTTGATTATGTACTAGATAAAGCAGGAATTCGGTTTTCACATGTTAGTAGAGACATCTGTACATTGGTATTTTAACTAAAATCTTAAAACTTCGAGAGGTAATTCTAGAGGACGCTGTTTCATTTAGTGTCGCCGCTCTACCGGCAGTTTGTATAACCATTGAGGCACTTTAAGTTCACAGCATAACGAAAAAAGCAGACTAGTTTTATAAAATGTATTAGCATTGGAAAGTGATAGATGGCGTTAAAGATTTCTGCTCTTAAATTTTCTTATTATGTCGTAATTTATTTTTGGATTATTTTTCATCTGTGTGGTGTAAGAAGTAATTTATCTATTTTCAAAATGTTTTTAAGTTTTTATTTTGGTTCACATACTTTATTTTAAGACTCTTTCAATGATCTTCAAAATAGAAATGTATTTGAAACGGATACAATACATAAGCTTAAATTACGAAGTAACTAGTATTTCGTTTTAATAGGCAATAAGGTACCTAGTCAATAGTAAAATGCATGATTACAGTGTGCTGAACATATCAGTAGGTGACCTATAATTAACTCTATACCCGACTCATCTTATGGCGAGCAAAACCATAAATGATGTTACAAAAACTTTTTTAAACTGGACAAAGATTTGTATTTGAGGCAATCGTTCACACTAATAGTTTACAGCTATTAGTATAATTTATAGCCGTTTAATATACCAAACTCGAAGATTTGATTATTGATGTAACATTTTTTGTGGGCAAGTCGCCGTGCATTGCGTGTCGCGTGCTTCGGCTCTTTTTTCTCGGCGTTTTGGGGTGAACACAAAAAACGTCCGTAACTGGCCACTGACTACCGGAATATAATTTTTGACAATTTCGTAAATTATATGGCCTATCGCTCAATAATGGGTAGCTACGGGCATGTTTTTATTGTTGCCATGACTTCCAATATGGGCAACAGGATTTCATTCAAGGACCCTCATTATAAAATTATTACCCAGAATAAAGTGGTTTTGTAGTTCGATAAAATGCTTTAAAGTTTTATACATTCTACTAATATTCTTCCAAAAATTTGTGTGGGTGGATATATGTATGGATGTTTATTATTCTTTTACGTTTAAGTTTAAATATTTAAATGTAGTAGAAGGAATTAAAATATTTGATAATATTTACTAAAATAAATAAACTAAACTATCGCCATTCATTATATTATAATATTTTTAACTTAAATTGACTTGGTACGACAAGACGTTCAAACTTGTTATTTACAAATTTTTGTTTCTGAGGTCAAATTTGATTTGGTCTTTCTGTAAAAAACGGAGATTCCATTTATAGTAATATTTCTGATCCGCAGAGTAGGACGACAAAGTACAACAGATAGTATAACAGAGTTTATAGATAAATGAGTATATAAAAGGTTAATAAATTACTCAGGATGACCATTTTTACTAACATCTCGTCATAAAAATGTTAAGCCCGCATTAAGTTTAACGTACCTAAATGTGGATTCTATGTTGAAATGTAGCCAAAACGGTAGCTGGTGGCTTCGAAATGATTTGGAGACACCTTTTTTTATGTACATACAATTTTTTTTTGGTATACCTATGTAATGTAAAAAATGTAATGTGAAAGCTTATGTGAACTTTATTTGAATACCCGTTTGGTGACTTGAACTCCATGATTTAATGCGTTTAATGATTCTTTATTTTAATAAAAGTGCTACATATTGATAATATGTAGCACTTTTATCTTATATCTATCTTTTATCTTAAATGCATATTAACAGGTTAGACCTAGTTTAGGTACTTAAGTATCAAAATGTATTTTAGTTTAAGTTTCCTTTTGTTGTTGAATAAAGTTATTATTATTATTATTATATTGATAATAATATGAAAGCTTTAAAGTTATCTAATACGATCGAGGTATCGTGTCTAGATGTTTGCGCCGGCGATGTATGATGGGAAGCTGACACTTCGTAATCGTTTGGTGCGCGAGCGCGAGTCTGTGGCTACACGGATCTTATATATTATGCAGGGTTGGCTACTCCCAGCAAATATGCCTCATAAGTTCTGTGAACCTTTGCTCTCGTGCAACGGTACATTGACAGCCTTTTACCTTATTCTAGAGTGCGTTGCATCTTACATCCCTTGAAATCCTATTAACTGCGCTATCCTATTAAATCCTCTTGAGCCAATAATTCTCTTTTTAATTATCATTTACTTTTGAAAATTGTGAGGAGCTTGTAACTAAAGTTATTTTCAAAAAATTAAAACCACCTACATCTTTTTTTGTCAAGCAAAGAACCTTGATCTCTAGCCAATTAAAATTTTGCACCATTATATAAAATAAATAACCGGAACAGTTATCAGGTACACTTTCACATTAGTTGTCTGTGTACTATCATACTATCTAGGGTACTATCATAATCGTTAGTCCACTCCTCCCTCCTCCTATTTTTACTGCTAAGTTCTCGAAGCTGTCTTCTATTGTGAAGTGTTAGAAAATGTCAAAAAAGTATAAAAACGCGCTTTAAAAGCCGTTTCCAGAGCTTCAGTACTTGCGACTTGTGCCTTCCTTAACCTCAAGATAGACGGTAATCAGTCAAGGCACTATACATACGAAACAGCACGTACCTTGGTTTAAGTTTATACCTTTGGAATATAATGACATAATCATGGTATTCCGATTATGTTATGGTATCAACTATTTACACATATGAAGTGATATTTTAACGGCCGACGTAAAGTTCTATTATCATTGTATGAGACATGTCTATTAGATATTTTCACCTACAAGTTCTCATCTAGAAGATCCATACTTGTTATACGTAAATCATTACTGTTTGCTAGTTATTCATCATTATTACCGCATCAGCAGTAGGGCGTTCACTGCTCTACCAGTTATTTGCAATTGGTCCCGTTGCATACAGCCTTCATTCAGCATGGTTCTTTGGTTCTTTTTCATGATCTGTTTATCCATCTACCCTGTAGGTGGATATTCTACAGTGCGATTGCTGGAGTTTCATCATGGGCCCGATGGCGCAAATATTACCATCCCATGTGGTCCCATCTTATGCGCCAAAGGTCATGGGTTTGATCCCCACCCAAGACAAATATTTATATTATGATATTGATGTTTGTTCTGTGTCTGGGTATTGAATATATGTATTTAAGTAGCATAATTGTGATTCCTCTGTTGTCTGATGTCTGTAATACAAATGCTTTAAGCGACTCATTACGGAGTCATGTCAATGTATGTATGATTTATTATATTATTAAGATCATTGAACAAAGTAACTACTTTTAATAACGCAAAAATAGACCTCACGTACAGTAGCAACCCTACAACATGCAGGAAAATTGCGCGGTCGCGCGCGCCTCGCTCCACCGCGAAACATGACTCGACGCGGTTCCCGACTCTGTCTGCTCTAGAGCAAGTAACTACAAGCTAATAATGCTTTAATTATGAAACACGCTATGTATGCTCGCGTGATGTCTAGCCTATGTGCGTAAATGGAAGTGGGAGGGACGCCGCAGGAAATTACTTGGGGCTGTTTTGTGGGTTTGAGGTGGTCAACGTATTGTGTGTAAAAATATTTACTATAATTCGGCTTCTATTAAGGTTTCCTGAATTTAGCGTATATTTATGTTGAATAGACTTTAAATATTTAGTGTTATTAATGAAATGTGTTTCATACTGACATTTGTTCACAAGATTAAAGTTTGTTGCATAAAAAACATCAGTTATTTGATTCTTTTCGCCTATATTTATATTTGATTTATATCTAATTTCATTATTCGCTATCGATTCTATTTTTGTTAAATGTGATCAAGTGCGGTATTGTCTATGGGCACGGGATCGCGTTACAAGGCGCCCAGTAGCGATACCGAGTCAAAGTTTTTTGTCCGGGCTGACAGGTCGAATTAGAATAAACGGTCGGATAACACGTCCTATTCCATTATCGTCCTGTGTTTGGTTTCGTGATGCCAGTGGGAACGCAGTTCGTGGGGGCCTCAATATTATGATGCTCTATTTTTTTTATAGATTTTGATTCGGAACACACAAAACGTTTGATGGTATATTTTGTTATGCTTCGTTCGGAATCCCTGTTACTAAGGTCCGTGGATAGTTAACATCGTTTAAAAATACGAAATTCCGGTGACGCTTCGATATTGGATCATGTCCTGACTATTAAAAAATACGACAATTACTTTCATTCAAAGATACAGTTTAGTGGTGACATGCTACTGTGACACACGTATGAAAAAACAAGGCTCTCTTAAGGTACACTCGCCCATATACGATTAATGTATATTATATGTTCAAACATTACCTAGATATACCGAAGAGTTTTCTTTAAAACAATACCGAAAACAACACTATACTATGAACGTCCACTCGACCGTAAAAGCTACCGAATTCCACGAGGGAAGGTTCACTTTTTCTGTAGACCGTTACTAATGCCAGATGGTTAATATTTTTCCACACATCCGTCAAAATTACGGTTGACACATCTATTACACACGACCAAACAATGTTTAACTCAAAACTAACAGTGAACATTTGGAATTCACAATAATCACCTTCTAGGTGTCAAATTAAATACAATTACCGCGGATTAGAGCTTTAATTGTAATAAACAACCATTATTATCAAAACAGCCCTAGAACGACCACTGCTGGACATAGGTTTCTCCAAGAAAGGGGCCGCGGTGGGCTAACGACGTGGCAATAGCAGACCGTAGCTTTGCGATGGAATGTTGCTGTTCATCCCTGCCTTGTTGCATTTGCATGGTAACAATGAATATATAATTAGTTATCTGTGGGTAAACATGCATTCCGGTACCGCAGTCGCAAATTATAATACCTGGTACAGAGCAAGGTATTTTATACTCTGCCTTCAGCTTCAATTGTAATAAATATTATCTAAATGCTCTAGACTAGCTCTAAAGCTAATGAGAAGCCGACGTAACGGTTCAATACTTATTAAATAACAAAATAAGTAATGATATAAAGCCCAGTAGCTAACAACGATCTTTGTGGTTAGTGCGATCGACTCGACTATAACCATGTCTGGTCTTGCAGGCAATATCTTGTGTCGCTCCACTTGACAACTTTTGTAATGTTAAAAATGTACTTTATAATAACAATATGCAGCGTATAGCTTCCGACGGTATAGTAGATGTACAGATTTGAGGTATGTATAACTAAATATGCGTACCTGTGTAAATAAAATGAGCAAAAAGTAGGTAGTAGGTAGCGTACACTTATATTCAATAATAACTAGGTTAGGTAAAACCCGTATTTATGGCTAACGTTTTTATTTATCACCTACTCTCTACTGTTTGATGGTTTACTTAATAAAATGATCGGACGTTTTGATTTTCTGCGAGAATAAAATTACTCTATTAACGGATTTAAACGCGGGTTACATTTTTTTGTTTGACGTTTGGATAATCTTGCGGCAACCGTTCTCAGGATTGGTGAAGATGGTGCTTACATAATAATCGGTCGTCTAGACCGAGTAGTTTGCTGCCGATTACTATTTAAATATTAAAATACTAATACAAAAGTAAATTCATCTTAATCGTACCGAATACTTGAACGCTGGCAGAGCGATATCCACCTTATCAAGTTACCTAGGCTACTGGGCATCTCCGCCGAGATCTAATAAAAAGATACAAACATCACACATTGCACAACTATAATAACCTTTATATGTACTGTACTAAAGTGTAATATCAATTGGGTAAGTGTCCTCGTTTATGACAAAGCGTGAGCACACAATAATGGTCGCTTCGATGATTTTATGGAAACATGATATCGTGTTGGCCTCTCACAAAAAGAGTAAAGCAAAACCTGACCGAAATTGTTTTAATCGTCGGAAGCCACCGCCCTGAGTTCATTTTGTAATTATTATAACGTTTTGATTATGGAAATAATAGTTAATCGGATAAATGTCACGCAATCGAAAACGAGGAATATCAACTCTGAGCTGTTCTATGATCTGGTCCCTTTCATTGTCAGGGAATTTTACGTCCACTCTGGAGAGGCACTTGCTCCTTATTCACGCCTACCTGTGTGAATAAGGAGCGTGGATCATTCATGACCGACCCTGTGGGCTCAATACGGATTGATAAAAGGTCACTCAGTTAAACGTTTTTGATATAATAATCACCATCCTATAGCCCTGTCCTATTTACACTATGTATACACATTTCCACCAAATTTTTTTGTCGCGCTCATCAACAGTAATAAAGAGAGACACCGTACGATTTGTTTGAACTAACTTGCGCATGAAATACCGTCCCGATCAGCTACCGATGGTTCGCTGGTTACCTACCGCGTTTCCAACCACAGAAAAAAAAACTCATAGCTCCGTCTTAAGGCATTCGAATTCCTTCGAGGCAAATACGTGTGTTTAATCGTACGTAACAATTTGTTTAATTCGGTGCGAGTAAAACATACGTTTTCGACAAAGGTTGCCTGCTTTATCTCAATTGAGTAACTTTTATAGCACTTGTATATTCATTAATAAAAGTAAAAGACTTTATTAGTCATGTGAAATTAAATTGTTTCAAAAAGGTTATGCATTTCTTTGTTTAATCATCCGAGCAGTGAGGTAAGCGGTAAAATTGAGATTTTGCCTCGCCGGCGCCTACCTGAGGTTTCCGTGAAGCGCTCGCGTGTCAAATACAACCGCGAACATTCACAAAAAGAATCTTTAATGGAGTATGATAACCAAACCGACCGTGGCGCACACCGCGGATCATCACACGGCTACCAAAAAGAAAACTTAATTCTACTTTCCAGTGAAATGTCTTTTGAAGAATATATGTATTCATGACTAGCAGATGACAATGTTGTAAAGCTGGAGTCCATAAATGTGACATCAAACAAGCCATTATGTTCTTAAAACTTTCATCCACAAATGAAAAACTGCGTTTTACCATACGACGGTGGCAGGTGAGTGCGGAACAATGGCTTAATAGATTGCTCGAGTTGACACTTAAAAGCCGAAAATCGTATGGCATCCTTTTAGCGAAATTTCGGAAACCACAATAAAACCACAAGCCTTTAAACGGTGTCGCGTGGCAAGCGTCACTTTAAAGAACCGTTCACCGAACAATTCTTATTAAATAACACATGACAACTTGAGGCATTTTGCCACAAATTGGTTGTTTAAACACTTGAAAATTCTACGAGTAACATTGTAGTTGAGGCTTCTAATTAAAGGTTTTGGAACTCGAATCCCCGTACCCATTTTAGTGGAGCTGTAAATAAATCATGTTCGACAAGATTAGAGACTTACCAACGGGGTCGAAATGACAAAACGACCCAGCCCGAGTGTTATTTATGTGGCCAATAAAATCGTCACTTTTTAACCCACAATGAGACATCATTAGAGAGCTTTGTGCGCTTTTATTACGTAACACTCGATCGAATTAGGCTGTTTGTGGTGTTTTGATTACCAATTTGGCGTCATAAAACTGTTTAGATAAAATAATTAGTTCGAAATCATGAACGTAAAAAGTACTAACTCTAATTGGGTAGACATTTTAAAATCACTTTATTATGAGTTTAAAATGCATATAATTACCAATATTTGATATTGAGAAAAAAATGGGGTTGTAACTATAAGCCAATAACCCAATAACTATAACCCTATAAAATTGTACACCACTATTGGGTTATAGCTAAAGCCTGCAAGGTGTAAGTACCTGCATTTGATTGATGCGAGATTAACAAGTATATAGTAAAATTGGATTCGAGTTTTTAATTAAGAGAAATAATAAATAAACACTTGTTATGTATCATAATTATTTATAGATATACTTATTATGTGTGATTTCGTCAACATGGCAATAATCACAAGCAAGAACTGAAGGCCGTATTTTATCAATCGTTGTGAATAGTGTGAAAATGATTACACATTACAAACATCGCAAAACAACCACTTAGCAAACATCAAAATATCTTTACAAATATTCACGTTTATTAGTAGGATTGTTAAATTGTGCTGTGTGTGATGTTCTTTAAAAATAATATCTGCAAATTATATCTGATACTCTTTTGATTCCTCGGTCAGTAACAATTAAAAATTATTTTTATGGAGATATACAAAACGTTTGGTGAACAAGTGATGCATCAATTGCTCGCCACGAGGGGTCGCCACTGCACCCGACACTGACATGGTAGAGAATGTGGGAGACATTTACATATCGATAATTACTTGATATTCTAGAGATATTATAAGTACGTTTTCAATTACCTTCTTAACATAGTAATTAATTAATAAATTTTTGTTATAGTCTTGTTAACTGATCTTATTTTATAAAGAAATAGTTATTTAATCAATATATTTATATCATCATCATCACACCAGTCATTGGAGGTCTACTGCTGTACGTAGGCCTCTTCAAGAAAGTAGGATTTTTGCTTATAATTGCCGCGCTGGGCGAGCGTGTTGGCAATCGCAGAGCGCAGCTTTCGTGACGGGTATGCTGCTGCCCATTTCCGCCCTGTGCATTTATGCTGCATTATTTCAGATGGATATACCGCCATATGTCGGTTTCGGTATGTCGCCTCTTACAATACCTGGTACTGTGAGATGTACTATTTCACTCTGCCTGCCACTATATTATAAATTGTTACATAAATTTAAATCATGATATTTACGTATACCTAAGTTATTTTTATTACTGACGAGTCTACAAAGATACCTACATTATTTGACAGGTTGAATAATACACACTCATCTTTCTTAAGTAATTAAAAAACAACAAATAAATCTATACAATTATCTAAAGATGCACCAATATGCACCTGAAATATTAATTAAATCTTTAATTTAATCCAGCTCGATAAGTATTGCTCGTTACATCTCTTTTGATTGATATTGGATGATCGAATGAGCCGGGCGCAGTTCGGGGAAGCCTCTGGGCACGTCACATTCCTTCCAGCGCATTCGCGAAACGCGCCGACACCGCTCGATCGTAGATAAAGGCCACTTATGACACAAACCATGCTTTTATTCCAACAAATTGATTTCAAACGTAGGCTAGATCGTATCGACGATCTGATCTCGACTGCCTCACCGTCGGCTGGACAAAGGCCGTGTTATCGTTCATAAATTGACACGTATCTTCAAACTGTGTGCCCCACCGGTTGATCGATAGCTTTAAAATTAGATATTATATAGCATAATGATAAGACATCACTCGATCAAAGCTGGTTATTCTTGACGCACGATTTGTATCGAATAGAGCCGTCACGACCGCGAAATCGTCCGCGACGACAATGCACACGTTCGTGTGAGAGTGGGTGACAAAGGATGTTGTGATTATTTAGTTGATTCTGGATTGTTTTTCATGTAAGCTTATTTATCAAGCCGGCGCTATTAGTGCAGTATTAGTACATACCATGCAATATCTGTGAAAGCATATACATAATCCTCATATATCTTTGTTTCTCAAGCAATGACTAGGTTATAATCTTACTTTATATCAAAAATGTCTATTAAATATTAGTGCTACATAAATTTTTGGTTACGCCCAATCATTATACTAACCAATGAGAGTCCATTGCTGGACATAGGCCTCCGCAAAAAATTAGGAATAACAGAGCGTAGCTTTCGCAACGGGGATGCCATCCCCGCCCTATTCATTTGAGTTGCATTACTTCAGATGGATATACCGCCATATGTCGGTTTCGGTACCTTAATAGTAGTATTCATACGACACCTGGTACACGGGGAGGTACTATTTTACTCAGCCAGTAACTAACGGTCAAATGTAACATAATTTTACACGCTTAGTGCACAAATTTTTGAATTTATATCTAACCACAAAAATATTGATATCTTTTATCTCTATTATGCACTAAGATTCAAAAATTACATTAAACTACTAGAAGGTGCGCGCACAATACTATTAAAAAAACATAGGGAAATATTTCTGCGGCGACTAGATTAAAAGGAACGGTTTCTTTGGTGTCGAACAGGTTCAGCAATTATTACGCTAGGTAGAGCCGTGATCAAGATAACCGATTATTAATCGCCGCTAATTACTGCCGGTGTTGTTCCGACCTCTATCGCACACTTACTGCGACCACCGACAAAAAATCAAACAAAAACCGTGAAGAAAGCCACATTTGTGCTCGTTCCGGCGATCGCTACAAGTGTAGTCCCAGTTTCACCTGTTCTTTGTTTGCCTGGCGGCTGTTGAATAAAAGGGTTCAAATATCACAGTTTTGGGCCATAATGGCCGCTGTTGCGATAAATCATTTCAATAATAACTGCACTTGCGGAGGTTTAGATTATCGCTGTAATGTGCGGTTGAGGATTTGAGCTTCGTGATTTATTGGCCTTTTTTTCCTGGCAGTTGGGAGCTCTTTGCTCTTTGCTCGATTCAATGCTTATTATTTTTGTGATTAAATCGAGCTGTTAAAGATAATATACCTGTTTGAGTAGACTTGAATGGCATGGTTAAATATTGGAACGGTATTCAAATTAAATATACCTTTATGTGCTCAGTTTTGACGCGTCCCTGTTTAGATTATAAGTCTGCGCTAGCAACAAGTTCTTGCAGAAAGTAGTTCTCAGTGTTGTCACAATGGTAGCGAGTACCTGCCTCCCACGTGATGTCGGAGACGGATGCGCGCGTCCGAGCATGGAGCCCCGCCGATAAATCCCGCGCTCGCCGCCGGCGCGGGATTCGGGAGCCATCAATCATTGCGGCGGGAGACGGGAATGGCGGTTTCGCAGCATAGGGTAGATATATCTCAGATGCTTACACAGAATTTTAGCTCATTCATGGATGAACAACGGTCAATCAAATATTCATAAAGAGAGACATGCATGTGGCAATGAGTTACAAAAGTAAGCTTCTGAGTAAATCTTGTCATATAGTCTATATGTTTTTTAGTTAAGATTGTTGTTTAATATAAAAAAGGTTGCTATTGGCGTTTGAGACCCAACAATATTTAGCTAAATATTAATAATGGCTATATGGCCTATCCACAATAACGTATTTTCATTAAAAAATCATACAATAGTACATTCAACAAACTGTTTATGTGTTTCTGTAGTTTGGGTTTAAGTGGATAATGCCGATTGTATGTAATTGTACTTATTTGGTGTTTTACAAGTGTTTTTGTCGTTAACAAAGAAAACTGCGATGACTAATTTGAATCTAGATATGGGTCTTCATAAACATAATCGATATTAAATTATGTAGTTTAATGATAAAAGTAGCTTTAAATGTGTTTTCTATGTCATGTGTTACTCTGTGCAATATTCTAACGACTTCTTATTAAAAGCTAAAACGCTCCGTAGGATGTCAGACACGGCATTTGATACATGATAACTAGAGGCGAAGTCACATTAAATCTGGTTGCTTGCACTCACTCGTAATTCACTTAATTTCACTTACTCCGCGAAATTGGTGTAATACCAACCTATTAGGGTATATAAACATTTTTCAATTCGCGCGGTTGGCTGAATGATAAATCGTCGATGGCAAACCGGTACAAAAAGGACCAATGTATTTATTCGCCTTTATTATTTCAATTACATTCAGGTTCACACGGCCTCGCGAGAGTCTCAATGCCTTTGCCGTAAAGGTCGCAAAATCAGAATTAAAGTTATGATGTACAAACACAATTTAAACTCATTGTTAAAGGTTATATTTTTTTATCGTCTCGTTTACATCAAATTAAGCATAAATTGACGTAATTGGACCAAATGAGGTATGGTTTCCAAGTTATTTTACAAAAATACATTAAAATATGATTTCATGCTACTTGTGTTGTAGGTAAATAGTACGTCTCAACAGACATTCTTTTGTTTAATCTCTTTCAGGCAAATTCTAGTTTGTACGCTCAATGTTTTGCGGTACGCATTCATAATAATGTATCAACCGAAAACTTTTATTTTATTTCCACTTTACTGACCATAACGTTTACCTCTTTATCCCAATTCGTCAAACTAACTGCCGTGTCTTAGAACAAAAGACAATACAAAAGTCATTACGGTCAAGAGAATGGCTATTTGTAAGCTTGAACTGCAAAATACCGAGTTCTGGCGCGCGCTTTTGATTGATCTCTGGATAATACTCACCCACAGGAGTTATCCGTTGTACTACAAATTCAAACCTTATAAGCTGATGTGATAAATCTCACTTTACAACAAATGGTGTTCGTGTAATTAATTAAGAGTCTTTGCATATGATATACATCCCTATTTCTTGGGAAGAAGGTGTAAAATAATGTTGGCTGTTATTAAAATATATGTCAGGGAGTGTGAAATCAGCGCACGACTGTAATGCTAGCCCCAAGGTGGCGATTAGGGTTTAGAAGCTATGCATTCATTTCCATAGAGTTTAAAATACAATCTTAGAAAATACAGTTAAGTAAAACGAAAATTTAGCACACTGACTTACAGTTGTAAATATAATGAAGCCTTTTGGCAACGTGCAGGTTGGTAGTTATAGTTCAAATTTGATGAACCGTTATCTGGTTAATGTTTTTATGGACATAACACTGGTTGTCTCTGACGTCAGTCCGGGACTTTATAGAAAGACATAGAAGTTGTTATAAAACCACTTTAACGACTTCAAACCTGCTTTTTACGTTTTAACCAGTAAAACAATATTAAATTTTAATATTTTAAATGACATAAATGAGTTTTAATTACTAACAGTGCTAAGTGGTAAATAAATGTATGTAATTATTTATTACAGATGACTCTTTTATTACAGATGATCACTATCAAAAAGAAGTTTAGTACATTCACAAATACCCTATAACATAATATCTCTATTTATTGTGTTTGGTCTTCTTAGCTCTGCTTATTACGCAAATCCATTCTTACGAAGAAGTTACCTTATGGCCTTAAATGTGTTTGTTATTTTGTCCTAAAGGCACTTATTAGGCGCTCTTTGGCGGCGGCTGCCTCCCGCGGCGCTCCTAACGCCCGGTGGTTTATCATTGCAAATTGCACCCGATATTGACTGCCTAATTACGTTAATGCAGTAATGGGAACAATTTGTGTTTTATTTTCTATTATTATTAAAGAAATGTAGATTCACGAAAAATAAGGTAACATCTAAAACGATCATTTTGCTTTCTATTCAGTCACATGTTTACAGTAATTCGTGTAAAAAATATAATCATGGGTTACAGACGGTTGTAAGAATATTTTTTTTGTATTTAATAATAATATACATATTCATACGTGAAGCAAAAAATTTTAACCTTCTATTGAAAGCAAATTTTGTGAAATAAATGGAAATTTTACATAGTTAAAGTTATAATGTCGAGAAATTTGGTTGAATTTCAATTACCGGGCGAACAAGTAACGACTTTTATTAAAAACATGTGTATTAATGGCAAGCGTAGCGTAGGATGTCTACTCATAAGGGAACAGACCATCCGATTAGAAACAGGAATGCATGCTTTAGAGATCTTTTGGACACATTTGCGTAGAGGACCTTTGGCTGATAGGATGAATGTTGGTAAAGAATAGGATACTGTTAATGATTAAATGTATTATTCATAAAAATATATTTCTTTACATTACAATCAAAATAATGAGAAGGTTATAAATAGATTTTTCTCCATACACAATACACATTTCGATTGATTTAATGCTTTTTCCCTATAAGTACCTTAAGTATTCACTTTAATGTGAGCTATTAATTACCCATATAAAGGTATGGTTTTTAACGTCAACATTGAAAGCCTCTTGCTTAAGCAAGACACGTTAAATAAGTTTTGTTATTATGAAACAAAAAGTTGAAACTATAAATGGAACAAATATTTTCGGTAGTCTCGTCTGTCGACAGGTTGAAGTGATCATGATATTAATCGATATGACTGTAGGTATTACATGTAAAAGCCGACAATAAGCGTGACATCGCGTGCTGCTTTAATACTTATACCGGTCAAATATAGTGAAGATCTACAACACTCCGTTGTAACCCTTGTATTACCGCCGGTAACGGATAGCTGTTGGCTTTTGAACCCGATGAGTGAGCCTTCACCGGCTTGAACCATAATCAGCTCGAAATCAGAAGTTTGCTGTAACCCTATCGTGGCAGGACTTAAGATTCATTGTTGCTGTTGCAGTAGTGATGTGCTCGCGTGCTGGGTAAAATTTGCGCTATTTCTTGATAGTGTTGTTCAATTTGCGAGCAACTAAATTGAGTAAAAGTAATATTATAAGTTGTCTATGTTTATATACTATTATGCAATATACAATTGCAACATTGAGCACTGTAATATCATCAAGACGATTACAAGATATTTTAATTTAGTGCATTTACCTACATCTTGAAGTAAAACAATATTGTTTTCTTAGTAAACCCAACCTTCATCCTAGATATAAAGATTGATTGCTTTCCTTATTAAAAAAAAGGGTATGTTATTGTGACCTAGACATGGTCGTTTGTTTTGCATGTGTAAATTTTTTTTTTCAGGAACAATTCTTTAATCCTTTAGCTATCGAGGCTAATTAAATTCCGGAATGATTCACGGACATGATAGATAAATAGCAACAGCACCGTACTTTATTGTCTGGTTTTTGTTATTATCCATTTTTTAATAGACATTTAGTTCCCACTCTAATGTTCTCACGTCATAATGAAACATGTGATAAAGTGCTTCCAAAAAATGTCTTTCAGATAGCAATTTAGTACATCACTAGCCACGAGGTGCCTTATCGATAATGATACGATTAATAACATTGCAAAGCAAACGTCGATAGATGGTGAGGCCTTAAATCGGGCGGCTATTATCCTGTCGATACGCCGACTCGCGCGCACGAACATCGTTGAATTACACCTCTATTTACTGTCAAACTTAATTCCTTACTCGTGTCGTTCGAAAGTTCATTCTCGGCGAGTTTTCGCCGGGTTACGGTGTAAGCCGCTCTCTGATCTGGCTGGGGTTATAAAATGATGTATGCATGAGATTTGATTTGCTGCTATTATATTAATTGGAACTGCCTTGTGTTGCGACGTTTCTCCTGTGTTATGTGTGGTTTGTGAAAGCTTAAGAATATTGTTAAATATTAACCTAAATTATTTGAAAATAAATGAGCCAGAATCATATTTCGTTATGTATGTACGAGTATATTCGACTGTACTTAATGTACGACATCTACGTCATTATCTTGGTCGATCCAAGATGAGTCAATAAGAATTTGCTACAAATTCCAGAGGACAGGTCGAGGCAGAAATATTACGGGTCCATCCGAGTGTGAAACGCGGGCCGGGCCCGGCGTGACGAGTGATTAGTTACTCCGTCATAATTTAGACTTAGTGTCGGCGGACGAATCGCGCTTGTTAGGGGCACTTGTTATGCGCGCGCGCACCGGCCGACAGATTAACAGCTGCAAAGTAAGGAGAGATGTACTCGGAGTTCTTTATTCTACAGAACTCTACACAGCTACATTTTGTTGATCTCAAACTAACAGCTGATTAATTTGTGTTATGTTACATCATTGAATAATACATATTACAGGTTTTTTTATAAAGTTTAAATTATTACGAATTAATCGGCAGGGTATATATAGGGATAATTCAATTCTCCTAAACTAAAAAAATAATAATCTCCCGACTAATACCTGCAGGTTTGTGCTTTGAACTGTATTTATAACTTACTGAGACATACACCTCTTTTGTAGATCAGACCAGACAATGATCAGTATCAAGCATTTAAGCAAAGTCGATTCCACATGAGCTTGACGTGAAGCAGACATTAATATATCGCTGACCATTTATTTACATTAGCGCCGTTTCTTTATCAGTTTATCACTGATTGTCTCGAGGTCACTATTGAGTGTAACACACTGGCTGTTGATAAATGGCCGATGACTAAATGTAAATACGATTGAGCTTTTGTTAGAGCACCCTGCGCACGATCCTGCTAGTGATGCGATATGTCAACTGTTTTCTCATCGGAAAATACTAATTCTAATTATTGAACAATGCTATTTAGTTGTTTCTTTATCTAGGTGCCAATTTTTTTCTATTTCTGAAGCCAACCGGCCCCTCGCGTTAATTATTGAAAATTATTTTTTTATACGTTAATCAAATTTAAGTGTCTGTTTGTATATACCAAATAAATTTATACTAAATACTATGATAAAAAAATTTTGTTCTGTCAGCCCGCCTGATACTGCCATTATTTAATATGCCTCACTGGAACGATAACCACGCGTGTGAAACCGCGTGACACTACTAGTATGCGATAATAATTACATAATATTTAAAGAATCACAAGATAAGAGATATGCTTTGTAGAGTAGCGAGTGTCAGGCTCCGGTACTGATATAGTTTATTCGGGTCGAACAGCTATGTGAAGAACTTATTCTATTAATACACTTAAAATTCTACAAGTAATTGCAACATATTTATTATTATTGGATACATATGTATTAATATTTATTTTAATCTCTAAAAAAATTGTTCCTATCTAAACCCGAGTCTATACTGAGAGAACATTTACAGCTACAAACTTAGTAGCAATTATTAAAAAAAATGGGCAGCAAATTAGTATTTTACCTCAAAGATAAGCTACATTTTATTTTGGAGTCTCATTTCACATCACTATGTATGGAAACTTTACTATACAATAAAATATTTGAATGCAATCATTCAGGGCTCATTGAAGAGATCTTGACAGTCAAATGAAATATATATATTAATGACCGAAGCGTGCATGCTGTATGTAGCACAAAACAAAGAAAATACCATTTGAGATAGCGATACGATGCATCTGTAAACATGAATGCACTCTTTTCTACTTTTTAATTCGTCAGTAACCTAACTGCGTGTAGTATGGTACCTATACCGATAGTAAATTTGTACTTACACGCAATATAACTTTTTTAATGTAGTAAAGGTATATTTTAGAGTTTATTAGTGTAGGTCAAACATCGTTGTATGTTATAATAAGAACATCATAACTGATTTTAATAATATTATACTGATAAATTGACAAATGTATTCTGGTGATTGTATAATGGTTTTTTTTATTAGACCAGGTCAACAGACAAGCATACAGACCACGTCATAGTAAGCGTCACGGCAGCCTATAGACGCTCATAATATTATACGGATATTTCTAGCACGTTGACAACCTTCTGACTTGAAAATTTTTGATTACCGAGTAACTTAATTGCCTCACCCACCCTTCAAACAGGAACACAGCATTGCAAACACTACTATTTGGCGGTAGAAATGGGTAAATAGTGAGATACCAATGCTGACAACCTTCCTATTTTTGAAGTTTAACAATTGAAAACGAACAAATCTTTACTTAAAGTTACAAAACGATATAATATTAGAACTCATATAGATAAAAACTATGACGACCACATAATATATGTGTATTAAAAGTTCTCGGCTGTTACTATTCGTCATAACGATGCCAATTAAACCAAAGTTTTTTATTAAATTTCTCTTTCTTTTCAAAAGCTTAAAAATAATTTTGAATTGAATTAAGTTGTTTTGTTGTATCGATTTAACTAAAAAAGAGAGTGAGTCTAATTTAGTTTAAAAAAAAATAATAGTAAAGAGTTTTTATAACCCATTTACGTATAAAATACGAAAAATTCTACGTTGACATGATTACAAAACGTAAGAATTTTGATAAAATGGAGACCCCTTTGGTAACGTCATAAATATGAATTAGTAGGTCGCATCCATTCAAGGGCTACACCACCGCTGTGTCTTTTTGTGTTTCGTTTCTATTAACTCCCACAGAAGTTCATAGGATACGTTTTTTTATCGCAGTGACATCTTTTGTAACTGTTGTAAGCCCTTGTGGCTTATTATGAACTCCTCGCCCGTTTTAAAAGCGTTGATCGCATTATGTGAGAGTATTTTGACATATTGCTCCATATTGTTTACCGTTTTTTTTGGTCGTATATTACATTAGGAGCAAGCGTGCTTGACGAGGATTCAATTGTGTGATTTAGAATTAACTTGATGTTATGATATATGTGATTTCTCTTTTGTTGCGTTTGTAAATCAGGTTAAAGTCAGGTGACAAAAAAGTTTTTTTTTATGATCCTGTTTCATCCGTTTGAGTTCATGACGATCTGATAATGATGGATTTTTATTGAATTATGCGTACTTGGTTATTTATGATGCCCTCATTTTTTTTGGGACCGACAGAGTAAAATTGCACCTACCTCTATAAACCAGGTATAGCGACAGCAATTTGAGAAAACTATGCAAAACCGCATAGCGTGATTGCAAAGGTCCTACCGGGGATGGACAGCAGTATACCTGTGGCAAAGCTACGTCATGTGATTTTTTTACGTGCCAATTAAAAGGCTCTCTAAGTCTAATAACATATTCATAGGCCAGCAGGGGACAACATACGGCTTATATGATGATGCCTCATATCATATTAGCAATTGGAAGTCCACTGCAAGGACAAAGGCCTCCCCAAGGAAAGGGGAATTGTGCTCATAATTGCCCCGCCGGGAAAAGGTATTGGCAATCGCAGAGCGCAATTTTCGCGATGGGGATGCTGCTGCCCATCTACACCCCATGCATTTAAGCTACACTTTTGCAGATGGATATACCGCCATCTGTCGTTTCTGGTACCTAAGTCGCCTCTTACGACACCTGGTACTACTGTACTCTGTCGGTACGTCACGGCTTATTACCCTATTAGCTTAATAAACACTATAACAATTTTTTAAATTATTTTCCAGTTCAGTACCTACATATTATTTAAAAAAAATGCTGTTTATCCTTGTTAAGAAACTGCGTTTTACTCATACGCTTGTAACCAGCATCAGCTTTGATATAATGCTGATATATCAATAATATTTTGCATTCAACTCCATGGTTGCTTATCATCATCATCATCATTATATCAGCCGTAGGACGTCCAATGATGGACCTGGGTCTGTACAACTTACAATAGGACCGGTTGTATGCGACCGGCGCGATCCTACGAATTTAGTCACCACCCACACTGCCCACCTTGGATACAAAAAAGTCAATACCGATTAGCAGTCGTTAAAGTTTTGTAGTTGGTCTGTTAAAAGAACAGTAGTAACTTTATAGATTTACAGTCTACTATTTTTACTAGCTATGGACTTATTAGGATTCACCGTATAGTGTGGCACAGGTACAATGCTGATGGAGGCGACAAAAGGTGCGGTGCCTTTGAGTGGCGCGCGGTAGCTGCGCGGGCGGCGAGGCGGTGTCACAATGAAGCGCACGGTAGCAGGCTTCCGTGTCACCGCGGAGGTAGATTACTGATGCTGCAGACATGGCTATATCAATACAGATAAATAAATAACTCAGAAAATATTGACCTGACTTCGAGATGAGTCGCTTAAAACACTTGTGTTACGGACATCAGACAGTAGAGAAATCATAAATATAATACTTAAATAGAAATTTAACACCCAGAAACTGAAAAAATCACAAATATACATCGGTGAAATGTTTTTCCTGGGTAGGTACCGAGCCCACGTCCCTTGAGGTATAAGATAGGGACATTACCAAATGCGCCAACCGTACAAATAAATACAGTCGGTATCAATAGTGAAGTGGCAATGAGGTTTTTACTTGCCGCGAAATGTCATGCACATAACCTTAGCTACAAGTGGAAGCGACTTAATTCCCATAGACTTAACACGTTCGGATGTTGGCAGCAAAATTTATGAGTTTGTGAAAGAAATGTGTAAATTCTTACACCAATTTTCTTCTTTAGCTGTTTTTCCAAAAAGTTTATAATACGTCATAGCTAAGAGAAAAATAGGCAGAGTCACGCATAAAAACCCGTGACTCCATCTATGTGTACTTGATTATAAATTGTGTCTCGTACGAGTTTTTTCATCAGGCATCAGAACTTACTTATGTCACTCTGTCCATCAGTCTATCTGCATGCCAAAGTTCATCATAATTAGTTCTGAAAGTGTAAATATACTCGTTCACATTAAATGTGAAAATATCAATTGTACATTTATAATAAAAGTATGGATTTATTTTGGATAGGTCTGCGCGCATTTTACATATATCTCCAATGTGAGAGATAATATATAGAAAATACAGAAACAGCAAAAATAAATTATAAATTATGAGGAATACTACGAGCGCTGAGTTCCATTGGCAAAAGCTTTTCTGACTCTGCCTTTAGGGCATACTGTGTGTCACTATATGTCTCCATATTATTATTTACTGTACACCATGCATAGTTTATATCTAAAGGTTTGGGAACAAACGTAGTGAAAATAAAGGCTCAAGATATCAAGATCAGATAGAGTGCCAGAGACTTTTTTATGAAATGAAATGGTGACTATTGAACGTAATGCGATTGGTTTATTTTTACAAAAAAATCATTACTAACCCAAATTGTATAAAAAATAACATAATTTTAGATAATATAATGTAGTTACAAACACTGTTACAAAAAACAAAATGAAACATCACTTTTTGTATCAGGTTATAAAAAAACGATCATACCTAACTCCTTGGTAACATATGTTTTAAAAGTTGTTTTTTTAGGAAAAACTGAGAATAATAAACAAACCAATAAATAAGATTTTTAACTACTGTAAGGGTAAACAAAACGTATAAAATAATAAAAATAACGCTAAATAAATCGCGTTTTATGGCCGTCAAAATAGTTAAAATACTTTTTGAGTTTTAACACTTTCTTTCTTTATTAAACATTTACAAGTATTGATTTCTGTAACACTTCTACATAACTAAAACACTGTAGATAACTCTAACAAAAATTATAGTTCTATGGTCAGTGTTATTGTTATTTGGGCATAATAAGTTGTACCGAGTTGCACATAAGCCACGGTAAACAATTAGCATAATTTAAAAACCTCTTTCCTTTGAAGCGGCCGCCGCGCCGCTCCAACTATACGTTACGTTTTACTATATTGTTACGTTGAAACAAAATAGCCGTGACAGTTAACTGGTATAGTAATTGAAACATTTCAATTGTAATAAGATTGCTGCAATTTACTTGAAAATTGTTAAACTTTAAAGACATACTCAAAGAAAAAAGTTTTTATTAACTCGGTATTTCAAATTAATTTTTCTTTACATTTTTTCGTTACCTACGAGACACTTAGGTGCCTATAAGAACAGGCTAGACCTAGTTTAGGTACCTAAGGATCAAAATGTATTTTAGTTTAAGTTACCTTTTGTTGTTGAATAAAGTTATTATTATTATACTTATAATGACGACGTAGGTCGGTATAGGCAAATGTTTGCCATAAGACATGGGCAGAGTAGAAAACTGTCCACCTGTACCAAGTACCTATGGTAGGCAACTGAGGAACCACAACCGACAGATAGCAGTATGTTGCATCTTTTTTTAAGCTTTAAGCAACTCATCTCGGAGCTTTTTATACTGTTTCATATATGCCTCGGTCGGTTCCAGTACCTCAGTCAACATTTACAATATCTGGTACAGAGGGAAGAATCTGGCAATTCCACCAGTAGGGAGAGCAGGGCTGGTACTAACATTCTTGCTCATAATTGAAACCTAGGCGGTTTTTTTATAACCCACTTTCCCTCCTTTTTTTCTTTAATATTTAAACAGTGTTATATGACAAATATCGTATTCCATAGCAACATAGAAATGATTGTTGCTACTTTTCCTGTTTTTTGCTAGTACTTTTTCAGCTGCCAGCTCAAATACCTCTTGAGAAGTAAACTCTCTTGTGCTCTTTTTCTTCCTTTTGTAATTTTTCATTATATAAAGAAAACACACTTTTTGTAAAAAATATTCGTTTAAAATCACATACCTACATATGAGGCAAATATTAACATGTTAATACTTGCCCCACTTAATTTGTTAATTTTAGCTCAAAGGTCACTTTTTATTCTTTATCAAATACAAAAAATAATTTTGTCAAAACAATTACAAAATAGTATAATAGTTTTAAAGTCAATAAAATAGAATTTCACTTAATATAAACTTTGATTCAATTCAGCGAAAAATTAAATCAAGTGTATAATATTACGAAGTACAAAAATTTGTTTAACTGTCAATCCGAGGCACGTATACTTTCACTTGCGACGGCCGATCGGTAGCTGACAAGTCAGGACACGTTCGACTGTGTATTTACTTATTCTACAACGAGTTTCATATTTTGAACACTTCACGATTAGCGGGAATAAGCTTGTATATTTTAACCTCCGTTAAAACTAGCCGCGCTCTCCCCTACCCCACAGCTATGATGATCTTTGTTACTATTTCACGGAAAACATACAAATTAAAAAATAATTAAACCTTACATTACATACTAAAAAAAATCAGGAAACATCGAACTTCGTCTAAAAACCCTATTAGGTATCATTTCTAATGTCTTTATGCCAACCCTAGAGTCCTCACTCCTACAAAAAGTATCGGTGTATATGCACATAGTGTTGCACATAACAGCTACTGTGTACATCGGTATGTTAATTGTAATCGCGCTATCATCAGCAGGCGGGCTATGTACTCTCCCTAATGCGCAGTCATTGGTAAGCAATGGCCGAGCTTTCCCCTCCGCGAGCAATTAGCTTTTATTGCCTGCCTCATTGGCCGCCCGCACAATGATGTCTTGAAAGTAGATGGAAAACAAATGGTGTGGGTAAATACGAACACAGTATTATCTCTTTATATGCTAACCACTGACTGACGTTATGGAGGACTGATGGCTTTTTCACTGCTTTGCGTTGCAATTTGCTTTTTTAATCTAGCATGAATATGAAATTTAGCACAGATGCTAGACTGATCTAAAACTGCTTTCAGTAAGGTCTTGCGTTTTCTTATGCTATGATAAATGCATCGTAACTACGAATCATCACCATAGTGCATTGTTTTGTTTCCAATGGAAACCTGTTAAGATATAACATAAATATTAATTTTGTTGCAGCGACAATCTAAGCAACAATAGTTTGTCGATATTGTTTCTGATCAAAAATTGCTTAATATCTAAGTATCGTCCAAACTTTATTGTGACATATTAGATCTTTGCACATAAATTTGGCGTTTTATATGCTAGGAATATATAGTAAATTTTTTGTTTGGAAAATATATTCAGTTAACCAAAATATGCACTTTTGCCATCTCGTAGGTTTCTCCCCTTTGATCCCTTTACTAATACAACCATGGGGGCGAGAATCAATAAATTCTTTGAAGGCAGTTCGGATTGTCGCATCGGCCAGTAGCCTAAAGCGATTGATCAGCCTCGGTTGTTTGACACTGTTACTTTTATTATACAAAAACAATTCCAATTTCTATCTTTTAGAATAAAAGAAACCCTTATAAATTTAATTTATTTTAGGTCATGATTTTACATATTATGTACACAGTATACAGGGTACTTTTTAGTCTAGTACTGTCATACCTAAAATTAATTACTCAAACTTGATTAAACTAAATAATACTCGTATTTAGAAATTAGCAGCAGAAAAGTACAGTTCTGGTATCTCACTTACTATAGCTGTACTAGGTATCCTAAGTGAAATATCAGAACGAACGAACATACAGATACGCAATAGTATAAATGTAACAGGGCGGGTATGGACTAGCACTCCCGGCTCGAAGTCAGTACAGCAATTGAGGGTAAAGATAACTCAAAATTATAAACAGTACCTCGGAGAGCACTATGTTTCACAGTAGACATCTTAAGAGATATGATGACGATAATTGTGTGCACCGTGACTAACAGACTCGAATGATGTAGATCTCACTTGGCCGACTTTAACTTTTACGACCCTGGTATTTTATGTAATTACCCGCCATTAATGTAATCTATCGCTCACTTCCATCTCGAACGGTATTTACTTAAGACTAATTAAAAACAAATTATCCAAACCGTCACATTTTAATTTCTCCGACGGAATGAAACGTATTTTCACATCGTATATTAAAACAATGGCTACTGGCAGTTGCGCCATGCTTATCTGGAACATCGATAAATGCCTTTCTTTGGAACGTCGAACTTATATACAATTTTAATTTCCACGTCCGCCAATCATAACTTGAACCTTCAAGCCTGGTTAGTCAATAAACAACGTAGGTCTTTTTAAAGTAGGATATAAAGTCCCCAAATTATGTATGCGGAATGAAGTAAATCGGTATTAGATGTGGGTGATGATTGTCACGGGGTGGCCACACGAGGATGGGTCGTCTTGATGGCGTTTTAATTACAGAGGTATAAACATACCACCCTTTTATTAGGTTCAATGCCATTACATAAAACTGTTTGAGTATGTATGTTACTCGATATTGCCGAGAATTATATTCATTTTTTCAGATTTTTTTTCACTGGAACAAGTTTAACCTCGAAATGGTCCTGTCGATGCCAAGTTATCTGATGATAGGCTCCCAAGGATATCAAGGGCAATTCTTTCAATGGGTTTTAGGTATTTTCTAAAGTAAGTTTTAAAATGTCTCTACTAGCTTTTAATATAAATCTTATTATAAAATTAAAAACATAGAAGGGAATCAAATTAATTGACGAATTGTTTACCCTTCTTCAAAAAGCGTTTCTAAAATTAAATCAACTCTATCGACAGGTGGTAGTGTTTTGTTTAGATTCTTTGTAGAACAACTCGTTTCCAAATGCCCAACCGCCCTGGGACTTGATGTTTTAAAATTCTAACTGTACGCATCAACATCGCAAGGTGTGTTTGGGAATATGATTAGCAGCTTGTCAAAAATGAGTTAGGGTTCTAATGTATTCAAATGTAATCAGGGAAGGGTTACACTTATACATTTTAAATAATTAATAGGTACTCTTGTTTTGCTTTCGTTGAGCAGTTGGATTTTTTTAAGCGACTTGTTCGTACGTTTTGCAGCGACCTCTCTACATTTTAATGACAAAGAATAAAATTAGTACTAAAACTTTGTTAATATCAAATCATAATTGTCTATCAAATCAATATGAAGAATTTACCTTCATAAATTACCATAATTGTTATAATTATAAATATTGACATGTAAGCTGTGACTATCTGATGCTTGCGCAATGGATAGTTTACACAGATAGTTATTAAATAACTTTTTATGAGGTCTATGTCTTCAAGTAGTAAAAACGATGACATGATAAACAAGTACCCTTAAACGTTTCTTATAACTAGAACATGATAGAAAATCATCATCATTATCATCATAGTAGCCATAAAACGTTCACTGCTAGACATAGGCCTTCCCAAGAAAGGGGGAATTTGCCCTTAATTGCCGCGCTGGGTAAGCGTGGTGTCAACCGTAGAGAATAGCTGCGCGATGGGACTGTCCCTGCCCTGTTTTATTTGAACTATACTGTTTCAGATGAATATACTGCACTCTGTCGGTTCCGGTACCTCAATCGCCCTTTGCGACACCTAGCACGGGGTCCAGTACTATTCTACGCTGCTGGTACCATACGGCTTAAAAACTAAAAATATGTATATCATAATAATAAATTGAAATATGGAATGCGCTAGATCAAATGTAAATACAGTACAACAAAAGTATCCATAGACACTTAAATCTGCAGTCATATTTTTTTCTTGTAAACTATATAGAAGATACAGAACATCTTACTTTAAAGTAATAATTATATTCGTTAAGTGCTCCAAGAATGCATAGTTGATGAAAGAAACGCCGATATGATGTAGATCAAGATACGATAATGCTCCCCTAAATAGCTACAAATGTCCGCCGATATGTGGGGTGCTAAATCGTCCGCGCAGTATATTAACATATCAGCTCTGTTTGCATAATTACTTACCTTGTCATAATAAACCGACTCCAAAGAACATTTTAATTCGCTTTCCTGTTTTAATCAACCTTTGTTTATTGCTACCAAAATAACATTACTCGTGTCTACTTTATTTTCTGTATTATTTCAATTGATTAAAATTACAACGTTTCAACTCGTTCATCGCTTGGCATGTTTTACGTAATGAAACAGTACAATTGACGATTCGCAATTTACAATAACTATTCAGGAAAACATAACGTTCGTGACGTCCATCAAGATAGGAGGCGCAGTCAATTGTCGAGAGTGCACTTGTATGTAGGAGCTATCACGCTCCGCTCGCTCCGCGCAATTTGCGACGTGACACTGTTCGTGTGCAGTCGTCATGCGACCAGATACGAATTGCGATTTTAGTATAATAGCTTCGAGCTCGCTGTGCTTTTGCACATCGATGCTTATGGCCATTAAAGTAATTAGTCCCACGCGAGTGGATTTGTTTAGGACAAATTACTTTAAAATTTAAGTAACGCTATATATAGCTGGCTTACCCACACTACACAACTAACGTGGTAATATAAAAAGTATACTATAGACAATTATATATTAAAAAAATTAAGAGAGAACAAAAAGAGTCAGTCCTCTTAAAATGAACTACTCATTACATACTAGTCAGGGTTCTGCTACTAGGTGACTCTTTGCGCCTATTTAGAATTTTTTGGAATGTCAGCCTTACTCTTGCCAGCCTAGCTTATCTAGAAACCGCAAGCGGTTACGGAGAAGAAATTAAGTAATCAAGATTTGTATTTTTGTATGTTTATAACAAATAAACTCAACAGCTACTGAACCAATTTAAAATCTCTTAGACTAGTTGAATTTTGAGCAAGTATTATAAAGCTATATTTTATGCCCAAATTTTCCCGGAAAACAAAACTTCGTGGGTCAAAACTGCGAATTGCGGCTAGGTGTATATAATTGTAAAACTTTTACATTAAAAATTATTTCTGCGAATGTACGCTGTTATAGATTTTCCCATCGATATAATTAACTTTTAAATACAATTTCATAGAGAAATATATATAATTAAACTTTTGCTATAGTTAAATACTTACCTAAATAGCCTAATTATATAAATAGTTGATCAGTCTTTAGCGTGAAACGTTGAGAATTGAAGAACCATGAAATATAAATTCTAAAACTTTCGGTTTTTTCATCAACATTATAGAACGTCCACTGCTGGACAGGCCTCCTCCAAAAAAGGGTAATATTGTTTAATATGGTTGCATTGGGAATTCAATCGCAGAACGCTCTCGTATCTTTGCGATGGGTATGCTACTGCCTATACCCGTCCTGTTATATTCGAGCTTCGCTGTTTTTGATGGATATACCGCCATCTTTCTTTTTCAGTACCTCAGTCGTCCCTTACGACACTTGGTAAAGGGAAAGTACAATTCTTCTTGGCCAGCAGTGTGCCAGTGCTCTTCAGATCTGGATCCTGAAACATTTATAATATTGGATAAGTAAGTACTCGATTACTACTTTAATTTACCGTATTGTACTAATCAGCAACAATATTTCTGATCTAATTCGCTACTCACATCCCTTTTATTCTGGTAATAAGAAGCTAACGGGTACACTGTTAAAAAGACAAGATTAATAGTCAACGCGTCATATGCAAATGTCATATCCCCCGTATCTAGCGTATCACGCTCCCATCGTCTCGTTTAAAATTCGCCCCCGACTCGATATGCAAATAGCGTGCGACATTCGAATACAAAAAGCTCGAGCGCGGTGGCAGCGAGTAAATCAATCGATCAACGCCGGATATACTCGTTGGAATACGTCTTCATTGTGTTCATTAACGTCGGAGAGGCCCGACCACACCTGCCTTGGAAGTCCGGCATTCCGAAGAAACGGGGCGCTGTTTAGACTTTAGGAAACAATAGCGATTTTAGACGTAGCTACATATTGTTCTTATGAACTAATTTTATTTAGTGTTATGATGTAAAATAGGTTTAAGCCATAGTAGTTTTATTAGAAAATTTAAGCCGGGGTTGCCATGGTTTTTTAAGTTTGTAAGAAAATGTTACTGTCGACATTTATATATACCTACATACAAAAAGAGAAGCTTTTATAAGGTTGATGAGGACAAAGAAAGTATTTTTGACCATTCACCACTAAAGGGATAAACTGAGGGTGCATTTTTAAATGAAATTTTGCTATTTTTGAAATTATTCGAATGAAATTCAGAAAATTTATTTTTACTGTTTAAAAATTGTTGTTTACTGTCTCATCGTCCATAATTTTAAATTTTTGAAAACCGTTGCTTAGTGCTACCCTACGTTAAAAAATAAACCTTTATAAATATTTTTGGTAAACGTAAAAAACCTTCCCATCCTCATTTTTTATTATCGGTAATTGTAATAAAATTGCTACTATACTTTAATTAGAAAACGGGAGTAAAACTGCGGGACGCTGCTAGTCTATATATTTAAACGGCGATGCTGACTAACTCACTGACTGACATATCAATGTAGGGCCTCAATTATAAGGGTTAGGATATAATTTTAAAGTATTATCCTCTATAATTTTGGGTAACTTTTGTAAGAGACCGAAAGGCCAGAGTTCAAATCCTGCTTTCTTTCTGAAGACAGCAATAAAGCAGGATTTGTCACAAATAGTTTTTTATAAAATATACAATAGACGTGAGGTACAGTTACTAAGGTACCAGAACCGACAGATGGCGGTACGTCCATGCAAAAAAGTCAGCTTAAATGAACAGGGTGGCGATGGGCAGCAGTTTCCCCGTCTTGAAAGCTGCGCTCGGCGATTGCCAATGCGCTTGCCCAGAGCGGCAATTATGGGCAACAGAGGATTTTTAAAGGCTGGTATAATGATGATGATATTTGACAAGCAGTGACCCCTAGAGTCACCTGTGTAGTTCCCGTTTCTTTTTTAAATTGTATTACTATTTGGGGGGGGGGGGGGGGTGCTAATAAAATGAATATGTTACCGCTAGAAAGGGCTCAGAGATCTGTGCCCAAAGTTATGTACATTTTACCCTTTAAATACCCTACCTCAAAACCCTATATCCATAGCAAAGATTTAACAGTGAGACAATTGTACTACCAAGAACTTATTCTCAAACAGCATAAACTATGTAAACCTGAAAATAAACTAACTCATAGTAGACGAAGGTATGTGAATTTCCAAAATATACATCAGCCATGTAGTACACCGTATACGACATGGCTGATGTATATTCACACATACCACACAGCGATTTTTAAATTTTACAGGACCATTTATTTATAATAAAATTAACCATAAAATAGATATTCATGACATGAATAAATACACTTGCAAAACAACAGTAAGGGAATGGCTCTTGGCATTAGACTACAACAAGACAGAGGAATTGCTAACAATATTATGCTAGACTGGACTATATTTATTGTTACTATTATTGTTTATATATATTGTATTTACACAGTATAGCTTCATATTCTATGTATTTATGTAATATATGCATAAATAATATGTTGTATTAACAAAACTTGTACTATATTAGACCATATACACACACATTCACACCTACATGCACATTACAGAGCATAGGTGCCTATAAGAACAGGCTAGACCTAGTTAAGGTACTTAAGTATCAAAATTTATTTTAGTTTAAGTTTCCTTTTGTTGTTGAATAAAGTTATTATTATTATTAAATACAGAAATAAAATATTGCTTATGTACTTGCTGCTGATGTAGCTTTCTAGTTATCAAAGAATATTTGAAATAGGTTTAGTAGTATTTGAGTTACACATAATGTAACAAGTGTACAAAAATACATTGTATGAATGCATTGTTCAATTTTAGGTAAGGATCTCAATTTTCGAAATAAAATACATACAATATAAGATAAGAAAGATTTAGCTTTCAAATTTTTTATTTTAAAATCCGTTGAATGAATTAAAATTTAACAAACAGGTAATGTAATTTATTCCTTTTTAAATATTAGTTTTTATTGTAAGCAAAAAATATGAATAAGAAATCGTAGCAGAACTGAAGGTAAGTTGAATATATGTAATAAAAGTTCTTTAAAATGTGTAGCTAAGTGCTATAATAAAACTATTATTCGACCTTTGTGATGTGACAATATGGGCTATGGGATTTAAAATACAGAAGAAAACCCGGAACAGAATTCTATTTTGATCCGCTACTGAAAACGATTCGTTTGTCATAGAATATGTACTAATTTAGCGGAGTCTCGAACATATTTGCATCTTCTATTTTAAGGGCACATATTTTTCGTTGTTAACAATTTGTCTGTACACTGATTTTTAGTTATCTTCCTCAAAAATGCTTTACACACTCTTCCACCCACCACTTAAGGAGAAGGGGGTTAGAACAATACAAAAAGTAGCTTATGTCACTCTTCATCTACTATCTCCACTCCCGTTCCGTTCATGTTCCGTTTTGCCGTAAAAGACGGACAGACACTGTAAGGATTTATTAGACCGAAAACCTTCCTCAGTGACGTGACGTGACAAATGAGGCCTCAGTTTAAGAAATTGGTAATACTTTCAAGTGTGATACACATTTAATTGAAATAGTGACTGTATAGAGCTTTTAGAATTATTGTTATGATAAAAATATGGAATGAATTAGAAAAAAAAGAAACTAAACTAGTACATACGTAACGTTTGCCTTATATATACATATTAACAGTCGAAGATATTAACTTATTAAAAAAATAATAATACTGGTACATTTCTTTTCAAAGAATCTATTTGTGTTATTTTTGGGATATCCCCGAACTGTGATTCATCTTTTAGATTGGCATGCTTAAAATTTCGTTAAGTATTAAACAAGGGAACATAAAGGCGGGTATTCTTTTATGCCCTGTTTTAATCCTTTATGCTTCTGCATCATCCCACAGATACATTTACTGAAGTGCGCTCTGAACTTATGACTTGTTGGTAAAGCACGTCGAGAAGCAAATAAGTCTATCAGGCAAAAACAATTACCGTTTTTATAGTTCTGAAAATCGTAAATGTTGGTAAGGCTAATAATTTCGGTAAAACAAAAATTATCATTATTGCAGCCATTGGAATTCTGGACATAGGCCTTCCCAAAAAGGGGGAATTTTGCCCATGATTGCCGCGCTGGGGAATTGTTTGCAATTACAGAGCGTAGCTTTCGTGACGAGGATGCTGCTGCCCAGCTCCACACTGTGCATTTTAGCTACATTGTTTCGGATGTATGTAGCGCCATCTGTCGGTGACCTGGTACAGAGGGAGGTACTATTCTATTCCGCCGGTACCTCACGAATAGAAAGATCTGCTACTTCAAGAATTTCTTTTATTTTTATTCTAACTTAGGCAGGTTAGGTATTAATAAGTTTCTACTGGCGCCAGCGTAAACGAAATTGAAAAGAAAAATAATATAATTTGCGTCCATTAAAGAAACCATAAAATTACATGGCCCGCCTCTTTGGTGCTGTTTGGTGCTAAAAACATCCAAAAAAATAACACAATACTGTTAGATTGGCACCGTTACGCTATTATGTGTTTAAACTAATTAGTCTCAGATCAATCGCTTTAACCACAAAGGCTTTATTTCTCTTTCATGCCGACTTTTGTGATGGAATATTTGTGGTTAAAATACGAAGTTGAAAAAACCGTTTCAAAATTTTACGTTTCGTTTGGTCCTCGTATATTTTGCACTACAATAGCTGTTGATTTTGATATGCAAAGATATAATATTTTTTTGCGAAAGAAAAAAAATGAGAACGTGCGTATTTAGAACATAAAAATAGTCGCTGAAATTTTATAAATTGATAACAGTATTGAAAATTTTGTATCTTACTTTTATTACGACTTTATAATACATTTATATATTTTTTTAATTAGCACAGCGACATCGGAAGGATGGGCAAAGCCACTCATTAATGAGCGTCCCTACGCCCGATTGTTCCCCCCTAATTGCTCGAGCCCAGGGATTGAATGTATTTTTTTTAATATTTGCGGTCCTTTTGCCTCAAGACAGCTAAGTAGAGTCACTTATGCATTGCTAGTGTCGCGGGCTTCCATCAACCCTTAAAAAAACTGTAAGGTACCTCAGAGAGTCCAGTCAGTTAATTTGTTTTACGTCAAATAGCTCTTATAAATAGTATATTATATTAAAGTTATTATTTGAATTTCCGACCATTTTATATTAAAGGATCTTTAATATAAAATGGTCGGAAATTCAAATAAACAAAAGATGCTATAATTACAAACCGATCGAAAGTACAGCACCAGCAATGTGCCAAAATACTTCATCTGTATCAGGTGCTATAGAGGTACTGGTACCAACAGATAGAGGTAAAGCCATTTGAGTCAAAGCCAAAAGCCAAACTACACTACTACTACACTCTGAGTTTCCAACACACCTGTCCAGTATCAAGTGTCGGCCTGCGTCAAGTGAAATCCTGCGGTTTTAGTCAGATCGTTTGTCCACCTTGTGGGTGGACGTCCAACGCTGCGCTTGAAGGTACGTGGTCTCCACCCCAGAACCTTACGGTTGCATTAGCCATCAGTTTTGCGTACTAAGTGCCCTGCCCACTGCCACTTCAACTTAATACCCATCTTTTGTTCTGTAAAATAAATACCAAAACAAAACTTTTTATGGTGTATTACCCATACTGTGGTTAAAAGATAATTAAACATAACTAAACGGTTTTCTGCATCTTTGACTTGCAATTAATACCATAATTTACCAGGTGGCGGACCAAGGAAACTTTGGACTGTTACTGATGGTTTTAATATGACAGCTAATTTGTCTAGGACTATTTTCGGAACTGTTAAAGAATACTGTTTTCATATAAGCTTTTACTAGCGTTCGGCTACCAATTAAATCCATATGTAATTTACCTATTCCCACGGGAAGTTTTTTAGAGTTCAAGCTATATACGTGCCCAATTTTATCAAAACTAATGCTTCGGTTAAGTCTTGAAAGCATAACAAACAGATAGATATACTTTACACGGTACAAGGTATTAGGTACCGGTAGAGTAGAATAGTACCTCCCTCTGTACCAGGTTTCGTATGATGCGACTAAGGTACCACAATTGACAATGGCGGTATATTCTCAAGAAACAGTGTAGCTAAAATGCACGGGGTGAGGATGGGATAAATTAAGGGCAATATTCACCCTTTATTGGGTAGGCTAGCAGTGGACTTCCAATGGCTGTAATGATGACAATGATAATGCACACTCCAATACATGTCACACACATCACCAAATGATCATCGATAACCAAAGCTGGAAAGTATAACGAATAAGTTTTAAAATAGAAATATATTAATAAATATAAAAATAATAAATAATACTTAGAAGTAAAATTAAAAATAACTATAACAAATTCCATTTTTCGAGCTTATATGTTACACAGATCAAGTTCCTATAGCACTGGGGTTGGTCATCTAAATTATCCGTTCTGCGGTAGCTATGCATCGTTTTCACGACACTGTGTTGGAACACTCTATGTAGCAACTCTGCGGGCTGTATCCCTGTAGAATATTTCCCAAAGTTGCTTATTGCTTATAGAACTTTTGTTAAACCTCGTGTATTTTTTATTATTGAACATTTTCTTCGTAAAACCATTTAAAACCTTTAAAATTTGCTAAACCGTTTCTTCGGAATAATATAATCTTTAATTCTTATTATTATATTGTTATATTTAATAGTCTTTACTATATTACTATTATGATTCTTTAATATGATTATATATATAAAAAAATAATAAAACCTACAACATAAAATGAGATTTAGATTTTTCAAAATGCAAACAAACATTTTATTATGTTTGTTTATCGATTATTTTTTTTAGCTTTGATAAAGCAGTTCAAACGGCTATGTTTAATGGAATAAAATTTATACTGAGAATAAAAGGACTTGAAACGAAAATAAGGCTATTAGAAAAATATTCAAAATTTATTCATTATTTGTTATCAAAAAATGGTTCAAAAGTAACAAAAACGAAAGCATAGCTAAGCATTGTCATAGTAAAAATTACGCATAACAACACTCAAAAAATGGTTTCGTATGCCATCATTCTGTGCTGAACCTTGAGTTTACGAAGGACAGTGAATGTACGTATCCAAGGTTGTCCCCGATCGTGGGATTTTATTTTACTTTAGCCGCAATCATTTATAAAATTACTTACTATCCGAAAACACTTCAAAATTAACTATCTCACGCAACTACTAATTGTTGAATTCTTAACATAAAGGAATCGGTTATTTTGCAACATAGTCCCGAAGATCTTTTGTGTGAAACAGCGTAAAACCACAAACCGCACAGGCTTCTGTTTTGTTCTGATTTTCATATTGCCCCCTAGTGTTATTTGAAGATAACAATGGTTTTAAAAGTATTGTTGTAAATCTCATAGTAAATTATGGTAAGTGTTGTATTCTTGTGTAAACCAAGTTGTATGGTTGTTATTTAAACAACCACCGAGTTAAAAGAAAATTCTTTCAAGGTTAAATAATCCTGCAAAGATAATTATGGTAGTTGCATTAAATATTATAGACTGTAGGTACATAAAACATTCACACAAAGAATTACACTTTGACCTGACTCCAAGATAAATAGCTGAAAGCACTTGTGTTAGGTATATCAGAAAACAGAGGAATTACAAACATAATTCGTACGTAGGTTCAAACAACACCCACACAGAACAAATATATATCCTTCATAAAAATATTGTTCCTTGGTGAGGATCGAAATCTCAACCTTTACCACATAAAATAGACATAGGTGGGACTAGACAAATGTAGTTTAATTAGATCTTGATTGATTGATTGATCAGGTATTGGTTTAACATAATAATTATCCAAAATTCTTTTGTAGTTTTTTAAAATTACTTTACAAATGCGAAAAATGTGAGTGTATATTTGTTAATAAATCACAATAAATAGGGTTAGATTAAATTTGCACAGAGACAGATTATAGTTTCAAGTAACACTCTATTATTTTCTATTCCGATCAATTGGTGAAGGTAGTAATTGTAAATTTCAAATCCTGACACAACATCTTTTGTCAAACGTTCTGTTTGCCACAAGGTAACCGTAACATAGTACAAAAAATAAAAACGGTAAATAAACCGCGTTTTAAAGATATCAAAAGAGTCAATTTATTAGGTATAGAATTTGTTTTATTTTTTACTAAATGTTGTAGCCATTGTCTCTATTGATTTTTTTTAGGGCTGTCTCAGTTGTCGCAATATATCGCCTCCCGACAAGAAAAGTGTCACAATGCAAAAATAGCCGTTTTGAGATAATATAACTGTAATGACTTTTCTTTAATAATTTAAAAACTATAATAGTCAGATTACTGAAATGGCATTTGTAAATAGCTTATTCATTTGGTAAATAATGTGCGCAAAATTTAACAACAACATTGCTTTTTTTGTGATTATGTTATTTCGTACCTAACATGTGTTGTGACACTTTCCTTGTCGGGAAGCGATAAATAACATATTTCTTGTTAAGTTTCAATTTATAATAGTAATTTCACTTTATGTATAGGAACTAAACTTCTGTATCATAACATTTCTTCAACTTTCACAACGACACTGGCCATTGTTTAGGCAATAAACCTTATTAAGGTGCGCTATCTCGCTGTCTGTACACTGTACTCGTATTTATGGGAACAACCGCTCTAATCCGAACGCGGGTAAGCCATAAACGTAGGCAACCGTCCATTTTCCAGCTATCGCGACTAAAGGCAGCGAACACGCAGACCATGGCTGCATACTTATCCCAAAACGACGTAAACGACATGCCTCTTTACTCAATTGTGAACTGTAAATATTCTTAGATAAAGCTTTAAATGGCACTAGAAAAAGTAAAGTTTAGATGGTATAATGTAACAAAAGGTCTATTAGCATAACGACCCGCGCGCCCCTTAACGCAGCATGCTTGGTCACGCTGCCCCCCGACGCTGGTCGCAATTTCCACAGCGGGGCTTTTCTTGAAAAGTGGTGCCGCGTAAAAATATCACACTTCAAGAGTGAGATATGCGCCGTGTATGCTATTCTTTCACTGTTAATGTCGCACAAAGGCCGTACAACTTCCCATAGTTTACACAATGAAATTCAATGTGTCCTTTACGTTCAGACCGTGTGAATGTTGGTTAGACATTTGATAAGGTGAAACTTCTGAATGATTATGTCATTATGCAGCAGTCAAATTAGTACTTTAGGTATCATGATATAACTTTCGTGTTACTTCACCGTATGATCACGTGATCGAGTCGTTTCTCAATCTTCTTCCAGCGATAACGGAGTAGGTATTATTTTGTGGCACTGCACGCTACCCACTCCCCCAAACATACATCAGCTTCGTGTCACGTCGGTAAAACTCGCTTTTCACGTAAATCCAATTTGTGCGGGCGTCCGAAAGGGCGACTCGTGGCTGGCCGTAATTATTCACGTGTTATGACATCTCATTAGCATATAATCGGTGAGGCAGTCCCCGATGCGTGAGGCAACGAGGCACCGTAGGCCATTCACACGAACACGGCCAATCTTGATTCGAGCCGGCCTATGAAAAAGCGGCTACTAATTAAAAAATAAACCACCGAAGAACGATGGTTCGTGAATAATGCACGAAAGCGCCCGGAAGAGGTTTGCCTACGTACATGCACTAGTTGCGGTACGCGGACGTGTGTAATTAATGTTTGAAAGATTCACGTATCTATGTAATCTCTGTGCAGCATGGCTGCGAGGGTTAATTACCCACATAAATAAAATCAGAATACGTATGTTTGTTCAGGGCACCCTTGTTAGGTTATAAAGACGCAAAATCAAAGTCAAACGATGGAGAAACTAGAGGTAGGGAAAGCGTCGGTGTTTATTTCAGTAAATAAAAAGACTAGCTTTATTAAAAAAAAATCGCGTGAACCAACAATAATGGAGAATGAAAAGTCAGCACAGCGCATATTACTCAAACTCAAAACTTTTTTTTGGTAACTACTCGTTATCAAACGGAAAATGTGCCCGAGTTTAGAACAGGTTCAAAACACAATCTAACATAAAAGAACCTGGACTAGATCTTGTTAATATATAGAATTATGTCTCGGAAGCATATCTCCCTCTGAAAGATAAGTCAACTCAAGACAATCTGCAGTTACAATATATACGCATACAAACAGCTTGCAATGAGGTCTTAAGGAAGATTGCCAAACCGGATGGTTACAATGATGTAATACTTAAAATGGTTTGGTATGGTGGTTACCATACCAAACCATTTTAAGTATTAGTAAATAAATACTCAAATAAGCGCTAATTTTCCACCTGGGTAAGCAGAAATCATACCGAGCTATGTAACGTTTGTACCCATTTTAAGTATTTATAAATATAAGGGGCGAGATACGACGGGCCTCTCATCTGCGCCACCAGGCCTGTTGCACAACCTTTGGTGCACAAGACAGCTTGTGCACCAAAGGTCGTAGGTGCGATCCCCACCCAGGAGAAATATGTATGTGATGATATTTACGTTTTTTCTGTTTCTGGGTGTTAAATATATATATTTTTAGTAGGATATTAGTGATTCATCTGTTGCCTGACATCCGTTACGCAATGGCTTTACGCGACTTATCACGGAATCTGATCAATGTATGAGATGTTGTGGAAATTACGTTACGCATTTTTTCTATTTGATTGGATCTGAAAATAATTTTATTGCTTTCTTGTTTTCATTAATGTCACACTAACATATGTCAAACTCACAGTACATTGAAAAGCGTAAAAAAACAAATTGCAAACTTTTCACCTCGAACAATGAATTGGAAATCAACGTGTGAGCTGCAGCAGTGCGCAGGTTGAATTGCTGTCGTATCTATGCCGATCGTGGGCCGAGACTAGGGACCAGACAGACCGCGAAGCGAGCAAAATCGCCCCCTTATTTGCAAAACGAAGCGACTAGGGACTGTCAGAAAAATATTCTGCAGGTAATATAAAATTAAATATATGTAATTCAGTAGCATATTTGTGATTCCTCTGTTGTCTGGCGTCCGTAACACAAGTGCTTTAAGCAACTTACCATGGAGTCAGGTCAATGTATGAGAAGTTGTGGCAATTTATTATTGTTATTAATAAACTATAGTGAAGGTAAATTTCTAATCTTTGAGCATAATGCTTATAAATATTAATAAAGCTTTATGACAGTTTTAAGCTAAAATATTGCCTGCGGGCTTCGAGCTTAGAAATGGTCATCCATTTTGATTTTGAACGTGTAAATACTAAGTAAGAGAATATTCAAAGGTTATAGCCAATTTTTGACACTGTAAATGTAATTTTTAACATGCAACTGTAATTATATCTTTTCTACTAAATATAATATTCAATTTGCACATAATTTGAGTAACATAATATTAATATGGCATAAGTAACCGTGCCTACTTTTCGAAATTGATCATTTCTCCTTATAAAAGCCGAAAAAATTTAAAATTTATCTACTTTACTTCTATCGTTTTAAAACCTTAGATTAATTTTTATCTTGTTAGAATATTCGAAGTAGATTGTATCAGAGCTTTGGTTCAAGTGTTTAACTTTTAGGGTTACAATTAGAAGAAAATGAAGTCCTTTGCTGACTGTACGCCGTATTCAGCAGCAGCTATCTCTGTATCTATTTTCAGTTTAGACACACGTCAAGAGCCACGTACCAGCGTCAGTGGAAACCGTATGTGAAATGACGATTAAGAACAGTTGTAAGTAGCCTTTGTTCGATCCAGTCCCCGATAACAGAGCTATTGTGCGGCGTACATTCTAATTCAGTGATAGGCTCACATCATTCACTGGCAATGTCTTAGACTGTGCTTTATTGCGAAAATTTTAATTATTTTTTATTGTTTTCATTTATGTCCCTTACCGGACCAATTGTGACGGAATAATACTCTCAGAGATCTTTTTGATCGACACTATAAACCTCTAATCATATTTAGTCTGATTGTATAAATGACTTTCTCTCTCTGTACCAGGTGTCGTATGGGTGTATATTTGAGAGTGGATTCCCTTAATAGTATACTTTAAATGTAATAGGGCAGCAGCATTCCGTTCACAAAGCTACCCTCTGAAATTACCATCGCGACTGCAAAGCGCAGCAATTATGGACAAAACTGTCCTTATCTTGGGGAGGCCTATGCGTATGTCCAGCAGTCGGCATTGGCTGCGATGATGTTGATGCTGATGATTTTTACTTTTCGTGATTACATTAATTCGTTTTATTGTTATTACTGTGCAGTTATATACCCAACTTCACAAATACCTACTTCACAAAAAATTATATTTTCACATAAGTATTCAACAATATATAATATTAATAGGTACCTATATAGATTATTAATTTTGTTCGCTATTACAATACAAGATAATATACAAGAGATGAACTTATACAGTGATCAATCTAATCCTGTATAATTCAACATTCGGATATCAATTTCATGTATCCAGGAGAACAATGCGTTTCACAAAAATTCACCGCGAGATTTCACAAATGTTTCATTATATTGGCTTTAATTTAACCTATTACCGCTGTCTATTGTTAGCTTTCGGTTCTCACCGCCATTTAATTACCTAACCGTTCTCTAATTAGCATTCATAAACGAATTGAGACGATAATAAGGGGCTACCTAACGTATCTTCTGAATAATGGAAGCTACCTAATGAAGGAACGTATTAAAATGATATTTCTACCGAACAGGTAGTACATACCTACCTATACTGAGTTTGTACCTTTTATAGCGCAATGTAATGTACATTCTCACGGTCTAATAGAAATACGTGAAACGTGTCATTTTGAACGTGAAATAATAATTGATTTCCTTAATTACCGTATTTCTGTCATACGTGACACGTGGTTCATGATATGATTCCAATGTAGAGGGTTGCTATTATTTAAAATTTAATTGATACATGTATTACACGAAATAATATTTTGCTATTCAATTGAATACACTTTCAATATTTTGATAGTTACGCTTCACTCAAACAACGAATCACGAACTGGCAAGTATTTTTTTTTAATTAAGAAATCCGGTTGTACCTACCTATAGGTAGTTTATAAATCAAAGTAAATTAAAACCTTCTTGTTGAATACCCAAATTTCATAAGAACCTTGGCTCGAGAGCTTTTTTTAATTCAATGAGCTACAAGGAAGTATTGATAATGCTATAACTCCAAAAAATAACCGCAAAACGATAACATTCAATTCCTCTTCGTCCACATTACAATATTAATGTTCCCTATCCTATCTTTGCAGTGTTAAAGCACGTTAATAGGGTCGGTTTACATAAACGTATTTACATAGTCGGCCGCCGCCAGTTGCGTTTTTTCCGTTAATGTATGTAAATGGGAAACAATTAGGCGAGTTAATATAGGGGCAGGCAGTCTAGGCAAGTTCGCCTTCGCCTTCCGTCACTCGCCATATGGTGGGGGCGGGCGGGGGACTGGCGATTTGGTTTTTTAATACCGATTAAAGGTTTGTGCACGAATTTTATAGCATGCGGCGGTTGTAAATTTAAATGGTTGGAAATATTTTGTGATGGAATATGTATATTTTATGTCGTTTACTGGGTTTGTGGGTGTGATTGTTTTTAGGAATAATAATATTGACAGGAGGCACATCGCCCTGCACTTTAAGGGCAGAGTTGAAACAATTGGTTATAATAATTGGCCAATATTTAGATTGAGGTACTTGACCTTAAAATATATGTTGTCGAAGGCATCTTTCGAAAACTTTTGATAACATTAAATTCCACTGTTCTAAAAACTTTTTTATTTAATCCAATAAAACTGTTTTATTGGTCTTTTACCACACTGTATTTTGAAAAAAGCTCGGATAAATAACCGAAATTTCAACATGCCAATTCAGGACATAGATGATCTACCTACATTTTCTATCAATACTTTAAACAACATAAAATATTTTGTCAGTATTAATAGAAACAACTGTATCAGGTATTGTAAGAGGCGATTGAAAAATTGGAACTGTCAGGTGGCCATATCTGAAACAGAGTATCTCAAATGCACAGGGCGGAAATGATAGCAGCATCCTCGTCGTGAAGCTATGCTTAGCGTTTTCCACCACGCTTGCCAGCGCGGCATTAACGGGCAAATTTCCTATTTTACCTATTTAACAGTGGACTTCCACAAGTATCATTTGATAAGTAACCGAAGTTTAAACTCGTTGATTGAGGACATAATCTTTCCACTTTTTCTTACAATATTAGAAACTACACAGAACATTTTCTTAATCTTAACAATGATTGAACAATATCATAATTAACCGCTACTCATCTATGTTGGTATTTCCAACACTGACATACTGCAATGACAGCTGCGCTCTACGATTGCCAACACGCTTGCCCAGCACGGCAATTATAGGGAACATACCTCCTTTCTTGGGAAGGCCTATGTCCAACAGTGGACTTTTATTGGCTGGTATGATGATGAAGATACCTACATATTTTTGATTTGACCAGCCATACCGGTTTTCGGACATTAGTAGACACAAGAGTTTCTGGATTATTGTTTAAACTTCGGTTTTATTAATATCGGAGTTTTAGTTATTAATCTTAACCAATTAGGTATAGTTGCCTGAGTTAGTCATTTCCGCGAATATGATGAAAATGATGGTTCGCATATGTGTCGTATTCGTAAACGGGTGCTCCCTCTGAAGGCTGGTCTGCTCAGGATGACTATTCTTGATATCAATATCATATAAATTTTAATTATTATATTTCTCTTTATAATAACTACTATTTAAAAACACCTCGTGAGTTTCTTCATAAGGCATTAAAAAGCCATATTCTAACTGTTTAATTTAAGGACATAGGCTTTGTTAGCGCTGTCGTTGAGGTTCCGACAACCTGACCATGGTGTAACAGGCCTTCGTCGTCACCTGTTTTTCTTGAAGGCTCTTTTTTGATGGATGGCGTATTTAATCTGCCGTAAACTTAGTAGTAAACCCCGTCTAGTGATGGTAGTCTATTACTAAGATAGGCTTGCGGCACGATGACAGATGGGATATGTGACTCTGACAGCCTATCGCAGCATCGTAAATTTAATTGATTGTTCTTATTTATTTTCTTCGTCTATTCAGTGACTAGTACCTATGGTTAGGCGTAATTGTTTTTTTTTAATTTCGATTTATTTTGACTCTTTTAACTAAATATCTAATAATGATCAGTAAGTATATGTTACTTGGTTTCTTTCACAGCTGTCAAAAATATGTAATACCAACCTATGTATGTACTTGGAAGTCTGTTTTTTCTTTCGCATACTAAAAAACAAATTTAAGTTGACAGGCCCGATGGCGCAGATGGTAGTGATCCTTTCTTGTGCGTGGGTCATAGTGCGTAGGTCCTTTATGTGATATGTATATAGGCTCGATCCTATATACCTATAGGCTATGTTTAAGCATGATCCTACCTAGACCAAACCTTAATGTGATGAGTATATGACTATGACTATGTTCTGTGTCTGGGTGTTAAAATATGTGTTTTAGTATTATACTTGTGATTTATCTATCTCTATTATATATTATATTAGTCTGATATCTGTAACACATTTCTTTAAGCGAAAGTCAGGTCAAGGTATAAGGTGTTGTGTTAATTTTTTATTCAATTGCTTATTGAAACGAATCGTTGTAACATTTTCCATTTATTTGAACATTAGGTATCCAAGGCTTTATTTTATTTCCATGACACAAAATAAATTTTAATTATTGTTTGCCACAAATGTGGTTTTGGATTATCTAAGGTTTAGTTAAGCAGCCGTTGGAAAGAAAAAATGCTGTTAATTTATATGGATACCTAAATGTATCTTTGATTAATTATATAATTTTTTCATTGTATAAAAAGGTTCGTCTTATTTTGTTTGTTTGGGTTGAACTTCAAAACTAAATTACTGAACCGATTTAATTAATGTTTGCTTACTGTGTACAGTTTGATTCAATATGACAGGATATTTTGTATCTCAATTTCTAGTCGCAAATTTTTTTCATGAAAAATTTCATTTTCATTTTGAATAAATATTGTTAAGACAGGCCATCTGTCGAGTAAGTTACAATCTTTATAAATTATTATGGACCGAAAAAAATTTGGGACACGTAAATAGGATGGATGGTGCGAAAGTGAATAGAAGAGTTGGTATAGGTTGACCTACGCAAACATACCTTAACCAGGTAGAAGAGATATTACAGAAGGGCCAGTTCATAAATACAAAGAATAAACGAGGGTGAATGAAAGGACTCATGCGAGGAAGGGCCGTGTTAGGGGTATGTCAAGATCATAGCAAATGGAGATCAATAGTCTCTGCATACGCCGATAGGACACCTTCGTTATGTACTTATGTATGTGTGCAAAAATATTTCCTGACACATTGTTTACCCGGGATAAACTCCTAAACTACTTAATCGATTTAGAACAATTTTTACTAACTATGTACAGTTTGATCCATCTTGAGTTGCATAGTTGGTATTTAATTTTATAATTGCAATATATTTTTAATGACAAGCATAGGTACGTATATATGTGATAGTTAGAGTACCTATATATTGTCACAAGATATATAAAGGAATTTTAAAGAAACTAAATATTGGTAATTGTATGTAGCCTATTCTCTCGCTGTACGATTCGACTGACTCAGACTGATAAGTAAAAAAATATATATTTACCTAATTACGCTTTATACATTTATTACTAGATCACCTATATTTTCTAAATAATATAAAGTTTCAAATTATAATATTTTTATCCCGTATTAATCAGTCATCGATAATTCGTAATAGGTAGGATTAGTATTTTTTTTTAATCATATAATATAACCTAGTTCAAAATACTAAAATTTTAGTCGAAGTGTTACTGAAAATTTAATTTGTATCTTCACCCACATGCGAAATAGTATACTGAGTAATTTAGTTGTCTAAATAATACTAATTTAAAATTTTTCCGACACTTACTCTATTATATTGGCAATAAAATATTGAACACAACTAAAAAATTGTAAAAATAATATTTCCAAGTATTTAATTATTTTCCAGTGTTTCCTTTAGTATTCAAGGTTTCCTAGCAGTCAACATCGACATATTTCTACCAGTTTTAGCGACAGTCGTGTGAAATATTAATAAATCGCCAGCGGTGCAGCGGGGAGGGGCCTGGCAGGCGCCGCCCCGAAGCGCGCCCAATGGGCGGGCCATGGCGCGACACCTAATCGGCTACTAATGCACTCTGAACATTGTTTATTGGTTTTAGTGAATCCGATTGTGATACATTTCTTTTTGTTTCACCTATCTATTTAGATGTTATTTTTGCTCTCTTCCTTATTAGTTTGTCCATATAGAGTATTTAACGGCAACAGACATACAGAGCAAATTTTAAGAGATTTATTTTAAAATAAAAGTGATAAAAAATATGTGCACGTGATTTTCAGTTGTTGTTTATTAGTTGGATTTATTAATTAAAAGTGAAGAAAATAAAAAGTGATCCTTATTATTTTAACAAAAACATTTTTGATAAGCGCATCCCAACAAAATTGTAGAGTCCTGAATCAATCGGCCACAAATGGGTCGATCTAAATAAGAATGGATCTTTTTGTTTATCAGGTAGCTGTCAGGTAGTGTGTCGCGGCCTGGGTGGTCTCGTGGGCACAAATATTTTAAGCATATTATGATGGAAATCGCCGCCGTTTGTGAGAGCGGCTATCCATTGTCGCGCGGAGCACGACGAATGACGCGTGTCCGTCGGTAATACACTCACCAGCCTTACCTGACATTTCGTTTATTGCATATTGAACTTAGAAGCTTTGTTATACTATTTCTTTTCGCATGATTATGTCTGCAATAATGGTCTTGTTGGCCTGGTTGGGTGGTGGTAGCTAAGTGACGTGTTGCATTGAGATTGCATTTGGTGGCAGTGGGCGAGCGGACTATTGTGACGGCGGGCGACACCTCAGTCTATTGTTGTTTTGTACTGCCTACCAGACACAGTATGTATGGGTGCTAATGATTGGTAAACACGCCATAATGTATTGGGAAAAATAGGTATCCACCAATACAATAAGATGCGGAGACGTGGCTCCTATGGGTAGGTACAAGCACACTTTTTTGATATTTGCCTTATCTGAATAGTATTTACATACAAGTTTTTACTCATGTTTGGATGTTAGCAAAATACTCATCAACTAAAATATTTGTATAAAACTAAAAATAAAAATGAGTTAATTGTAAATCTTTTAATCCTGATATAAAAATATTTGTCAATCTTGAGAACAATTTCGGCAAAATAACGGAAACGTCGTACAAAAAAATATATAAATTTTAATAAGCCGTGTTTAAAAGCCGCTAGAAAAGCAATTTTATATACACAGAATTAGTCTTTAACAAAAACTAGAATCAGCTCAAAACACCGGTATAAAATTGAATATCTAACAATAGAGAGTAAGGAATCGCAACCTTACCACGGATAGGTGAAAAGATTATATAATAACTAAGTACCTACCCATAAATTTTACATTTAAATTAATTATTAAGTATAATGACCGTGAGGTACCAGTAGATTAGAATAGTATCTTCCCCTATGCCAGTGCAGCTCAAATGCACAGGCCAGGGATCGGCAGCAGCATCTCCGTTATAATGCTGCGCTCTGGGATTACCGACACGCTTGCCTAGTGTGGCAAACATGGGCAAATTCCACAGTCTTGAGGAGGCCTGTGTCCGGCAGTAAACTTCTAATGGCTGGTATGATGATGATGTTTCCTTTTAAACAAGAACGTACACAAAAAACACTTACTTACTCTACATTTTCTAATTCTAGCCTGTTATAAAAATGTATTTTATAGAGAAACCTTGAAGTATTATATTTAATACTAATTATTTTCAGCACATTCATAAATAACCTACACCCAGATAGTATGGTAATTAAGCCGTGTAGTTTGCAAAATCTGTCCTAGAAGTAAACGTGGTCGAACGTGGACACAAGCAGGAACACCCTTAGGCGACAACTGGCCATACGAACACAATTATCCTTGTATCTATAACTCTGCAACGCCACAATTAGGATAAGTACTCGAAGTTGATTGCTGTACTCGTTATTCTTAGTGTAAACATATTATAAATACCTAATGTATTATAATAGAGAATTCTATAGGTAGGTACTTGAAATTGAATACAGAAAGCATATAAGGACAAGAAAAAAAGTAGTTACCGCCAATTGTGTACCTTTAGACATTTATATGGAGATATAGATAAAATGAATTCACACACCATCTCGTACTTTGATCTGACTCCGCGATAAATCGCTTAAAGCACTTATGTTATAACAGATATAAGGCAATGAAGGAATCACAAATATTCATCATATAAATGTTTGTGAACCGAACCAACGACCCTTGGACCCTTACAAAATGATTCACTATAACATCCGCCGCCCTCAGGTCCGTCTTAAATTAAAATAACATATATTTAGTAATAGGTTTTGCCGGCGACTTCGTTCGAGTAGAGGTAGAAAATATATGTGAATCAAGGCGGTGTTTTAGTTATATCTGGCTACTGATGTAGGTCAGTGGAGCTTTAGGACTTTAGGTCAAATTAATATTAATTTATAAAAACATAAAATGCATTATTGTGAACAAAATATTACCATAAAATGATTAAAGTGAGCCAACCCTATTTATTTATACTTTATTGTACACCAATTAGAAATATTCAATGACAACATTAATAAAAATGATAAATAAATCAATGAAGTAGGTACAATAGGCAGCATTATTACACAATCGCAATCTCTACCATATAAGGTAGAAAACCAAAATGGACTTTTTTAGAACTTATATAGGAGCATGCCTACATGTTAAACGTATATTTGTTTTTTTTAATAATTGTTTTTTGAAACTAGATCCTGCATTGCAGATGGAACCTGTATTATTTAAATCTTAAAACAAGCCAGTGTACACATATCCAATTAATTTAATCATTACTCAGTTATGTAGGTACATATATAGCGGAGAACACATCCAGTCGGTGAGAGATAAAAGGCGGCGGACGGCTGGCACATAAATAAATATATTCATTAGGTGACACCCACGCCCTATCTCGACACTAAATCCTGCGTGTCTCGGCCTCCGTCCACCTCGAACACTACCTATACGCTTAGGGCTGCCATGGCACCTGACTAGCACCGACATGGTCGACTGCAACATTTTATACCAATATTACGGGTTGGCATGCTTGGTCGGTATTCGTTTAAGTTTTGCTCTCTCATCTATAGTTCTTTGATCTTGAGACTTCGAAAACTGCCAAACTTTTAAGATTGCAGTGTCAAATTCTCAAATAATAATTTGCTAGTGATGCTAACAAGATGAACATGGAAGTGAATAAACTAGATATTTACCTATTATATGGGTGCGTCACAGTCTACCAAAGTAGATTTTAATTTATTACAATATCTCTACAAATATAGAGTAATTTAAAGGTGGATGGCGACTTATTGGTGTAATATGTTCCAAATTAGATGTACCTAATTTTTATTAAAATACTCTTTTTTTAATTCAGGTAAACGATTCGATTTTTGATATTAATTTTGTAACTCAGGTAAACTTTAAAATTAATTTAGCAATTTCTTTTTACGTTAGTTATATATTTAAAACTAAAACTTAATGTTCTAATAAATTTCTATATAAGTAAAAGTAGATAATGTAAAAGAAAAAAACTTTTATCAACCGATTTTTTTAAAATTCCCACAACATTTCTAACCAGATTCCGTAATAAGTCGCGTCTAGCACTAGTGTTACAGACATCAGACATCAGAGGTATCACAAATATACTACTTTAATACACATATTTTACACCCAGACATAGAAAAATCATATATATCATCAAATAAATGATAATGAATTATACTGATTGTAAATACTTTTTCGATATTGTTTCTCGCCTTGAGGTGCCATTTGTTGTCTATTGGTACGCAAAAGGTTCCAATGTCATATCAAGAAAAAAAATTATAGTCCTAGTGTTAAGTAGCACTGTAGAAACAGTTTCATGTTGTCAGGATAATGCAAATGAGTAAGAAATATAACATCAAGCAATAAAATGACGCTCGTATTAAGGAATCTTTAGCACCAACTTTAAAGGCTTTGGTGACTCGCGCTGTAAACCTGTTAGTTTTAGTTGCGTTAGGTCATAACAGCCCTATTAAAGGTGTTTACTCAATAATAATAATATAATCACACATCACGTTGACCTGACTCCGAAGTTGACGAGCTTAGAGCACTTGTGTTACAGTTGTCAGATTACAGACGAATTACAAATATAATACTTAAAAACATACCTACATATAACACCGAGACAAACAAAACGTATATCACATCAAGACAAACAGTCTTGAGCGAGAATCGAACCCGCAACCCTTGACGCTCTAAATATGGGCACAACAGATTGCATAATTTGACCCGTAATTGAAATAACTTAAGTCCACTCCATACCGTGAGGTACCGGCAGTGCCGTGAGGTACCCGCAGAACAGAATAGTACTTCCCACTGCACCAGGTAACGTGAGAGGCGACTAAGGTACCGGAACCGACAGATATTGGTATATCTATCCGAAATAGTGCAGCTCAAATGCGCAGGGTGGGGATGGGCAGCAGCAACCCCGCCACGATAGCTGCGCTCTGCGATTGCCAACACGCTTGCCCAGCGCAGCAATTATAGTAAAAAACCTCTTTTTTTGAAGAGGCTATGTCCAGCAATGGACTTCCAATGGCCGGTGTGATGAAGTCCACTCTTATACTTTACCAAACTATCGCATGACAAAAGTTTTTGGTATAAAACTATATTTCTTCTCTGGTGGAACCAAAATAGTATTAGTAAATAGATTAGTGTCAGCATATAATTCTTTAAACAAATTTAAGTGTATATTTGTTTATAAATCTACGATAGAGCTGTCACTTTCAACACTAATCGAATCTTCTGAATAATTTAAATAAAAAAATAAAGCCCATGTAATGAAAATGTTATATGAATATGTATGTAATGTAATATAAACATGTAATAAAAAAATGTTGGTGATAGTAATTATAATGATTCCCACAACATTTCATACATTGACCTGACCCCGTGGTAAGTCGCTCAAAGCACTTGTGCCAAGGATGCCAAACCACAGAGGAATCACAAATATACTATTTAAATACAAATATTTTACACCAAGACGCAAAAGAAACACAAATATCATCATATAAATATTTGATCTAGGTGGGAATCGAACCTACGACCCTTGGTGCACAAAATAGGATCACTACCATCTGCGCCATCGGGCCCGTCATAAATTGCAATTAATTTGTTTTTAATTTCACCAATTTATGTAATTGAATTCATTTCTTTTCTTTCTAATTGATTTCCTAGTCACTTTGTAATGAAACATTACGTGAAAGAATGTTTGTATGGTTTAGGTATTATACATTATGTTGCGTTAGTGGGCTGAAATATTAACGTTGAGACCGGATAACTAGTAATTAAGCAAGTATTAAATTTGTGGAAGAATGGGATGCCACAATCATCCATTGCAACTATAGTTTTAGGCCACTAAAACTAAATTAGACAAACATCACTCTGAATAGAAAACATTGTTTAGCGTATCCCCATCAAACGACCTGTCTGACAGCCCTATGTATACGATACCCGTGGAAAAAAAATAAAAATGTAAGCAGAGTAGGCAACGCCGACAAAGTTTAGCCCACGAGTTTATTGCTGGCCGCGATAGGAGTATCGCTTCCAAATAGATCGATTGTTCGGTTAGGCCGTATTCGATTAGAGACCAATTAGTTAACGGACGATACGCGATTCTAATTTACGGAAGAGTGACATATAAATATTTTGGGTAAACATGTCTTTTATCACAAGTATAAATAATGAAAGAAGAATTAATACTTTTTGTTTTTATCGTTTATTTAGTGCTTTACCTAATAGGTATTATTATCTGTGTGCTATGTTATATAAAGAGATAATGTGGAGTTGAATATTCTGTGTGGGGGGAGGGGGAGTATTTTTTATTTTTTTAGTCGCCATTCACCACTTACTTTATTACTCGTAGTTTTGAAAACTTATTATTACTCAAAAATAGACATGTAATATAAATTTCATCTATGAAAGATATGTTTATTAAGTTGACGTTTCTATATTTTAAATTAAGAATTATTTTTAATCTAGTTTTAATACGGCAATAATATCATTACAATGTCATTTAGGTGAGGAAGGTGAATTTATAGAATCAAGTAATTTTATAGAATAATAATTATATGTTTCTACTACAATATTATTAATATGTAAATGTATCGATGCGGTTTCGTTAAATAACCGGAAGCAATAGGTAGGTTCATTGACAAAAAAAAATCAAATGTTTTTCCTGTTCGTTCTGTATATTCTTTTTATTATGCATTAAATAAAGTTTAAATTAATTTTCTGTGATCACAAACAGATAACAAATTTTTATTTATTTATAATTATGGTGCGCGTACCTAAAAGATAATTTAGGCAAGTCTGCACATTTTTAATTAACACTGTTTTAGGTAGGTACCTATTAACTTGACTATAATACCTTCCTTTTTGTATTTGTTATGTTTATGAGAGAACTACGTCTATACTGTTTTTATTTATCTCATATATTTTAAACGAACTACAAAAATTTGCGCTTGCGCAGAAACCGAAATGTGCTCAACGGCCCATATCCTTAAAAGGTTACATGCGGTCATCGACCCAACCTCATCGATAAGTAAGTTTTATACCTACATTCATTTTAAATATTATCAGGGAAATGTATTTTGTTAATTGTGATTTAAAATTAAATAACTATTTTACGGTCAGTAGCAGCGGCAGTAGCATCAAAAGTATATTAACACTTCAGGACTTTGACATAGTGAAAAAAGTCCATGAATAGGTACTACGAGTAGTGTTAGTATTTACTGTGACAGAGTACTTGAGTATCTTTATATATTATAATGAAAACTGTATTTTAGGATACCTGCGTAATTTTGCATTGCAAGTCATTCATACTAATATTATAAGCTTGGAAGTGTCTCCGTCTGTCTGTATGCTTGTTGTTGCTATCATTCTGTTACGCTTACCTGATTTAATTTTAATATAAAAATAATCCTAGCAGTGGTATAATTTTTTTTCCTTTATATAAATTTATTATTATATTTTTCTATCTAGGTTTAAATTTTCTTTCATACAAACCGTATCCATGCGAATATGATGGCGACGAATATTATCAAAGTCGTAGAGCCGTTGTCACTTTATGATCTTTTAAAACATGCGGTAATTAATGTTTATTTAGACATTTCGTTGATTAAAATCTTTTACTTATTATACCAATCGACAAGTAAGCGTTCAGTTCCCATTTCCGTCAGTGAATATCACTACCGTGTTTTCAATTTAGTGACATGAAGATACTCAAACCGCTGTTATTTGCCATTAGAAATAGCTGAGAGTGAGGTAACAATGGAAAGACCCTTGTGTGAGGGTGTGTCTACCTCATGTAGAGATATCAAAATATTTTTGTACCGGATAATATTCTCAGTGAATTATTAGGAGTTAAACCTGTTCGAATATGTAGTAAAACTGTTTTGAATTGATGTTACTATTAGAAGTTGATGTTACAAAGAGGAAAGAATATTAAAGTAATAAATGTAGATACCTTTATTTAAATATATATATATGTAACGTTTATTCATTTTGTATATACATTGTCTGCACCACTTTATATTTTTTTTTCTGTTACTACTAGTTAGATACCTAGTACCTAATGGTTTACTGGGATATGATGTCAACTGGTGTTAAGTTCGCTATCTGTATCTGTATAATAAATACCTAAGTTATCCAACAAAGATCGTATTATTACTTTGCTTTACTATGACTTATTTTTGCGAGTATTCCCTGTGTCTGTAATCAAATTTTCTGAATGACAGAGAATTGTTGAAACTTCTTCCTTATATATAAAATCTACGTATCACGGTATTTGTCCGGAATGAATTTTTAAGCTACCGAACCAATTTTAATATTCTTTTGCTTACTGTGTACAGTTTGATCCAACTTAAGTGATAGGATAGTTTATATCCCAATTTATAGTCGCATTATTTTATTCATGATAAACATAGGAGACAAGACAACGTTTGTCAGAACAATGTGCGATGCGCTTGATTTATTTTCTGGTAACCGCCCATCATAATACAGAATAAAACGTTCTGATAATATAAAAAATAAAGTATGGTGTGCAAAGGATTAGCATGAAAAGTTTTATAAAAATCTTTTTCGTATTATAATATTCAATATATATAAGAAAGTATTTTTTACGTATAAGTTTAAACTTAATATATAAATATTTTGCGTCTTATTTACAAGTAGAATAATGAGTATAAAACAAAGACGACAGCTGGAAAAACGATTTGTTTACATGAACGACATTGTTGCAGCTGAATCCATTTAAAAGCTGTACTTAAAATTTTCAAAACATGTTCCCAGCATTACTCATTATGCAGTGTTTAAAAATCTTTCTCGGAACCTACAAACCGCAACGTCCACCAGATTGATACGAAATTAAAGAGCGCGACACAAAACGTATTGCTGATCAAAAGAATTGAAATGACAGTACCTGCATACATACTTAAGTATAAAACGACAGTTGCATGGGACCTTATAGCAAGTCTTTTTTGCCTATAATTACAAATAAGTGGTCCGCAGTGATATTGACTCTATTATAACGCTTGATCAATAGATTCGTTTCTACAAACTGCAATTTGCCGACCACAACTTTAACTAAAGCTAATTGCTGTTAATCAGATTTAATATCTGCTATTTACCGTGTATTAAGGCGTGCTTGGCATATGGTGTCTTCACTTCAAAGTACTATTTTTAATCCCGGCAATTATTACTCTAGCAGCTTGCGGGTTTGTTCCGGTGTGTTAATATTCTTCCGAAACAAGATGTTCTCCATAATAGTTGATCAATGCTCTATCCATGAGTGACAATAGAAGTACATATCATATAAAATTATCAAAAGTCGAGTGTCTTATATTTATTTTATTTACAAGCCTAAAATATTGCGCCATTTTAACATTAGCATATACATTACATAAATTAAATAGAAATATGAGTGAAATGCAAATATTAGTTTCATATAACTATTTAGAAATAACAAAAGTATTTAATCATAAGGTGTAGTATAAATTTACTATGTCCTGCAATCGAACGACAGTGGTGTTTTCCCACATACTTTATTAATTATTGACTTAACAAAGACTGAAAATAAAGTCTTCAGGGCGAGCAATAAAGTTTGTAATAACGTAACTGCTCTTCTAGTTAATTAGAATGGAACGCGCCCGATACCACTAGCTATTAAAACGGATGCTAAGCATGGTCAACTAGAACCACGTTTAATTAAGGCAGTATTCATTACTGTACTGTTGTCTCTATGTACACGAACAATATGGCGTCGGCTAGAAAGAGTGAGGTATACATTAACACTTCCATCGTATATAAACGTTAAAAGATCACCTGTGCTCACTACCGTAATTCTACCGCGGTCGGTAGAGCACCTGTCCCTTTCGTGCAGTTCAAGCTTAAGCTGAACCGAACGAGTGCGAGTAGGAGTAGCTTCATTCATGCTTACAAAAGAAACGTCGTAATGGCGCCGTTGTAAGCGTTCTAAATCAATCCTTATAATTATTATTATACGATTGATGATAACCATTGGAAAGTACTGGTTGGTTTTATAAAAATCTAAGAATGGGACGGAAGGCTGCAATCGAATCGAGCGTTGCCGTAATTTTGACGCGTTTGGAAATCGAATTAAGAACGTTAGAGTGAGAGGTGTACGGTCTCTATTTGGTGGAGGTAGTTTTTTGTTATTGTTTGGCGGTGGAGATTTTTTCGAAGGCGCAAATGGGAGTAGGCGCGCGAGTGGGCGCGCCGGCACGGCAAGCGCGCTCTTCAGTGTTCTGGCTGAGCTTCAAGCGAGCGCGTGCGAGCGGAGCCGTCCGTGTGCATACGAAGGCTTGACTGATCGTGGACAGTGAACTTTTGGTGCATGGTCTGGTTGAGGTTTACCTGTGAGAAGGTGGGTCGACCATGTTGATATCGGCGGGCAGCGGCCCCACGCCCGAGTTCTCGCCTGCCTCGTGCTGCGCCCCCTGGAAGATGGAGCCGGCGCCACCCGCGCCTGCCGCCATCACCCAGTCTCTAAATATATCACCAAATGGTAAGTTAATCGTTTTCATCGGGTTTTATTAGCTGCAAACACATCATAGATATCCTTAGACTTAATTAATTATTTAAAATATTGGTATTTACCTAGTTGTGAGCAATTTAAAAGTTGTTTTTGTCGCAAAAATCTGTGTTTACTTTTCAATAATGTGAGATACAGTGATGTTTTATTGAGAAAATAAACCGAATCTAAATAAATTATTTAATTAGTATACAAAATTCGTAATATTTACGATTAATATTAATTCTAGTCAATGTAAAAAAATAAACATATAATAAAAATTATACCAAAATACAGGAAAGTTTGTTACAATAATCCTTATGTGATAAATACATGTCTGTTTAAAGTATAATTGATTAAAAATAAACAAACTTAATACAAATGTATAACTGTATGTATCTAATCATATAATCAATGTTTTTTTTTTTATAAAATTAAGGTATTGAACTAATACGGAAAGCTAAGGATTGTACCCACCGTGGTTTGCATAATTGCGTTCCTTTAAATTGATATGAAGTTAAATTAGAACTACATTGTAAGTAATTTAATTGTTTCGTATGTATAAATTATAAATTATGCACAATTTAAACTATTTGTACTTGTCTTAGGAAATGCAAATATGATAGCAAATACCTCTGCTCTTCACTCTGCTCATGAATAAAAAAATGATTAATTTTGAATTCAAATGTATTTTCAACATTAATTATTGGTGTAAAATATGTTTATTTTTAATAATGTCTGAAACCGATCAGGAGTCTCCTTCATAAACGAATAGAAAAAAATTAACCGTAAATCTATGTCAATTTGTAAAATTAATTGAGGTACATTTATTAGATTAGATAGGTATAATGTAATGCAAAGTTGTGTGAATTAACAAATCATAATTCATCTACAATCATATTTGTTCGTGGGGTACCGGCGGAGTTATCCATAGAGTACCGGCGGAGTAGACACCTGGTCCAGAGGGAAGTACTATTATGTACTTCCCTCTGGACCAGGTGTCGTAAGAGGCGCCTAAAGTACCGGAATCTATAAAATGCGGTATATCCGTCCGAAAATACATTACCCTCGTCAAGTTGCACTTTGCACTTGCTACCACGCCTGCCCAGCGCGGCAATTATGGGCAATACCCCTTATCTTAGGGAGGCCTATGTCATGTCAAGGTAATGATTTTATATCCAAAAGTGTAAAAATTTTACATCACACTGATAGGTATTAAAACGCGACAATTTGATTTTGAGTATGAACATTGTTTCAACTCATTCACAAAAAAACTTCTCGATAGGTTTTAGTAAAATTTTAACATGTCATATATATTACTAATATCGAACTTTCAAAAGTAATTACTGAACGGGGTAACGTGATCTAAGCCGCAAACGATGTCTTACAATTCACCGAATAGAGTTCCGGAGAATTGAGTACATATCACTTCCTCAGTGTACACAAAAAGTCATATAGATATACATGCGAGTTTGTATGTATATATGTTCGTTTATTTATTTCTTTTTATTAATTTCGGAATTCTAATTATATAGTGGTATAAATTAGAGTGTAGGTTTAGAATACATAAGAGCATTGGTATTAATATGCAACTGCTCTAAGGCTAAGGCGGTAGGAATATAAATTTACATTGTTAAATAAATATCTAAAATACATGCGAACCTTTTATGCCAACAAATTCTTCCATATTCTCATTTACTTATTATTAACAGTCAGCCAATATGATATACTTCCTAGTTATTCAAATGAATCTATTAATTAAGCTTAGATTCAATAAAGTCTAATTAGTATTTAAAGACTATTCAAATATCGCTTACAAATACTGTCTACTGATCCGATATGTGCATGTGGCTTTACATTGGCGTATCTGGTAGCTGTCATTTGTCATCGATGACCGCAGCTGCCCCGATGAGTAGGCGAAAAGCGCATCGCATAGCCCACATAGTACAGTAGGCCGGCTAATTAAGGCTCAGATCAGACATAAGATTGTTTCGCGGCGTTTCCGGCGAAGGTTGCTCAATGCTACCAGTACGACGAAAAGTTTTGATTAACGATACATAACAATTGGACAGGCAGTATTGGCTACGTATCCGATTGATATGCCATCTATTATTATGCTTAAGTTTTTTCTGCACAATCAGCTCCCGCTTCGATTTACCGGATAAATACGCCTACATTTTGTTTCTGTGCAGTTAAATCCAATTGTCATATTATCTCTGCAAAACACTTAGATTATACATTATGTTTTTTCGACAACATTTATCGCTATATTTCTTCTAAAACTAAATATTTTTTCTTATTAATGCTATATGTATATTAATTGTATACCAAAACCTTTGCCATAAATCATGTCGTCCATCGGTCAAAATTATATGAGGATCTGTTAGCTGTCTATCGTTAATCAAATACAGACATACTTTATCTATACTATATTGTAAAGAGGATATATTTAATTGTTTGTTTTGAACGATTTAACTCAAAATACTAGGTAAGGTACTAAGGTACCTAACTACCGGCAGAGTAGAATACAACCTACCTCTGTCAGATGTCACTATATCAATCCGAGTCAGTGTAGTTCAAATGCACAGGGATGGGCAGCAGGATTCCCGTCGCGAAAGCTGCACTCTGCGATTACCAACTCGCTTGTCCAGCGCGGTAATTATGGGCACAACTCCCCATTCTTTGCGGAAGCCTATGTCCAGCAGTGGACTTTCAATGGCTGCTATAATGATGATGATGAACTCAAAATCTACTTAACCAATATAAATATTAACTTATTAATAATTATTTCACTAAAGCCTGAGTTTAATTTAATTCACATAACATCTCATGCATTGACTTGACTCCGAGATAAGTCGCTTTAAGCATTTGTGTTTCGGACGTCGGACAATAGAGAACTCACAAATATAATATGTAAATGTATATAATTTACACCCAGACAAGGAACAAACACACCAATCACCATATAAATATTCGTCCTGGGTGAGAATCGAACCCACGAACTTGGGCGCATAAGTAAGGATCACTACTGTCTGCGCCATCGGGCCCGTTAAGCTACATCTTCACCGAGTTACACTAGCTTTATCATATTTCATAAAATCAGCCTGCTGTTGTCTTTTATAATGTCATTTGTAATGACAGTGAGAAAGTTTAGTAAATGAACACATTGTTAACAGTTTTAGTGGAAACCTCAGAAATATCGGAGACAACTTTATATAGGCACTACTTTCTAACGATATGCCAGTACGCTCACGGCTGTCGTTATGTCTAAAAGGGGAATGTCATTCGGAAACTTAGAAGACGCTAATTTCTCGGATACAAATTTCCATTTTATGTACGTTACTGTATGAGTTTATTTTAATTACATGATCTGATAAAACAGTATAGTATTTGAAATCATTGATAATCATTCTTTTCCCTTTTTTGAATTAGAAATAAATTTATTATTACTCTTTTCCGAAAGGTATAAAAAACATTGATATGCTTACTATAAACTATAATAAATTCCCACACAATCTCGTACATTGACCTGACTCCGTGGTAAGTCGCTTAAAGTACTTGTGTTATGGGCGCCAGGCAACAAAGTAATCACAAATATACTACTTAAATACATATATTTAACACCAAAACACAGAACAAATAGAAATATCATCATATAAGTATTTGCTCTAGGTGGGATTCAAATTCATGTCGTCTTGACGCACAGGATAGGATCAATACCGTCGGCGCCATCGGGCCTGTCATATATTTACTTCATATAGTCAGTGTAAGTCTAAATCTAGGAAAATCAAGCACACTAATATCAATAAAATAGTATTGCAAACCAATAATCTCTTGACTATATAATTCTAGGTTATCTGTAGTAGGTACGTATATAAACTAGGAGTACATGACTATCGTTTTAGAAATACAAATATTTACGAAGAACCTGAACCGATGATCGATGGAGTCGTAAGGTTCTGGAATGGAGACCACGTACCGGGAAGCGCAGCGTAGAACGTCCGCGCAAGGTGGACAGACGATCTGACTAAAACCGCTGGGCGCAGGCCGCATACGATCGATCCTATTAGAAATCACTTGCGGCTGATATGATAGTGATGATGACGAAGGAACTTACTCTGCAGGCCTTCATTTAAATAGTCAAAGCATTGTTTCAATAAAAATATATTATATTTGCTGAACAAGACTATAAATTGTTTTATAATTTTTTCTCTTAGAGAAAACCACTGACATTTACAATCATCATTACTAATGACAACTAACAATTTTATTTATGAAAATGATTTTAATATTACTAGATGGGCGCGGCGCGGGTAAATGCGCCTTCTGTAAAATCATTTCAATATCACACTAGGTTTTATTACTCACTTGTTAAACTTAAATTAAAATACCCGATTCGCATGTGTCTATGCAAATATTAAACATTACAGGCACACGTGTGCCCAATAAAGGAGGTTGTTTCTAAATAAAAATGTATTTTACGCATGAAGCTATTAATTTTACGACCCGTGCGTAACTGCCAGCCAATAATGTCACGGGGTAATTCAGTTTCTGACCAGTGTTGGAATGAATGCTAAAGTTTAAAGGCATATGTTTAGTACATATGCTTATAAATTTATCGAACGTAGCCTCTATTAAATATAATTACATTCACCAAAGATCTATCATTATGAAAGGAGATTGTGCGAAAATTATTTTTTCTGACATAATCTAAACCTAAGCTGACTGACTTTATTCAGAGATATATCTTAAACTGCACGCGAAATCTAGTTATCTGCAAATTGGATAATGTAATGTTAATTTATTATTAATAAAATTTGCTATAAAATAAGAGCACCTATACCTTACCTATGCAAACTGTTTAGATAAAGCAACAGTAAAAACCCTTGTTCTTGAGACTGACCTACAACAGACATACGAGAACGTTGTTAAAATAAAACTAATAATATAAAGAAATTTTAGTTTGGGTCAAGTATCTAGTTGTTTTCCAATCAAATAGACACTACATATTTAAAAACCAATTGATTCTTTCTTTCAAATATCAGTCAACCGTGTATTTTAACTAAATATAGCGATAACTCGCTATTGTAAAGTTTTAAATCACCCAGCGACTCACAACGGTGAAATAGGCTTCGTCCAACCTCGGCACGTAGTCACTTAGGTGCCACGGATCGCCTTCAAATAGTGACAGCGCTTGTAATTAAGTATGTATTGAAGTGATTAAATGAATAAAGTACCCACTCGGAAGTAGGAAGGTATGGCATAGTGTTATTGAGCCAGATAATACAGAAGAATGATACTTCTCTCAGTTCAAGATATCATAAGAAGCAACTGTTGTAATGGAACGACTCAAAGTATGTCTATCCGAAACAGCGTAACTAAGTTCAACGTGGATCCATCGCTAAGGTACACCAGCTACAAAGTCATCCAGCAAGACAATTATTGTAAAATTATCTTCTGCATTCTATTGGAGATGTTTTTGTCCAACAGAAGACTTCTTACAGGTTCTCACAAAGTTTTTATAAATATAAATAAATGTATACAGCTTAGGGGCCATACATATATCTATTTATGAATTATACATAATGCGTTAAAATATTTTCAACTAGAAACTTAAATTTAAATTTATAGTTATGTGAAACGGTGGAGTAACAGTAGTCACATATTATTTCATATTAAAAGTGCAGAACTCAAAGAAGGTTTCAGTAATACTTTTTCTTACTATTTTAATACAATAATTAATGAATGGTACCTAATTACCTTTCTAGCAGTACGTACGTATGTATGTTTTTATTTACATATAAAAAATATGTATGTATACTGCAAATAGATTTGATTTATTGGTATCGTAAACAACTAAAGGGCTCGGTGATATTCCCCCATCGAATAACAAATGACGTCGATAGAAATATCTTTAGAACCACCAGCTACTTCACTCGAACAGAAAAGTAATGGTATGAATTAGAAGTATAATATAATGCAAATGAACAATCCAAGGCCGACATTATGTGCACTGCAATCGTACACAACTAGAAACAGCCATTTTTATTATCATAATTATGAAAACATAAAATGAAAAACATTTGGTATCAATAAGCATCGGCTGAGTCATGTATTCATTGAGTTATGTAAAATTCACAATACAATTGCACGTCAATATTACTTCGACGTTTAATCAGGTGCGTTAATAAATCTAATTAACATTTAAATGGTGATCACGCATAATAATCAGGTGGCTTTGTATACAGAGACGATGCCCCTTAATTAGTAGACAATACCAATAATGTATTAATGGTCCATAAAGTCGGCTAGAACATCATACAAGAACACGTATGAAACCCACTTGTTCACACTCAATAGCCGACTGACGCAAGTCCAGAATACAGATGAATTAACCGATAACCGCGCGTGCTTTTGTAATTACCCGGTGTTTTTTTGTAAAGATAGCTCTCCCTTAATAAGACAGGGTAATTATGGTGATGAATTTTAAGGAGTTTTGCTGGTATTGTTCCAGATGCAGTAGGCTTTCTTATTATAATACACGCCATATGAAGCAGAATACAGGAATCTCCCGATAGGGAGACGGTCAGTTTTTGTTAAAAAATTATATACTGCTGTAGTCGATAAAAAATATTTTTTACTGAAATTAAAAGGCTAGATGTTCAAATGTTCTACGAAAGGTCTTTTTTATAAGGTAAATGAGTCATTAAGTGTTTACAAATTGTTTTTTTTATTCTTTAATATTTATTTGCTAGCGGTCCGTCCGCGACTTTGTCTAGGTTGCATGGCGTTATATCGCGTGTTGTACGAACCTTTTTGGAATTGAAATTAGAATGGTATCGTTTTTAGGGATTCGAGATCTTTCCTACCTAGTCTAATGAAAATAAAGCCTTTTGTTTTAATATACAGCCAATTGTTTTAATGGTTGTTAAAGATGCAGCTTTCTTAATTATTTAATCCGTATAAGTAATTTCAACATTAAACTTATGTTAGATCGTAAAACATAAATAGCTTACTTAGTAAACACTAGATATGTTATCTGAACAAAATGATTTATAATGCATCTTATTCAGAACGTATTAGTGCGTCATTGTCGAAATGTTTTTTTCTTATGAGAGAATTCACGTGAACGCCGTTATTTGAATCTAACCTCAGAGTTTAAGTATTCAAGCAATTTTACTGTTAAGGATCATTCAATAGTTAAATTGTACCTACTTCTATATAAAAAGTACAGTTTTCTATCCTACAAAAATAACATTGATCGACTGTAAACATGCTTATCGACTTTGATACGTTTGCATCCAGCCTCTGTAATAATCATATTTATCCAGAACTAATATTTTTGATATATATTTCATATTATTACTACGCTTATATTTAACAAAAAACTGACTGGTGTCTAGTAGCTACTTTTAATAATCAATAAATTCTACAGCATGAATAATGAAAGATAAATATCGATAAACGTGTCGCACAAAATATCAGTTTTAAACCGTTTACTATTCTGTTAATAATCATAAAAAGAGTTATACATTTTTTGTATCATTACGCCGTCATACAAAAGATGAATGAAATAAATTTAATGAAAATATCGTTAAAAAAATATTTATAATATTAATAAATGCTGAGTAGCACTTAACACTACATAAATCACAAACTTAAATCTAGTTTATTAGGTATAGATAAAAAAAAATAATTTAATTACATCCAAGTAGGACCGGATAAAAAGATATCTGAATAATTAAATATATAAAGTTTATAACCAAGTTTAAATTGGTTTATTGTTACTCTGTAAAATGTGCAATATATTAGCGTCGAAGCATTCTAACTATATGTTTTTATACCTCTAACGATGTTTATTTCTATTTGTTTGCTATCGAGATAAAAGGAATAGAAAGAAATAAAAGAATGTTTTTTCAAACTTTGTTTATACACCGATACCATCGGTGCTTGAATATAACAGAATTAGTTTCATTAAAAAACATTAATCTTGAATAATGCAGTTGACCTGATTTAACCATTTTAATCATTGGAGTTTTAACCCGAGTTTCCTTGAATCTCAATAGATTACATTATATACGTAAAATAAATACATATTATACGTATTGACGGGCCCGATGGCGCAGATGGTAGTGATCCTGTCTTGTGCACCAGGGGTCGTGGGTTCGATTCCCACCCAGAGCAAATATTTATATGATGATATTTGTGTTTGCTCTGTGTATGGGTGTAAAATATATGTATTTAAGTAGTATATTTGTGATTCCCCTGTTGTCTGGCGTCCGTAACACAAGTGCTTTAAGCGACTTACCACGGAGGCAGGTCAATGTATGAGATGTTGTGGGAATTTATTCTTATTATAAGATATTTGAGGGGCTCGATGGCGCAGATGGAGAGGATCACTAGGTCCTATCTTATGTGCAAATATTTGACGATATTTGTGTTTTTTAAAAATATATAAAATTGACATTTATTACATAGTAGAGACGACTTGGCACGGGTGTAATGAAGATTAAAAAGGGTTATCCTTTTATGTTTCGAAATCAGCAAAGAAGCCAACGGCTCGCTTAATGACAAACGTAACCGCAGCCTATAGATACTTGAGTCATCATAAAGATATTAAAAGTGAATCTTGTGAACTGAACATATAAAGTCACATTTACCCAGGAATATCACTGCCCCTTTCACCCTTCAAACCAGAACACAGTAATGCGAACACTGCTATTTGGCGGTAGTAATTGGGGGAGAGTGAGGTACCAATGCAGACGACCTATGTAAGAGGTCTACCTCTACTGTAAACGAACCTTAGAAGACGTCTACTTCTACTGCAAATGATCTTTGTCAAAGATTTACCTCTAGTAAATTGGTTATTGTAAGTTATTCCTAAAAAATAGATATTTGCCACCGCGAACCTTTCATACACCTTTTTAATGTATAAATACAATACTGTAGTACATTATTTTGATCTATCTCGTCGGGTTCAGCCAGGGTTTGCAATATAAGCGTAAAAGTGTGTGTATATTTACGATATTAAAAAACTTTAAAATTGTCAGTGTTTTTCTACTATTTTATTCATGTTTTATATAAATAAACCTTCCTCTTGAATCACTCTTTAAAAAAATCCTAAGACCCATTGAAAGACTTTAATCAAGGAATAAAACTTTGTTTTATACATTGTAGTGATATTAAAATAAAGTTCTGCGTCTCCTCCGAGTAGGAAGGCAAGAAATAAATATAAGAGAAATTACTAAATGGTTCCAGGTTGGTTTAGTTCATTCAAGACTTGGCCCCCGCCAACTCCTTCGCGTAGCAGATTTTGCAAAATAGCAAAGATTAGGAATGCCCGAATCGCACTGATACACCACGGAGGAGGAGTTAATAAATGTAGAGTAAGCAAGATATGTATGTCGGTATCGATGTAAATTACCATACGACTGCTTTATTAATTTTCTACAAAGGAATATAATCTTCTAAAGGTACTTAGAATAAATTTAAGAATATACGAAATGTTTTCAAATGTTCCGGAATTTTCGGTATATATATTACTGGCTGTGCCCCCGACTTCGCGTAGAATAGTTTTTTTTGGATACCATACCTCTTTACCTCAACTTATATAAACTTTGAATGTCATGTTTATTTATATCAAATTAATGGCCTGAAAAATAAGTTTCAAGTTTCTAGCTCTAAAAATAGCGATACTTCCATACAACTTTTCATCCCCCCTTTCAGCCCCTTACAACTCTTATTTCGAATTAAAAAATAGCCTATGTCCTTTCTTAAGATTTAAAGATTATCTATGCCAAATTTCATTAAAATCGGTAGAGAGGTTTTAGCGGAAAAGCGTAACAGACAGAAAGACAGACAGAGTTACTTTCGCATTTATAATACATATTAAATGTAGTATTGACTAGGGATTTGGGATTAAAATATATCCTCATATATCTATTCAGTCTCAGTTGATAATAACGATATATCAGCAAATAATTTTAATCTGTAGGAATAATGTAAACGAATGTCAAATGTAGGTATATTCCTTAACGCATAATGGGAGGAAAATAAATTGAACAGCGATTATTTCAAAACCTAGTAACTGGTGCAAGTATTTGATCAAATTTTAATATATCTTTTTATTATTGTGCTGCACTAACTGTCACTTTTTAATGAACTTAACTAAGGTTTTTCTGAGAAACTTTACTTTAGGTATACATTTCTGTCGTTCTAATGCAATGAAAATACATATTATACATGCATATTATAGATTTTTTCTTTCGCCTCTACTCGTACATAACTCACAACTGACTGAGTCTGTAAATCGTATAAAATCGAATGTTGAAACTACAAGAAGAAGAGATGGCGTTGGATCTTTACAAACTTATATGAGAAATTTGTTGTGATCTCTAAGATCGGGAAATAAATTCTTGTAATACAACCTGTAAATGTGAAAAAAGTCATATTTCTGAGTTATATATACTTTCTGTGAAAATCCTATTGAAACTAATGATACATGCATCAAAAACAGCTCCTTTATTTCACCACCGTTTTCTTTTAATAGCACTATATAATACTCCAAAGTTACGGTGTTCGCTTACTAAGTACTGGTAGACGTGGAATCGGTCAAGTACGTGCGTAACTTGTTTTTGGTGCTCACAAAAAACGACAAAGACCTCTTTATGTGAACAAAAAGTTCTTTTTACATAAAATTGAAAAGAAATTGATGATCGAAGCGACGCGAATGCACAAATTAGTGTCTTTGAACTGTGCGGTCGATACAGTTATAATCATAATTTGTGTTTATATTTTATTCCACACGTTCGTTTTTTTATATCTGCTTGAATGTGTTTGATCTTGATTAGATACACTCGAGTATGGCTGCTTAGTCATGATCCGGATGCCGCTGCGTTCAAGACGTACCGGGTCTTATTACCAGTCCTGGGTTATAAGAGAGTGTACCCATAACCATAAGTCCTTGATCTTGGCTAATCCACCACTTTCATTGACATTAGTCGTCTGCTAAGGTACCATATCTGACTATCACAAACAGCAGTGCTCGTATTACTGCGCTACAGTTTCAAAAATAAGAGTGAATTTAATTACTAATGTCCTTTCAATATAGCCTGATTAGAATGAAAGCTGTCAAAGTGTTGTTTACAAAACGATTTTAAATTATTTTAAACGTGTTTTGACTTAATTATAAGTTAATTTTAGGTTATACGAGTAACTTTAAATGTGAACAATATTAATAACAAATTACAATGTCATATAACAAAGTGCTAATAAATAGTTCTTAAAAAATAAAAGTAATGGTCATCTTCCACCCCAGGCACCTGCCTGGACAAAGCTCTTGTAGATATTATACAGTGAATTTAGAATAGCCTTAAGTCCGTTAACTGGTCCAACCTTTTAAATGGTAGTATAAATATTAGTTTCGTAAGGTCTTCAAAGCTAGCTAATTTATTTTTTCTTGACTGTGAGGTCGGTAAACGGTAAATGGGACGGAGCCCATACCTCTGGTGTTGCACGCGTCCCTAGACAACCGTCGACGCTAATCATCGAGCGGGCCGCAGGCACGTTTGCCATTATGGTAGTATAAACATAGTAAAGGCTGTGTGGTACCGGCATAGTAGAATAGTACATCCTCCTATGCCAGATGTCGTAAGAGGCGACTAAGGTACCCGAACTGACAGATATATACAGCGGTATATACATCTAAAACAGTGTAGCTCAAATTCACAGACGGGGATCAGGAATAGCAGCATCCACGTTGCGAAAGTTACGCTTTGTGATTACCAACACACTTACCCAATGCGGAAATGAAGGTCCAATTCCCCCTATCTTCATCATACCAGCAATTATAAGTTAAGGGCCCGATGGCGCAGATGGTGGTGATCCTATCTTGTGCGCTAAAGTTGTAAAATGTATGTATTTAAGAAGTATATTTGTGATTCCTCTGTTGTCTGATGTCCGTAACACAAGTGATTTAAGCGAATTATCACGGAATCAGGTCAATGTATCAGATGTTGTGGGAATTTATTTATATATTGCTGGATACCGGCCTCTCCAATGCTCTATCTTTGATCGATTTTTGTCTATTCGCTGTGCGTAGAGCTACAAAGCGTATTTAAATCAAATATTATCATTCGCAAAATTGTACACAAGATAATTAGACGTAAGTTTGATATCCTCTTTATGTTTGTAACTTGGCATTCAAGCAAACGCCCTTAATATCGTTACCATATCCTATCAATGCTATACTAACAGCCGGCTTTAATAGTGACATCAGGAAATTATACCACATCAGAAAAGCCTGCCTCCCTCAAAGTTGAACCCTTAAAATAGGTACATAATTGTACGAGAATTGATAGTTTGCAACAAACTGAGATGTGAAAATAAACTTAAAGGTATATATGGTGTATATTTTTAAAGATTTTTTGCGGAAGTAATGTTTGATCACTTATTATTACCTTATTATTATTTACCTTTTAAGAGCTTTATGCTGCCTGACTCTGTCATCAGACATCAGTACCAGTATTAACAGGGGAAACTTTGTACCATCATACTATCTAGGCTTAGACTAGGGCCGTGGGATACCAGCAAGTGAAGTAAAGTACCAGAACCGACAGATGTAGCTACTTGATTATCCACCTGGAACAGCATTGCTCAAATTCAACAGGACGAGGATAGGCAGCGTACCCATCGCCAAGTTTCTATCTGCGTTTACCCCCACTCCTGCTTAGCGCAACAATTGGGCAAAATTCTCCCTTTCTTAGAGAGGCCTATGACCAGTAGTGGATATGCCATGGCTGCTACCACGATGATAATTAAAATAAATAAACCACACGACATCTTATACGTTGGCCTGTCTCCAACATAAGTAGATTAAAGCACTTGGGTTACGGATATCAGAAAACAGAGGAATTACAAAAATTGTACTTAGCTACATATAATTTGCACCCAGACATAGAACAAATACAAAAACTCATCATATACATTTTTCCCCTAGTTGTGGATCAAAACCTACGGACTTTTGGCATTAGACTGTAGATACCATCTATGCCATCGGACTCGTCGATGCCATTTATAATTTCTTTCCAAATTCCTAGAGTAAACCTTATTTAAAAAATATATTTAAATCAATAAGTACTTATATGCCATTATTTTATTTTTATAGACTTTTTTTTTATTTGAAGCCAATAAAAAATATATCTACAAAACAAACTCCAACAACAATCTTACACAATAAAAGTGTGTAAAACACGTATAGTAATCGCTGTACGTCGACGTTCATTACCATACCGAGCCGTGGGTAAAAACTGCAGCGCGGTGGGCAGCCCATTTGATTTATTTATTAAAAGCTCACTTCCTTCGGTAGCCGCCGCACTGTTAAATCTCGCTCGCATTGAATATGCAATTGTGCAGCTAACAGGGGCTTAAGGACACAATACCCTTGCAAGCTTGGTTTAATCACGCGGACGTCACCCATAGTCGCAGGATATTATATGTATGTTACTTGGTACTTAACGAATTTAGGGCTTTCCGTTCATAGGCCGTATCATTTGTTATTAAAAATAATTTATGCATGTACAAAAATATGATGACTGGTTTTAGGACGATAAAAAAGCATATAGTCCGCTTCATAAAAGCGTCCCAACAACCTATAGATGCCCATAATATCACAAAGATATCTCTAGCGCATTGGCAACCTTGTGACTTAATTATGTCACATTCCCCGGTAGTTTTACTGCCTCAATCACCCTTCAAACTTGAACACAGCAATGGGAACATTGCTATTTGCCGGTAGAAATAAGTGAGAGTGAGGTACTAATGCAGACCACCTTTTTGCAACTACAAATCCCTCGTATATTTAAGGTATCTTAATAGGATTTTATTAAATTAATTCGGACATATTCTTTCAATTCGTAGTTATTATCTGAGCCCATGGTATAAAGTGGTTGGTGAATAAATTTTGTTTAATACAGATTGAATTGTTTCGGACTTCGTAGAGCTTGAAGTAATTTCATACACAATTTCACCCAAACCACCAAACTTTTAATTTGAATACCGACGCGAGTAAGAACGGTCTTTAACCCGACTGATATTCATAATACGAGTATTTTTAAAGTGTTTCAAAAGAACTGCTATTGAATACAATTTCATGCAATCATAAAGGGGTATAGACTGCACTTTCGATCTTGCATTGAAATTTACACGAAAGGTGGTAATTTTCCGGTGTGTGATGACATTAATGGAGTCGGGGCCCACGGTAAAACAATATTTTTTTGCATTAAACAGTTTCACATTCGTACGATCTCAATGTTGGTGCGCGCTTCCCCTTGCATCACTTTGCATGTTTAAATGGCGACCGACGCAACCCGCTGCAGGTGCGTCCGCCAACTATCCTGTGTTTGTTTATACTAACATCGCTGCAAAAAATCCCCCCTAGCACCGCTTTCTACTCCACTTGTATATTGACTATTTAAATAAACCAATACCTTCTCGAAGCTCAGCCATGTCACTTTCCTGGACATTATAATTAGTCTTCCAACCTCATCAACGCGACAACGGTATTTTAAATTTCCGTATACATTTTAAAAGCTGTTACATCAAGTCAGCTAGGTGCGATAAGCAAAATAAAAGTTCATATTAGCTTTCGAGCTAATAAAATGAGCAACCTATCCAGTTCATACTATTAAACGTTAACAAATAACTAAAATAAAACCATAAACCTTTAAACTATCGCTCAATAAATAAGAGCGACGAGCGCGCGGCGGAGTCAACGCCAGTCAATACATTCTAATCAGTGATTTATTGCCACTAATCTCCAGCTCAGCACAAATAAGCTATCTTGTCGTTTTAATGTTGTATCAGCTCAGGCGTGAAACTCCCGCGCACCACTAAGTGGTCCTTCCAGTTTCCACTCGAAATATTTTAATAAGGCCTCACTGCTCACGCACCCAAATAAAAACACACACACGTACTCACCGTCACGAATGTCTCCTTTAAATCCCGACCTGTTCGACTCCAATTTATTTATAATAGTAGCCAGGCTAAGAATCTACATTTTTGCTCTAAACGGTGTTAATTTATTGACCGTGGGCAGATAATATCACTTTTTTTCTCCCATTATTAAAGCGATTACACGAGAAATTATACGTCGATGTCCAGCCCTGAGTGCTCGTTCAAATGGATATTTCCGCTTGAATTTGTATCTTAGGTTCCTTACTTTACGATGTATATTACCATGTTTGACCTGCAAACTTGATAATACTTTCGTTGACGAAATCGCCTTATTGACTCGCTAATAAAAAGTGTAAAGTTATGGACAAGTTATGCCACTTGCATTAATTTCGATGCTTAACCCGATAAACAAATTATGGCATATTAACTTAATAGCTTAATTTATAATTGAAATGTTTCGTACGTAAAGTATGAGAAAACTTTGTTCCTATCGATTTTTTCATATTTTGCTCGTGTGTTTACTTATATGAGGGTACGCTTATAGGAGTGGAATATTATTGGGTGTCAGTATTAACACATGTTAGCAATTTTATTCGTGCCATCGAAGTGTATTTTTATGATTATAAGTTTATTTGCAGAGTGCATTTCAAACTGAATCTATAAAGAGCATCGGATATAAAATGCAAATAGTATTTCTGATATAAACTTTATTAGAAGGTTTAGAGAGCGAAGCCTGTCATAATGCATGCTGATTACAGGGAGCATTCAAAAGCAATTCGCATAGTTATGTGGGCTATCTGTAGCTGTTGTTTGCAATGCGGCGGCGGCTTGACGCGCGCTAATGATACCTGTCCCTAATGAGTGAGCAGCGATTGAGCCCTGCGTTACACAGAATCACAGACTGTTTCGCCAGAGGCGTACTCGTTACGAAAACTGAATAAAAAAACTTAACGCTATTTCAACGAGGCATTACTCGTGATAAATGACAGTTGTAAGTTTTTGTTGCTCATTGATGACTTAATTTAGTCATTCGGATTTTATGAGATCGTGACCCCGATGAATAAAATCACACAAACTTTTTACGAGCCACATTAAATAAAGACAAATCTTTCCTCGTCTTGTTATACGTAGGCGTTTTTGATGTGTTCGTAGCGCGAGCTTATTAACAAGCGCATCAAATATTAAATTATATATTCATAATTTATTTGACTTAACATCCTTCGTAAATTTGTATTAAGGTGTATATTTCTGTTTTTACGATAGCAGATTGATGCATTGTAAAACTGTTAATAAAACAGAGATATCAATATTTTTACTATGTTTAAATTAGTATTGTTATGTTAATATTAAGTTATGTACGTACGTATAAGATATACAAAATAAATATGAAGTTAAAGTATATACCGAAAAAAAAACAATATCATTTTATTAATAAGAGACAATAATTCTACAAACACCATCAAATAAAAAAACACAATATTTGGGTATAACAGCCACATTCAGCAATGCGGAGCGATAGTTCTAACTTTAAATTGCTTCCTTTATTAACGTATATATTAAATTACCTACACATATAATTGGAGTTACTAATAGTTTATCGTTTCCTACGACAAATTGTTTGAATTTCTGTGATTAGACTGGACTTGTAGTTTTACTTCAGATAATCAACGAACATCCTATAAAAGTTGTTTCCTGAATTGTCAATAGTCAGACTCAAGCTGATTTGTTGCCGTAAGTAAAATAGATCTTTGTGTAAAGTTTGTAAGAGTAAACTTATACTTCTTATTGATAATTTAATAATGTATAATATCGCTATATCTGATTTCTGTCAGATCGGAATGCGTATAATGGCTTTGCGTTAACATTCAGATACAAGAACAAATCGCAAACAGTAATCTTTTCCAAAATAATTGAACGCCAATCCATTTTGTTTCTTTATGGCTTACTATTAGGTTAAGTTATTAAAATTTAGGCGACAGAAATATTTAAATATCAACACATTTTCTTAACAACTTGAGAAGCCTGAACACTTTTGTAAAATCAAATATTAACGATGTTCCTCTTTCAGTGCCCGTGTCACCATCATCGTCAGGAGGCGGCGGTCCCGGTGGGGGGTCGGGTGCCCTCTACCCGGGCTCCGCGTCGCATCCCCTCTCGTCTCTGCTCTCCCAGCAGAGGCTCCTGGAGCTGTCCAGGTTCGGACTGAGGCACTACGACATCGCTCACCACGTGCTATCACAGCAAGGTGCTGTAACCAAACTGCTTGGTAAGCAAGCTGTTTTAAATTTTCTAGACCCGCACAATATTATTAGGTAGGCCGAAGTTAGGTTAGGTTACTTAGCAACATGCTATAACATAAAAAAAGTCTGCTCATATAATATCTCTATATATATATTTTTTTAGTATTAAAATGACAGTGATATGCAGTTTTTAAGATATCGCGAGTAACATGAACTGATTCAATATTTGTTTTTCCAATATGTGGTTGACTTCGATAAGTTTAGTATAGTTCCGTAGTTTATCCTACAGATGTTTCGTACGCAATCAATACGGCCTAATAACGACTTGTCGTCACGCATGACACGCGGTTTGGCTTTATAGTCCAAGATGTCTTCACCTAACGTAGTTAAATAACTGGTAGATGTAGCTAATAGAGCAAAATTTTACAACTTGGGCTGATTTTAAAGATACCAAAGCGTATATTAAGTGAAAACAATAGATATTAAAATTACAACGAATAGCGTATGTATATCTTTATTATTTTTAGCTTATGTGAAAATTAAAATAGGTTTATACCGTACCTTAACGATATAAAACTATTTTGTAATTACTAAAAAGCGGTTGATTTTACTTTATTCATTTACTTACATATGTGGAAAAATTTACTGCCTCATTAAAGTGTGGTGTGGATAGTGATATTATTTTGTAAAATCGAAATCTATTTCGTACCACTAATTATCATGCTATTTTTATTAAAAACAAGAATATTATTGTCAATAAAAGAGCTCTGTAAAATCTGGGAGAAACTTCGACTTATTTAGACTTTTTTCAAGCTATTGATTTGTAGGGCTTCCATAAATTGATATAATCGCTTTCCTTATAATAAGTTAAATTATTTATATAATTTTTACTTTGAATCAATTAAAACTGAGGCTTATTTGTACCAGGCTAATTAATAAGGCTAATTAAAAAAATAATGGCTAGTCGTATTTATTATAAAAATTTACATTATTTGTAATCAAACAGAGGCATTAATACCTTGTATATTGTATAAATAAGAAGGACGTAGACGTTTGTAATTTTTAAAAGAATATTTGTACTTATGTGGTTACTACATTTAAAGAAAAAAAAAGTTATTAAGAAAATGGAGTTTCATTAAAATAGCCGCCGTAATTTGACATCGACAAATAAGAGAGAACTGCACCGCCGTTTGACACGCAAAGGCCGCTGGTTCGATTCCGCAATTTCTTACAATATTAGCAGAACAATGCATTTGACGTTGAATGCAGAAACTTTTGTTGTTGATACATTTGCCAAGTAGAGTTTAACAACGAAATAATTCAATGAAAGTTGAGTTACAAAGCCTAAAAGAATCTAACGAGCAAGATGTGCGTTTTAGGTCTATTTTTAGAAAAGTGTGGCCTGCTTGTTGATATTTCTAATAAATTGAGCAACATATCTATTAAGCGTTTATTGTCAAGATTAAATGAAGCAAATAAGCCTTTGGCAGTGATGATGCAAGCCACTTTCATAACTTTAGCGCTTGTACAAAAATATGAGAGCAGTTTGCACCATAACGCACGGTTGGACACTATTGGCAATTCGATGGCCAATGAACATAAAAAAACGGTAAATGGATGAATAAAACTATGTTTCCTAATTTATAAATAAAGGCACTGCATTGTGCCATTTTTTATGCTGTAAAACAAGGATCGTATCGATTGATGAATTCCACGTAGTATAAATGAAGCAAATGAATATCGACCAATAGGTGGGTACAATGACAAAATTTACTATGCAGGATGGTGTTTCGTTTGAATTCAGAGAATGTTTATTCATAGAGAGTTTGCTCTTCAGTATTTCGGTGTTGTACGGGGCCGCTCTCAAGAAAACCGCCCTCGGGCCGTTATAGCCTGGAAGTACGCTATTTGCTCTAATTACCTCGACGCCGCTAGAATGATCAATACGCCAGCCCAATACGTAACGCGCATTGCTGACCTAAAACGATTTTATCTGTCCACATTTTTTTGGATGCAGCACCGAGTTAATTAGTTATCTCATTATTTTTACACAGCAAACAATTCCGAATACGTCTGTAGCTAATGAATGATAAGCTGTTTCAAAGATGGCCTCTTTTATTGACACGCCGGTAATGGAGCATATATCGATGAAATTATTTATGTGCAATAAAATCAAAAGCTTATTTGCTCGTCTCTCATATGTTGGAGAGATTATCGGGAGTATAAATAATGCTAAAGCATACATTGACAAGTCTGCAATTTGTCGAAACACTCGGAGCGGCGCTCTGTGTTTAACTTTGCTCTAATAACACGGTTAGGACAAAAATCTCAATTGCTATTAATCAAAGATAAGCCATCGGCGGAGCTTGCCGCGACGAAAGCTGCTATTGACGAAAGCTTAGATCCTAATCGATTCATAAAACTTGCTGCGTGTTAATTATAAGCCACCGTTCTGCGGATGAGGCCGTAGCCCGCGAGCATTCGCTGCCAACGCGGTGCTGATGTGGCAACTATCGTACCATCGGTGATTCTTCACTCCCATAACCCTTTATTTGGCTTCTTTACAATTATCGCCGCTGCATTTTAACGCGAGTCATTAATTGAGAGTTTCGATATAGCAAAAGATTAAGATCAATCCATTTCTTCCGTTGCCGTTCCGGTAACTGCCGGAGGCGACGTCCCTGGATACATTGAAATAAAAGGAAATTTGCGACAGCAAACATTCAATTATAAATATTCCAAGTAATTTGTGTGTTTATTTGCAAAGTAAGCAACCTAGTTGGAGTCAATTAGTGCGTTTTAATACCACGGTTAGGTTTTAACGAAGCGTGAGTTTGCTGCGACATCGCTTCGGACACTTGCTGTATTCAGTTAATTTGAGGCATTAGATCGGCAGCCGTGTTATTAGGACACATGCTTACTTTGTGTTTGCGCAGGAGTCGTGAACGGACGATTTCAAAAGCACTGAAGCGTCCTGTCCGTATCCTATATAATTTTACGCCGTTTGAGCCCGCGTTTTTATTGAACTGCGAACGTCTTTAATTTTCGGTCCCGTGAGTTTTGTGTCCGCGTAATCCGAGCAGTTAATGATCAACTATTGGTATTCATTATATTATGAAATGTATGAATATTATAATTTACGTTTGAAAAAATTAATTTAATTGTAGTTTTTCTTTGATGTTAAATAAGAATAATAATATACATGTATTTACATTATGATATTCCACCGGTAAAGATTTTTTGTTGTGGCACGCGAGGTATCAGTGGAGCAGGATAGTACTTTCCTCTGCACCATATATATCGGGACAGATGGCAGTATATCCCTCTGAAACAGCACAAAACATATACAACAGCGTAGGTATAGACAGCAGCACCTCATAAAGATACGCTATGCGATTGCCGTTGTCCATACTAAAATATGGAACAAAGTTGCTTATATTAATACAACGCAAATACAACCTGTGCCTGCACAATATTCTTAATCTATCTGATAACTGTGCAGTTTAGTTCCGCTCGTGACTGTTCTATTGTCAAATATTGCATGAGTACAATGTATGAAACACGCTTCAAACGGTTGCATATGGCATAACTGCGATGTCAATCAATTTTCGCCTGTGGTGATTTCGTAACGTCATGTGTTGCGTTCCCACGGAAGCCTCGCGATCCGCCCTGGGCCGTCATGTCCCGCCACTTACGTATTTAACATAGGCACACAACCTTAGCTCAAAACTTATTATCTAGCCTAAACAATTTCCAACTTGACGGCATGGAAATGGGCACGCATAAATAAACCTCCATGGTCAAGTTTGAGTATTAAATTGTCGGTTGCATAGGCCAGTGATGGATAAATTACTTTGTGACTTCTACTAGTCTAGCTTACCCCATTATAGATCGCAGCGGAAACGAGGACGGATAAGGAAAGAGGATGACAAAAAACGGCGCATTGAATTATGTGGTCGCATAGGATATCGCAAATCACAAACGAGATTTTCTCAAGCAGTGTGCAATTATACAGCATTGTTTGATATAGCACTGGTAGTTAATCGTGTCAGCGACGATAATTCCTGAAATTAATTCTCGGCGCGAGCATTAGTTACGGTGAGCGCATCGACTTGTCGTCACGTTTTAATTTCAGCTTTGAATATAGCGTGATGGCGCTTATCTATGCAGGCTAATTGCGGAAATTGTTGACACAATCCGCGAAGGTAATTTCTTCGTTAGAAAAACTACTAGTCATTGGACATAGTGGCAATTAGCTGTGTCTTCTATGAACACCTAAGAGCAAATAAAATTATACGTATGTCTTAACGCTGTTGTATCCTTCTCGAATTGAATGAAAGTCCACAATCGTAAAATGTAAACGAATAAAAAAACCTAGGTTAAACAAACGCAATGATTCATGTAAGCAACCTTGTGTTTTTTGTGGTATGTCATTAAGTACAACAATCTGCTTGTTATGATGTTCTACTAGTTTACTTGCAAGTAACGTTTGTCCACAAAGCAACCAAAATCACGGAGCGCGTAATTTCATATTAAACCGCTCATTTTATTTCGATATTACTTAAATTTGGTCGGTAGCTAATGATACCTACTCAGGAAGATTGTCTGCGGATCGCCGCTGCGGGTAATGAACCTATATTTAAGCATTGGTACTATAATCAAAATTGAATTATCAGGGTTGACAATCTTACTTCAAAATGTTGCTTTTTCTTTTTGTGCTCCAATTCACGTGGGTCAATTCGAATTTTTTATTGTCTTCATAGACGATGGGTTATTTTTAGATTACTGCGCCGTATCATCTATCATAATTGATACAAGTAATGACATGGTTGGCGATACTATTAAGCCTTTACCGTCGGTGTGACGTACCGTTCAGCGATAATTTTGCTGTTACAAGTGGCACACTAGTGGAAGTAGTAATTTGCTGAAATTGTATATTTAAAGCGACCGTAGGCAACTATTGGTTAATTTCATGCCATGTGTTATAATTCTTGGCTACGTAATGTTGCATTGCGTTCATACGAATATAGCTGGGTGCAACATGATGCTATGAGAAAGTGTGTAAGCACCGACGTTTCTAGTTGCACGCACTGTCACATAATTGACAGTTTTTGTAATGAAAGATAATGCAGACCTCTGAAGTTAATATTCTTTATAACATATGTAGAGCATCAAACTGAAATTATTATCTTGGTTATTTTGTATGAAAATGAGTTAATTACTAATAATATTGTAATAACAAACACGCAGGGAAGACCAAACAAACGGCATTCAAAAAAATCATAAATTGCTTCTGAAGAAGCGGACGCGGACTAAATTTTTCGATAAAATCTATCAATCACTGAATCACGGATCGTTAACACGCGTTGCATTAACTTCGATAAATCAAGACTATCTAAGGCCACTCCGCCGCTAAAGATTTTGATCTATTAGGTGCATGACGGGGCGAAACAGCGCCAGTTAGCGCCAGCTAATATAAAGAACTTTTAATACAAATTTAATTAACTGAATCCGGGCCATTCTATGCCGTTTACAAAGATCTTGTCCTTTTGAAGACTCACCGTGTAATGAGTTAAAGCGTTCATAAATGACTCTTGTGTGGAAATTTATTAACTGCTTCTTTGAGTGCGTATTGTGCCCTTTATAAGCTCCAACTTCCTCGTTTAACTGATGATTAATAGTTTCTGTGTTCTGTGATTAAACTCATTTAATGGAAGCCGTTAAAGTACCGGTGAAAGCTTACCCTGTTCAATTGAATGCCGTCGTAGTAAGTGTGTGTAAGTATTTTCAGTTTTTATAATCGTTTCTTATTATCAACCAATATTTTAACTAAATTTGATTATATACCTATAATTTCAACATTGTCATCTAGAATATCAGTAAATTATTCAAAAATTCTACTTTAAACAAGAGAATGAAAATTTAAAATTAGAAAAAACATTGCTTGCATATCCTTATTAGTATTTAATATGATTGGTCAAGCAAAACGAGCTTTTTATATACAGCATACCAGCCTAGCAGCTTGCTTGCTAGTTTTGTCATTTTATCTAATGTTAAACTATTTTCATTAGTTATCTAATATGAATTTAATTCTTTTTTCATTTTTATCATGATCATCGTATAATAGTTATATAAATAGTTAACAATAAATAAATAGTACTTATACCTATTACAAAATATTTGTGAAACTAGGCTTTTAGAAATCGTTTTGTGAATACAAAAATAAATTCGCTCATGGTGTTCATAAAATAACATTTTCGGATTACTAACAAATTTTTAGTTATAAAGTCTTAAGAAGGATTTAGAAATTAAAGAACTCAATACTAAATTATGAAATAAGGATTTTTAATTTCCCTCTTTTTTAAATAATCAGAGAAATAAACTTATCATCGTTCACTATATAATATTAACTAGTGATTTATGTATAATTTTCGGTCATAACAAAACTCCAGCATATTGTAATGTAGCTAAATTGATTCTTCGTTGGTTTGGCGTCGAAATTAGTGTTATTGCTTAGCTCGTACGTCTAGCAGTTGGAACCTACAGCAGTTTCCTGGAATTTTTGTAAATCAGCCGAGTATCGTGTGTGTTCCACCTAAGTCGAGCGTAAGAGCGCGCCCTGAGCACGCGCGTGCGTTTCGCGCAAATAATAGACATTTATGTACAATTTCAGCGGAACCTCACACGATCCGCCTCTGCCTAGGCAATGCGAATAATTGGCCGCGGTCATGCGATTACGTTCCTAGCCGATTTAATTATCGCAAAATGATCACCGTGCTGGTCTCCGGCAATTTACCTATCAATCAAAACATGCCCGCTTGTTGCCGCCCGTTGTGGGATTTTCAATCGTTTAGCGAAACATGGCGTTCAGTGAAAGGCGCTCGAATCTCGAGCGCGTACGTAAATATCGACGGCTCGAGACGTTGACACATACCGTAAAATTGTTTGTAATTAGCTCTTATGTATGCAAATAGTTTGGCTACGTTCTAAACAGTCGCCTTTAGTTTTTTGTACGCAGAAATTTAGCTGAGACTTGGGTTTTATGCCTTCCAACTATAAACTTTAAAATATTCTAGGGACTTTATGGAACTATATGCAATATTGTAGCATGTTAATGAACTTATGAATATTATCACACTTTAGATCGGCTACAAAATAATTATCGTAATATGTGTTTGCTTCTTACAGTTCTATATCACGCGACCTAGCTAATGATAGCTAATAGTACTAGGTACTTATTTACCTATGGAATGTACGTACAAAAACTGTACCCAAGTGTAAAATAAAGTTATTCTGTTTACGTGGAAATAATATTTTAATGAGCGTTGCCTATTACGGCGCAGAGTAGCGATGGACGTGTAAACTTGAGGCATTACTTTTTGCGCGTCTGCGCCATTTTTGGCGTTGAGCTTTAGTTTTATCAAGACATAAAGACCCATATGAATTTATGGTGAATGGCGTTGATAAAAATGTGAATATAATGTGATGAATTATTCAGCGTGTTATCGGTATGGAGGACGGTTGTCTGCGCGCGGTAAAAACGTTGCGCGGGCGCCGCTCGGCAGAATGCCGCGTCAGATGCGTTTTTACGTAATTGTCTTGGAGCATGCACTCGTCGCTTATCTAACTGATTTAGGCATTACGGAATCCATTATTTTTTGTCAATATTTTTAAGTTCATGAACCATCCGAATGTCTTTTGAATTTTGAGTAGGCGCAACAATCGAATTCTTCAAATTCGTTTTCGAAGTATTTATTGTCAGTTATCATCGAAATAAACGTGGGAAGAAAAAGCAATAATCTTTAGCGGCATGATTTATAAATATTTTCTTTACCTGTACGAATTGAATATTTTAAATTTTTTCGCTTTATTCGAACTAGCCAAGCCATCCAAACGTTGCTTGCATACATTAGACATAAACGAGAGCTAGAGCTAATAGTAGCCAGAAGAATTTTGCAACGAAGCTTTTTATAAATTTATTATTATAACATTTTATTAATTTATTATTATGCTTAAACTTTAATCAAATAACACAATACTACCATATGCAATATCCATATATGTATACAACAATATCTTTGTTTTGTACATATATGGATAGATACTTAACTACCAATATCTTTGGTAAGTATATCCATTATCAGTTTTTTAAGACATAATCCGGTCATATTCGGTTTAGTTCCCGTTAAAGAAGGAAGATTATACAACAATCAATAAATTAAAAATTCACATCTCGCACGATTGCTTATATCGATAAGTGGATGTTGTGTAATTAATACCAATTTCAGGCTTACATTGATATTCTACGACAGGGCACGATTATAATTTTTTTGGTAGACTGCACAATTGCACATCCTTCGCTTGAAACACTTGTACTATATTTGAAATTCAATTGAGTCAACCAATATTCGACTTTAAATTTAAGAACTCAAAGAAAATGAATGGGAAAATAAATCGTTGCACTCGACAAAGAATCGCCTTGCGACAAACGTTTTGCATTTACTCACGTTTACTACTCAATGAAATTGCATCAATCGGGTACCGTGTTGTTATTATCAGAATTTTTATTTGGGAATCCAATATGATTATGAATTTCACAGGCGGATTGTAAAATAAAATTTTATTGGCGTCCAGAAATAGATTCATTATAAGTCTATTTGCATTTGATGCACTTTATATGGTATAAGCGCTCGTTTATTTGTAATAGATAATTTAATAAAATAGAAAAATTCAAAGGTGTAATGTATATATTGATATTTTATTTACATTGAATTGTGTTTTCAATTAATGTTGGATTTAAGCTATATAATTGAATCTATAATATAAATTTGATACTTTCCAAGTTTGTAGATAGTGTATTTAATAGTAAGATAGTGTATATAAAAATGAAGTGTTTATTTGATCACTGTCAGATAGCAGCAGAACCGTGAGATATCAGCAGAATAGAATAATACCTCCCCCTTTATCGGGTGTCGTAAGAGGCGACAAAGGTATCAGAGCCGACACGACCGACCGATGGTGGTATATCCATCAGTGTGACTCAAATGCACAGGGTATGGGCAACAGCTTCCCCGCCGGAAAAGCTGCACTTTGCAAATGCCAACACGCTTGTCCAGCGCGGCAATTATGGGAAAAAATTTCCTTTTTTGGAAAGGTCTATGTCCAGCCGTGGATTTCCAATGGCTGACATGATGATGATGAGATTTAATTTTGTGTAGAATCACTTGATTATATTATTATCAACATTTTTTTTACATGTAACGTACGTTACATGTAAAGCATGTGTTTAAGAGTTTGTTATTTTGTACGACGCGATGTAATAAAGTCTACGTAGACGAAGTCGTAGGTAAAATGCTTTAATTAAATTTGATCACATGAATACTTAGTGTTGCACAGATAAACAGAAAATTATAATAACAAGCAGGTGTATATTATTTCGTCGAATTCAATCAAAAATAAGAACTTATTTTCAATCACTTGAATAAAAGACCAAACATTTAGTGAGTTGTTTAGATTATTTTGTTTATTTAAACTAAATTATTTGTTAATAGGTACTCTTCGGCCTCCAGGTCTCATCGGGGGCAGCAAACCAAAGGTGGCAACTCCGGCTGTGGTGTCCAAGATAGAACAATACAAGAGAGAAAACCCAACAATATTCGCCTGGGAAATTCGAGAGAGACTTATTTCTGAAGGTAATTTATGATATATAAATATAAATAAAATAATAACTCATACAACATCTCGTAGATTGATCTGGCTCTGAGTCACCAAAAGCACTTGTTTTATGGACACTAGACAATAGAAGAATTACAAATGAATCGGTCATTTCAAAATTCATAAGTCAGAGAATTATAATTTTTCAGAAATCAATAAAAAGTGTTTCATACACAAACAAAATGAGTTTTAGGATCACCACCTTCGCCATTGAGCCGGTCAAAATATAATTTGATATATTTCTATTATATGATTTATAAGGGAACTCAAACAACTTAACGAAATAGTTACAGATAGAAGAATTCAGGCCTGGATAAATTATTAATATGAAAAAATTCATTTGCAACTAATAATAATAATAATCCAATACTCCAAAAAAATTGTAAGCAACATTTTTTTTTGAAAAGTCAAAATAAAAAACCTAATATTAATGTTTCACGGAATGGATGCTGTTTTACCTGCCAACTCTGTCAACTGTCAATATGACACAATATGATACTTTGATTAAGCCCTATAAAAAATAAATGTAAAATTATTAACAATATACTTCACTTATTTTTTAAAAATTTCCTGATATTCGATGTGTACGTAATTTATAATGTCTTGACGTGTTTTACCGGTAGAATTCCGGGTTATTTGTTTTACTGACCAATTTAATATTTTCTAATTATGGTTACTCTACCTTTTTTGTGTTTGGCCTACACTTGTCATAACATGCCGGATTAGGTGGTAGTCAAAATTCAACAACGTAAAAACTAAAAGCGCCTATTCATAAGCAAATAAAGTCTAACAGTTATCGTATGCATCGTTGTCTAAATGTTAAATGTCAGAGACCATGCCGCTTAATAGGTTTTAGCTGTGTAAAATAGAAATAATTTCATTACCCTACTCAAATATCATTACGATACATTTCTAATCAAGTGGTAGGCTTAATTGCCAAATCACAAGAGCAGGATGAAAGGGTCCCCATAAAACAAATTCACTTATAGTGATATAACACCATTAAGATTTAGTAAATGAAAAACATTTTCTGAAACTTTGAAACTGACTTTATTAAAACCCGTGGGTTGGGTTGGGTTTAATTGTATTCATATTTTTGATATGACTTACAAATTAAAATTATAAGCGAGTCTGTTCTAGATCAAATCAATGAATACAATAAAAATTTATTCGGCGTTTAACTGACTGTTCCATGTCTATTTCATATCCGAAACACGTTATGAGTGCATAGAAAAGGTAAATCATTTTCCATTCGTTACTTATCTGACTAATGACGTGCGCTTGCTCAACATTGCCTTATGATTTTATAACACCTGTACAATATTAATACTGGTTCTCGCCCCCGTGATTCAGTTTATTGTTAAAGTAATATAGTGTCACTATCGCATATAAACACCACGCATTTTACAACCTTTAAAATTCAATCAATGGTAGTAATGAGATAAAGTTGTATGAATTTTATTGTTAATTTTACGACAAGATAGGGAGAAAGAATATGTTTATTTGTTTCAACGATAATCTCTTAATACTATATCATATTTATCGACACTTAGTTTATTGCTGTTTAAAAGTGATTTTGTGATAAATAATCTTAACCTTTTTAATTATTATTACCATGATTTTATAATGATAACTAGAAAATATGTATCACTAAATTTTTTGTATTGATTTGCTGAAATATGGGTAAAGAAAATATATAAAGTTACCTAACACCGCCAAGATTAGGAGCAGAGGCTTCGCTCCCAAGTACACATGTATCCAATTAACGGATTTTACTTATTGAGTAATGAACTTTAGGCAAGTGTCAAATACTGCGGGGGTCAATAGGTAAAGCCATCGAAGTGCAACCCCGAATATGGTCTAATAGTTTCGTAAACGGCAGCTTACCGGATACCTCGTAACATGAGAAGATGTATTGGATTTAGGCCTATGTGAAGTAAAAGGGAAAAAAACATTGATGGTTTTATATAGAGGTTGTAATACAAGTCGGTGGTGACGCCTCTGTCTAGAGCCAGAGAAAGTACCTCAAAAGCGACCGTGGTTCACTGTATGTTACTTGAGACAGTTACTTATTAATTATTACCGTGTGATCGTTCTTGGACATGCGACCTATTGGAGGGGAGATACACTGTTGCAACTATTGTAAATGTGTATTTTATGTACACATATATAATTTGAGTTACATAAGTGTCTACTTATGTAACTGTAATTATATAGCGCCAAGTAATTATGGATGAGTTAAGTGTTTTAAAATTACTTTATCACGTTTGCGTTTAACCAACGTTAAAGATATAAATGTTCCAATACTATTTTTATTGCGCTTGATTTCTGAAATAATAAATTTGTATCTAACGTTATATTGTTAACATTACATATTGAATTTCCAATTTACATATTGTTTCTTTATTTGTATTTTGTATAATGCAATCCAAATTTACTCGTTGAATATATAAAATCTTGGCAGGCTGTGGACTTCAATAGGATATATGAACAGAATAACAAGCCAAACTAGTAAGCACTTCATTTTAGAAAATTAAGAAATGATAAATTAAATAAAACTTAAATATAATAATTGCATGTTAACTTATTTCTAAAAAGAAAGAGTCTAGTAATAATGTAATATCATACATATTGTTGTGAGTTACCGGCAGAGTAGAATAGTACCTCCCCCTGTACCTGGTGTCGTTAAAGGCGACTAAGGTAACAAGGGCTTAAAGGCAGTTAAGTGACCCAATTATTTTTGACTTGGAGCCAAAATGTAAGCATATAATAATAGTAATAATGCTATGTAGTAAGAGCAATTTTCATTATTTCGAATATATAAAAAAATCTCTTATCTATACAGAACTTTTCTATTAATTAAAAAAACAATGTTATGTAAATAAATAAATGCTTTAAAATTAAATACAGCAAATCGAGCGCTGCTTTTTGGTGATAGAGGATAGTGAGAGTAAGGTGTCCATGCAGACGACCAATGTAAGAGGTCTACCTCTGCGTATTACATTAGACCTGCCAGTATCATAAAGCATGGACTGTAAAGCAAGTATAAGCTATTTAATATGTATCAGTAATGAAACTGAGAAGAAATTAAAATAATCTGAAGGAAACAGACGCCATAAAAATTAATGATCAATTAAACTTAACAAATTTCGAAGAGTCACAAAACAAATTGTTAAAATTAACGTAATTAGTAAAGCAATCTGCCCATAATATTAAGTACTCGCAAACACGCATGTATTTTAAGGGATTGTATAAACCTTTTGTTAATCACCCCATTATAGTCAATAGCAACGATTTATATACGTAGATAGATGAGCGCGATGGGCGTCTAGCAAAGGCCAACGAGCCAATTGCGATAATTGCAACAAAGACACCTCTCGTGCCCATGCATGACGTTAAACACCGTTAATGTAAGCCATAAATATCTCAAGCACCAGTTCAACGGATACAACTTTAAAACGTACGTCTCTAGTAATAAGATATAAAATTGGGTATACACGTCGGCTACTGTCACGTTTTCATTAGAAGATGCGCGCGCGTTCGTATTTTCTCTAGTGAGTAGAGCAGAGCGGTAGGGTGCGTGCGATCGCTTGTGAAACTGGTTTCGCTTAAGACCACTTCTGGTTTACGATATCACCGAGGACCGGATTAGGAGACGATAACATTCTTGATGGGAAACACTGTGCTAAACTGAGTTGTTAAATTGGTTCACAGTCATTAAATCCACAGGGGGCACCGTAACTTCAGAGCGCATGATCGCAAACATCTATATTGAATGTGTTTTATTTAAGTAGAGGAATTTTATATTTTATTTAGAAAGTCTTCACAACTTGAATGCATTTTATATTTCACACTTAATATGTAAATTAATGGAATAAAATCGTAAATGCAAATTACGTGCCACCTAATTATTTTCCAGTTCCGATTTTTATTAATATTCTGCTGAAAATGCTGAAATGCTGAAATGCGTAATTGTGTACAAATAATAGGCGTACTGTAAGGGTACTACTACCTAACCAATTTCTTCGCTTTGCAACGTAATAATATCGGTGCAAAATTTAAAAGAGTTTACAACGAGAACTTGTGAATGCATTCCCCAACAGGCGGGCGAACAATTGCTTACTGAGCCTTTATTTTTCATATTTTGCCTTATCTGCGCAGTCGACTGACATTATCGTCATTTGTTGAAATGTGTTTAAAATAATTGGCGAGCACATTGCGCGCCCATGGTTCGCTTATACGCGAAAATTGCACGCGATGCCATGCCAGTTGTTTTGCGTAAATGCTCACATATTTGTCGTAAATGCCGATATTTAAATGTGTTTCCTCGAAACTTTAAATGGTACTGTTACTGAGTGACTACAGTTAGTCGATGGAGGCACGAATGTCGAGGCTTTGTTCGACTTGGCAGCCGAATTCCTGAATGCCGGGATGTAGTTATGATTGATTCTATTAGATCGGGCGATGGTTTCGGTGTATCAAAGCGTGTTGACTGGGACGGACCACCTGCTGACGAAGGAGCCTCCAACAACTATTATGACACGAATGTTATAGAGATTTACTAGAAGCGACACCGTTTATTAATTTTGATAACAATATTAGGATTGTTACAGCTACATATTCATATTTATTTACCAAGAATTTATTTCGCCTTAAAACTTATTGAAATTTAAGTGGTCTAGAAGTATAATATTTTAAGAACTATAATATTTTTAGTAAACAAAAACAAACTTTTAAAATAGCCTAGCCTACTTATTTTGATACTGATATTTGACACCGGTCACAGAGAATAAACATTACTTTGCAGTAATGTTTATTCTCTGTGACCGGTACATATCAAAACTATTTATAGTCAGAACCATTAGTGGATGTTACTTCCAGTTCTTAATAATTCTGTGATAAAATAAAGAATCATAAGTAATAGAATTTTAATCAAATTTGTAACAAAATGATCACGCGCACAATGGCCAGCCTTTTGACACAAACACGTGCCGGGCGCAGCGCGCGCTTATTGAAATTGATCAAATTGATTAAATTTCATAAACAAATTTAATAGCGGCATACTTTCCACTGACACTTTTTACTCTTGTAAGCCGGCCGTGACAAGATCATAATAGGCGTTATTATCAAATATTGATAACTTGGCATTGACGGACGCGAAGTTTTGGAATTAATAATTTAAACAAAAAAAGGAACCCGTTCATGAAATTTAATCACCGTACTCTTTGTAACGCACCGGCGCGGACGTCCCAATGCATCCCAACCTAATATTTACAAACCGCGGATACAATGGGAATCTGTCAAAAACGCTATCCACTTGAAAGTGTCGGATGATAAGTTGGCTTTTGGGGGCGCGGTTATCAAAACAGCGGTTCATCGAGAGGCTAAATTTTAATAAGGTGCCCACTACCGCCTTTGTTGGCGATGACGTGGCAGCTTCGGACAATAGCTTGCGCAAGTTATCGACCAAATCGATATCGGCTTACGAGGCGTTACGGGCTGCTCTAGCTACTGACCATATTTTGATTAATTGCATTCTTTCCTCAGACCTAAGGGTACGGATATTGACTGGCGCCGATTAATTAGCGAAACCGATGACGTATAAGTTTACAAATGGGGTGTGAAAATATTTGGTAACTATACAAAAACACCTTTAGAGTTATTAATATGGGCCAGCCTTGCTATATATAGTTTATATATTAACAAGAAGAGTTTAGTTTGATTTTGCATTTCAAATCTAAGAAATATGTATGTAGCGCAATTAATTAACTAGTATAAATTTATTTTTTTTCTGATTTATAATAATATAAAATATAACCAAAAAAGAATATTTGCCGTATTAATTATATCGGCTGTTGAATTAGATAACTAATTGAAATAGTTGTTACTCCTAAACAATAAATATGATTAGTATAATATACAGCAAAGCTTTCTATAGTCGTTATTATAGATCAATAAAAGTCATGGCTCCGCGGAGGTTGTAAAACGGACTTTTTTTCAAACGTGTCTTGACATTTACTAACAAGGTCCCACCTTGTTTGCCGACATTGTATTGTCGGAATAAATCAAATCGATCTCCTCACAGCTTCCAATAAACCGATACATTTATTATTTGTTACAGCATTAAATTGGTTCTCAGCAGTGCATCGGTAACAGTGTAGCCCCGGCAGTTCACGGTCATGATTCTCACCGTATTTTGGGTGCCTCTGATAGACTCTACATGCTCTTACAAAAAAGGGTTTTGATCACTTTTTGCTCCCTTATCGGCTCTTTGTCATTGTGAAACGATTTCTCCTTATTTAGGCCATAATTTTCTTTATAGTTTGACAAAACCTTTATGAGGGGTACCTAAACGTAGTATCACGACCGCCGACAAGAAACAACACGTAATATTACATAATGGAAAGTACAGTCTGAAAAACGACTTTGGTACACTTTATAACTAACTGGCTTGCAATGGGTAATATTTATTTTAAAGGTGCTACTTTTCGATTGTGGTTGCACTTTGGTTTCAGAAACCTTATCTACTACATTAATGACTTTAGAGGTAATAGAGAAAACTTATTTTGCGAAAGAAGAGAAATTCGTTAGTTATATATTTTAAGAACATAAGTACCTAATTGGAATAATCAAACTAAATAAGCAATCAAATTTCACAGGAAAATTGCAGATAAATCTATAAAACGTCCGCCCGTCAATCCATTGGAAAGTTTAAAGCGGCCCGTGCAAAACGGTTTCCCGGCCGGTTATTTATAACAGTCCTTTTGTTATTTTACCTATTCACGGCTAATTGAAATGGGTAGGAAAGCGAATGCGTGTGCTGCCGAGTAGGCGTTTAGCAGAGGCTGCGGCGGCGCCCCGCTGGGGCAGGCACCTTTTTACTCTCCCACTCTGCGGGTGTCGCTTGATTGCCTCCGATCTCATCGTTTTATGTTCCTCATAAAGCCAACAATAATTCATTTAGACGACGTGACGCCACTCGTTCGTTAACTGGCTCCAATCGCGACGTGATTTCGGACGATGCAGTTCCGGTTCGACGTTGAGTGGATGCAGGTACTATCACCGGGTTGAGCAACTATGAACTATGAATTGAGATAAAAAAGTAATTGATTATTTAAAAAAGAACCAACATAAATTGATGTTTACTAAGGCGAATTTTGAAAAAATTACAATCATATATAAATATTATGTTTACCTTTACACCAACACTTAAATAATTAAAGAAATGGCTTAACGGCAGAATAGTTTAGAAATTATCAATAGGTGATCTTACATTATTACAACTATGACATTATTTAAAGTGAAAGAAAATGCTTTAAATTTATTTAAAAATGCTTTAATTTTAATTAAAAGAGAAATGTCGACGGAACCTCGTTTAAATCCAAGACTCATTGTCAACCTAACGAATTAAATGAATCGCCCAAAACTAATTAGTGCATCTCAATCAAGTCCCATTCGTCGGTGGGACAAAACAAACCAATTCTATCGGAGAACCGGTATAAGTAAAACAAACAAACAAATTCATTCCGAACCATTAGGCACGAGATCCAACTGTTAATGTCTCAATTTAGAAACGAGCGTAAATCTTCAAAGGCGTGACAATTACTGTTACTTCCCGGCAATACAAACAAAAAGGTTTTCCGTCAATTATCGATAAATTAACCAGATTAAACCAGACGGCGCCGGATTGTCTTATCTTTCGACATGCCACGCTTTTAAGCAGGTAACAACACTCCGGAGCAGAAACATTAACATTTTATACCAATTTGCCTTTTATTGGGACTCATGGGAAGCTCTTCATCGCCTCCGTTCCTATCTTTCTACACCTAAAAGATAAAAAAATAGTTCCAGTATCACCCTGTTTGAGCTATTCAAATTGACTACATTCATAATGCTATCTAAAACATACGCGCTTAAGCATCGCAATAATAGCATACACAGTACATAACAAGCTCATTCTATTGAAAACTTCTAACCTTTTAATAGAGCGGGGCCCATTGTGACTAATCATGATTAAACGACTTTAGACAAATTGCATGGCCGTGACTAGGCATCTAAGGACCCGAACTCGATCCCAGATCATTAAAAGAACAATTATAGATATCGCGTTCCCACCTGCAACCTGTTGATGGATAATGATCTCTTTCTAAACAAATAGTCAACTAACCATTGATTGCTATTAATTGATCAATCGGCAGTTTAAATTAGAGTGCAATCAATACTATGTTATAATTAATGTTTAAATCATCTTATGACTGCAAAATAAAATAATAGAGCGCTAGTTGCAATAAAACCTATTTACAGTACCTGGAAGTTCTTTTGATACCGAATTTAAATTGAAAATTATTTTTGAATAAAACTTTAATGTTTTACGTTCACTTAAAATTCGAGTCAGACTTTTTCAAAACAAAATACTAATTCAACTAAAGCGAATTAAAAACACGACGTGAAAGAATTGGGAACCAAAACACTTTATTGTCGATCAATCCGATAGGTACCTCTCGTTACTAAACAAAAACCAATTTAACTGTTCTGTTAAAGATCATAGCAGTTTTTTGCCGCACAAGAGAATAGTATGAACGAACTAGATTAACCAGCGGCGACGCGTCGCTGAGCTCCCATAAAACGTTAACAGATTTTCAACGGTTTTATTTCTTTTTACCAAACGCTTCCAATATAATTAAAGATCGGTCGGTAAGTGATGACTGGTCACCATTAGGTGTATTCTGGTCGTATCAAGCCTTTGACGTTGCGTCGGGCACAGAAGGCCGAGCTGAGAGGCTTCGTCTTAAGGTACCGATTACGAAGCAAACAAATTGTGTGGAGGGCACCTTTTTGTGCTTTCGACATGCTAACAATGAACGAACCCCGCAACTGATCATTACCATTATACTGTATAAGGCTTTGTGTTTTGAGTAAATTATAACAGGTCCGTTTTATTTGATGCGCCAGCGCAGCGCTCGACAATGGAGCTTCATTACCAACAGTGACCACATTAAATCTGCCTTCATAATAATCGCGATGGTATTAAATACTCGTGCATCATTATTATTATCATTCGTGCAAGAGTCGTCAAATACCTCTGCACAAACAATTGACTGGGCGGTATATTTTAGCTCATAAAGGCGCAATTTTCTGTAACAAGTCAGGAAAACGCCTCCACTAGAACATGTAAAGAGTGTTCATTAAGCAATTACGTTGAATTATTGTTCCATTATATTATTGGCCGTAGGTATAATCTAAATGACAAGTTCCAATAATAATGAGTAAGCGGAATAGATCTGCTTCAAAGTAAACGGTCGGTTAAACGGCTTTTTAAAATTACTTTGTTTCAATGTTATTTTTTGTTCATTATAAAAAAGTCTATTTTTTATCTTTATATAATCGAATAAAAAATCCATCAGAAGTTATTTCGCAAATAATTTCAGGCTTAAGCACGTGAATAATAATAACTTCAGTAATTTTTCTTATTATAGTTAGTAGCAATAGAATGGAGTGGTTTGAATACTATCTGTGTCGTCTTTATAAAGAATCGATACTATATTGTTAAATTTATTGATTATAAATTCGCTTTTGCATTTCTTCCTCAAGTATTGAACGTAGTTTAAAATCACCTAGATTAACTGTTAAATAAAGGTAGCTTACTCTAAGTTCTTACCTATAATTCTAGATGAGTATTAAAATAATGACAATGTAACGAAGGTAACCCAATTCCACACTGACAGAGCAATTCAGAAGCAAACTCATAATAACAGTAAGACTGTCAGGCTTGCTCGCCAGTAGCTCGACAACGAATTCTACGACAATTACCGCTCGACAGGCTATGATTAAATTATGGCACTTACTCCGAGTGTTTCCTGAAAATTACATGGGATGGCTCTCCAAGGCTGCGCTCGCACGCGATCCGTTGCACGCATTAAATGTTGTAATTGCGTCGGTTGAACGCGACCAATGACGCATTGGTTTTAACGCGCCGGAGCGCACTTGCAGAGCTGTCTATTATACAGCACACAATAAGTTTTAATACTTAAAACATAACAGGACTGAAATGAGTAGATTGTGCATATTTGCCTGTATCAAAAACGCAATGTGGTGTGTACAGTATTAATATATTTTTAGTTTTAAATAATGGAACTTAATGGAGCTAACTAGGTATCGTATAATCAAATGACACATCCTATCAGCTTAGAGATAAATGTCACAAAACTGAAAAGCCTATAAAATAGATAGCTAGCTAGAAGATCTTAATGACAAATGTATCTTTATTTTTACCGGGCCCGTAGCACAAGTATTTATAGGCTACATACCATTATAAACTACTTTTACTAATAATGTTTCAAGGGTTTGCCCGTGTTTTCTTATTCGGACTATTATTATCATAGGTGTCTGCACAAATGCTACAGCTCCGAGCGTCTCTTCAATCAATAGGATACTTAGAAACCGAGCAGCTGAAAGAGCCGCAGCGGAATTCGCAAGAGCTGCAGGATACGGCCTTTATGCTGCTCCTCCTCCATATGGAGCATTTCCCTGGGGAGGTGGTGGTGGGGTATGGCCTCCCGGGACCCTATCTCTACCGCCTGGTGTGCCCGCCCCGCCGTCCGGCGTCCCACATCCGGACGCTGTCCAGCAAGGATTCCTCACGTCATCCGGACGTGGCCTCATTGGTATGTTCACAATGAAACCCTTACAGTTATGCCTATCGAATAAATTATATTAAGGTTCACTATATACGTTGTTCATAATTGGTTTGACGCAAAGAATTTTTAATCATGGAAAGAGGTTTTGTTTTTTAGTACGGGCAGCCGTCTCATGTTTCAGATCATAAAATCACATGATGTCCTTTTTTCATATAGATGTCGATGGCGATGACTCCGGGTCGTTAGACGGGGAGCAACCGAAGTTTCGACGAAACCGTACCACCTTCAGCCCTGACCAGCTTGAAGAACTAGAAAAGGAATTCGAGAAATCTCATTATCCATGTGTTTCTACGCGAGAACGTCTCGCATCCAAAACGTCGTTGTCGGAAGCGCGCGTTCAGGTAACGACCCTAATAAAAATGTCAATAATTATGATCTTCATAAACCCACAGCCAATTAATAACATTTTATTAATATGACTTGTTAGACGGCTTAATCAAATCAGAACTATCAGCTTCACACCAATTTACATTCATGAATTTGTTAACTCAGTGAGAACAACATACTAATCTCGTTTATTTACCGTTACTGACAGGTTTGGTTTTCCAACAGACGAGCCAAGTGGAGACGCCATCAGCGCATGAATCTCCTCAAACGAGGTGGCGGCTCGCCCCCGCACCGCCTCCCCCACTCCCCCTCACGCTCCCGTTCTCGTTCCTCTTCCCCTTCACGCTTCCCTTACCACACCCCTCAGATGGGCGGCGAAAATAGCGCGTTTAAAGCTCTTGCACATCAAGACACAAATGCCTTGAAAGCCCTCTCGCACCAGGCGCAGTTCGATAGTAATGCACTGAAGGCACTCACGCAGCAACAGTTTGACAATGAATCGTTCAAGCACCACCCTGCGCTGGAAAACAGCGCTTTTAAAGCGCTTGTGCCTCATTCCGCGGCAGCGGCATTGCTCGCAGCGCAGTCCATACAATTGGCGCGTGGTTACGAATCACATTCGGATTCAGATGAGGAAATAAACGTCCATGATGAAAGCGATGATGAGAGTGAGAAGCAGAAACATAAAATGAGATCTCGGAGTCCGAGCCCGGGCCGGTCGCGAGTACCGGCCAGCGACTTGCCACTACAACTTACTAAACACGACCGCTGACTTAGTTGTCGAATTTATTTATATTTACATAAAGTATTACGACCATTTCTATCGAATATATTGATGTTCCGAATATTTATGTAAATCAAATCCTAGAGTGCTAATACTCCAGTTTGTTTGTAAATGAATGTAAATATGTAGCTTGTTAAGTTGTTAATTAATGCAAGTAAGATGAATGAGTAATAAAATTCAAGCACAAAATATTCTATTTTATTTATTAACGATGACAATATTTCTATACTGTTAAACTATTAGATACAGTCGACACGGAAAGTGGTTTAGCTCAATTAAATATGAATATATAAAAACGCACCGATCAGAAGCTATAATATTTGTTTTTAAGTTGGCAACTAAACCTTTCTCTGCGACTGTATGAAAATAGTTCCGCTCACTATATAAGTAATTAATTATTTTGAATACACCTGTGAAGGTATTTTTATAAGTACAATTTGTAAAGTCTAGATAAGAATACCAAAGTATTATTTCAATGGACAGCCCAGTTGTAGGGGAATAAAAGTTCCTAATCCACTTTAATACCGTGTCAAGTGATAAAAGGTATTAAACATAAGTGAATTATTACGTCTTCGGTTGATAATGTGAATGGGTAATTAAATAAAGCTCTTTTTACGATAATTGGCACCATTATGTAGGCTCGTTTAAGACAGGCACTAAAGAATCTACGTAGAGAACTATAGGCGTGTTGTTGTGTATATATTGTTGAACAATCCCTGGCACTGTATACTATTTATTGCTTATGAGTTTATTGTAAAATATTGTAGACAATTCATGTAAATATATAACTTTAAATAAAATTATAAATAAAAAACTACGGACATTACAACGGTTGTTTTATTATTTAAATTAAATATCAATTATTTTCTACCTGATTCACGTTAGTATAAACTCTTACAGTAAGTCACATTTATCTTTCAACTTGAAGTATGAATTTGAACTTTTTCAAACATTGTCCTAGAGACAATTTTAATATTTTTCTGCCAAGTCTCTGAGATAGTATTTTTTGTAGTAGGCACATATAAAATAGAATCACTACATAAACTTCATTAAACTAAAATATGAAATATATTATACTCACAATATATAGTATTTTAGAAGGCTTCAAAAGTACACGGCACAACAAGCTAAAACAAAATGTCAACTAATATCAATCATAATATCAAAATATCAACTTCAAATAATATTGTAAATATAAAAATGCGTCTATCTGTTTGTTGTGCTTTAATAGTTTTCCATCACCACACCAATTTGATAAAAATTGTCTGTCTAAAATGTCTAATACTAAAAAAATTTTGGGTCTCCCAACATTTCCTATCTAACAAACGTCTTACATGTGTTATGGTAAAGACGAAAAATAGGTATTCGAAAATTAAGCTACCTACATATCTTTATAAATATTTATAAAACATTTTATAAATTTATTAGACGTGAAGGCTTCTACAGAAGTTTTAGAGAAATCCGTTTGTAAGGTTTTCTATGAAATAATATCAGACCACCATAGATGTCCTAACGACATTTTCCATTTATATTTCCTGTATTATTGCGAGGATTAGCATCAGAGCTATGTTAAGAAAGATATGTGCTGTTATTCGCTAGCAGAAAGTTATGTGCAAGCGTACTCGTGTGGCGAGCAAATAATAATGTGACATATAACATTAAGTACAACTTGACAAACGTCAGCCCTTTTTCGTTTTAAGTCAAGCGAAGAAAAAGCAACCGATATTTCTGTAACATAATGGTTGTGAATACGTCGAATGTTCTAGACCGAATGATTATTACAAAATAAGCTGTTATTAAAGGGGTTCACGAGTCTTGTATATCAATAAATATGTTAGTTGAAGCAATAAAATATATCTTTAAATCTCTTCAAGGTCTTCAATCTTCTCAAGGTCTTCTCTTTTTCGGCCTATTTAATTTTAGATCTTGCAGGGGTATCAAGATACCGATTCTGTCGAGAGAAGGCCTGGTTCTGGAAGAAAACCATGTACCCAACCACGGGATGACTGTTTGCTTGTAAGTCGCGCATTGAGAAATCGCAAGTCTTCGTATGTGGGCCTTAAGAACAACCTCGAAGAAGTAAGAAATGGGCATATTAGTCTATGGACGGTCAGGACGAGGCTTCTCGCGGCCAATATACGCAGTCATCGCCCGGCCAGCAGCCCTAAGTTACTCCGTGAACACAGAGTTGCCAGGCTTAGGTTTGCTCGAAATTTTGAGTCATGGACTCAAGAAGACTGGAATAGGGTATTGTTCTCTTGAAGATCGACGTCGGCGAGTGCTACGAAGACGAGGAGAACGCTTTGCAGAGGTTTGTTTTGAAGAAATCACACCTTTTGGTGGGGGCTCTGTTATTTTTTGGGCAGGAATAAATTCAATAGATCGCACAGTTAGTCTTCATTGAAAACGGCTCACTGACTGGAAATCAATACATAACGGAAGTTCTAATTCCTCATTCACAACCCGCATTGGCCGCTTTAGGCGAAGACTCCATTTTTATGGACGACAACGCTTACGCCCACCGGTCTAGCGATGTGGAAGCGTATGTGCAAGAGGTCGGCATTCGTAGTTTGGATAGGCCAGCTCGAAGTCCCGACCTCAATCCTATAGAGCATTTCTGGAACGTTCTGAAACGACGCGTGATATCAGTACGACCGTACCCGCAGACCATCAGAGAGCTGAAGAATGTGATTACCGCGGAGTGGGAACGTATTCCGTAAGCAAGTATCCGGGATATCCTCGCTAGCATACCCAGACGAATTCAAGCTATGATTTCAGCTAGAGGGGGTCACACTCGATGCTAAACATTTATCTGCTTTTACTTTATTAAAGAAAAAACAAACAAAAATCTTTGTTAACTTTTACTTCACGAGCATATGCACTACTAGCGAGCAAACACTACTAGTGAACTTTAGCATTAAAGCCCATAAGTTTTATTAAAATTTTATGATAATACTGACGAAAACGATTATTTGCTTATTAATTTACAAAATTGTGAAAGTAAAACTACCTATAATTATCAGACAAACCAATAATAACATTTGAAATGATTTATTGCTTAGGTGCCCGTTTTTTTCAAATGAGTGTATATTATTTTCAGAAACAAATAGTTTGATGTTTTAACAGATATATACCAATTAGAAATCCCCTCATGGGGTTTTTAAATACAAACCATAATAATACCCGAGGTTTAACTAACCTTCATATACGGATATTAATTGACGTCCCGATGCCCGATGTCGTGTCATACATAATAAAAAAGTCCTAGATTCGATACCCACCAGAGCAAATATATATATGATTATAGTTTTGTTCTGTGTCTGGGTGTTTTTTATATGTACCTATTTGTTCTAATTACTCTTATAACACTGGTTGTCAGGGTCATCGGTCATTTGTGTAAAATTGTAATTAGCCTATTTTTGACTTTGACTTTATATTCGTAGTTGTCTATATTATCTACCCGTAGCACAAGTGATTTAAGCTCCTTATCTCGAAGTCACGTCAACGAAGGAGATGAGTTGTAAATTTATTATTATTAAGAAATCTGTATCATAGATGTTACTATTAGTCGAAATGAGAAGTTATATATAGCCTCTCTCAATGAAGGGAATATACAACAAAAAGTAATTTTTGTTTTTTTTATTAGGCCAGGTCGAAAAACAACCACACAGATAGCGTGATAGTGCGTGCGTGTAAAAGGATATCACTAGTGCGTTGCCAAACTTGTGACTTAAAGATATTATGTCAAATTAAACAGTTATTTCATGGCATCTTACTTTACAAACCGGAACACAGCAATGTGGACAATGCTATTTGGTGGTAGAAATAGGTGACCTCCTCACTCTCACCTATTTCTACCGCCAAATAGCAGTGTTTGCATTGCTGTATTCCTGTCTGAAGGGTAAGAGAGGCAATAAACGTTTACAGGGTAACGCGTTAGTGATATTACAAGCGTGTATAGGCTTTCACCGTAACGGTATGCCTGTTTGTCGACCTGGCCCAATAAAAAATGAAAAAAAGTATACTACTTACTTTAAGCTAGTAAAATAATGTATTATTCATAAATATTAGGATCGATCTAGGAGATACATAGTCTACCCATTATAACGAACAAATTGTTCATTTTTCCAATATTAGAATAGATAATTGTAAATATAGACTGCCATTTGTATAATAAGCAAGTGGATTGAGTTGCAGCTGAGGTACTCATTTATTCAAGACTTAGCCCCGCCTCGACAGCGTAGAATCAGTAAAATGTAGTTGTATTTTCATTTCAAACATTAAATATGAAAAAAAATGTTGCTTATAAAATACAGCAATATTGTACCAATAATATTGGAGCTGGAAATTTACATAGCACTAGCTGATCTCCGCGGTTTCACTCGCATGTTTGCTTTTACTGTGACGGAGATGAAATGTCGCTGGCTAATGATCAGACTATTGGTAAAGGGAGTTATTGAAATCAGTGCAGTGGTTGTTTGTTATAAATCCTTTAAGATATTTCCATTTGAGGTAGGGATCTTTTTTTAAATATACAATATATTAAAACTAATTTTTTGACGGCTTGAAAACTTTTTAAATTTTACTTCCACGTTTTGGTTATCTCGCGGGAACAGTTTTCAGGATATTGAAGAGTAGTTTTATTAAGAGTAGTGAATGCGTTAATGTAAGAAAATGTTAAATATAATGTAGCCTATGTTTTTCCAGAAAAATTTAATGTTTTCTAATAGTGGATGAATTTTAAAATTGTTTCAGTAGTTTCTGAGCCTATTAGTATAAAGTACAGATATACATTATGACTACTTGTCGGGCTAATGTTAGTTTAAATTCACTCTTATCATGCATGCGAAGTGTCAATATGACGCACGCTGAACACTTAGATATATATAAAAAATCGCTTACATATGCTTGTTTAAGAGGCAATATTTGCATTTAAATATTTTTAATAATAAAATTTAATATTAAAATATTATTAAATACAAATAAAGAAAATCTGATGGATTTTTTTTGAGGCTGTATATTGCATATCACAAACATATCGTTTTAATTATAAAAAAAGATATACTACAAATAATAACAAAAAAAAAAATTAAGTAAAATTTTATTATGTTTTATAATTTCAAGTATTTTCTTTTCCTTAAAGTTAGTATCAGCCTAATCATAGATTCTTTGTAGGGTTCTTGTTACTGTTTTATATATTGATTGATTAATATGACAAATGGATAGTTGACATATCGTTTGGGCGAGGCGGAGCGTAGTCTTCAATAAATTAGTACCCTTAACTGCAACATAATCTATTGCTTTTACAAATGGTATTTAAATTATATAATAACTATTATTGCAAATTTTCGATTTTAAGAAACACTTTGCAATCGAGTGCATACACCGATGTTGATGATGATAGTAAATAAGCTAATAAGTGTGTAAAGAAATAATATTTCTTTAATTTTGATTTTTGCCGCGCTTACTACATTACCAATGACATTGACAACTGACAAGCGCTAGAGTCTGAGGTCAATGGTCAGTTGAGAGGTTATGGAAAAAATAGCATTGTATTAGATTATTGTGATAGATTTTATTGATAGTTAATTAAAATAGATAAATAAGAATAATTGGTGGAAGAATAGACTTTAATTGTCGTTTCTTCGTTTTCAGGTAAAGTTATAATAATAGGGTAGTTAAATAAGTTATCGTAATTGTAAGAAACTAACGAAATAAAACTTCGTTTTCAGAAGCAACGCATAAGTTTATTTTTAACCTAAAACTGAAGGATAATCGATATAAAACGACAATTTTGTTTGTTGAAATACCAAGAAAGCAGAAACGATGGAACAACTACGCTTCGAATTTGCATTATTACCGACGAGTGATGGGAAATCAAACATATATTGTGTAATGTCAATAACAACAAAGGAACAAAAAGTGTTTGCTATACCAGAAGAACTGCAGTCGGTTGGCCTTCACGAGGAATTGATAAAGACCTCTGCATATAATAAAATAAAAAATAGTTTAAGGAAAAGATACCAGACACGAAAAGTTTGGATTAAAATGTCAGATGAACTGAGTAAAATCTATGTGGACGAAGATAGTAATTTACAATTCGGAGAGCAATATCTGGAAGAAATTGAACAAAAAGTAACATCTGGAGGACAAGTAGCTGATACACAGACATTGGAAAAAATATTTTTGAAACTAATTGAAAGCACACAAGAAATAAAAAAACAAAATTTAAAATATATTGCAGAGAAGTTTGTGATTGACAAATTTACAAGTAAAAACCCGAACGCAAGTCAATGGATTGAAATGTTTGAAAAGGAGTGTGCTCGTTTTGACATTACGGAAGATGGGAAAAAAATTGAGATCCTCCGACTATTCATGGACAAAAGCTGTGTTGATTGGTACGGTTCAATGGTTATCAAATTGACCCTAGATTCAGACTGGACAGAATGGAAGGGAAAGTTTTGTGACACATTTGTCAAACAAGGCTGGAATCAAGTGAGTTATGCACTGTCATTTAAACATCGGGAGGGTTCATTAGTGGACTATGCCATAAAAAAGGAGAAACTTATATTGGATATGAGGAGAACAATAGACACAGGTACACTAGTGGTTCTCATTGCGGCAGGATTGCCAGCATCGGTACTAGAGAAGATAAATAGAGAAGAGATGAAGGATACAGTTGACTTATTCAAGGAGGTGAGAAAGTATGAACAGTTGGTAAAAAAATATAAAAATGGACCCTATAGAAAATATGACAATCAGAAGATAAATACCAGAATTGAAGAGCGGACTCCATGTAAAACGTGTGAAAAATTGAATAAAGGCGTCCGTTATCATCCGGAATCTGCATGCTGGTTTAAGCTTAAGGAGGATGACGTGTTGAATAGAAAATTTATCAGACATGTAAATAATTCAGTGATTGAGGCAGAGTTAAATGAAACGGAACAAAAAAACTAATAGTGACACCATTAATTAAGATCAAACTACTATTAAATAAGGAAATGGAAATTGATGGAGTATATGATTCAGGTACCAATGTTTCTCTCATCAATTCAAAATTACTAAAAATTAGATCAAAAAGAAATGGTCAAAACGAAGAGAATTTAGTAACAATTAATGGTGTTAAAAAGACAAGTGGTTCGACAAACCTAAAGATAAAGATTTTTGATATAGAAGAAAATGTAGATGTATATATCATGGATGAGCCAAATTTTAGATATGATTTCCTAATAGGACTGGATATAATAAAGAAATACAAGCTTGTACAAAATGAGAACTTAAAAATAAGTCAAAAATAATACTTACTACAAAACAATATAAGGTCAACTGGGGAAAAAGAGGAAGGGATAAATGAAGACAAAAACGAGGATACCAGATTAGGAAAAGTATATGAAATTAATTTCAATGAACATATTAAGGAAGAAGACTTTAAAATAAAAGTTGACCACTTAGATGAAAATAAAAGGATCGAAATAAATAAACTTATACAACAATATAAATCAGTATTTGCCAAAGACAAGTATGATGTTGGAACAGTTAAGAGATATGAAGCAAGAATAGATTTATTGATGGATAAATACTGTTGCAAAAGACCATACAGATGCACAATGGAAGACAAAAAAGAGATTGCCGAACAGATAGCAAAATTATTGGATAATGAACTTATAGAAGAGTCTTATAGTCCATTTGCAGCAACAGTAACTCTAGCATTTAAAAAGGAGGAAAATAAAAAATCAAGATTATGTATAGATTTCAGAGATTTAAATAAGATAGTAGTACCACAGGCACAACCCTTTCCATTAATTGAAAACCTGATGATACAAACAAGAAATTGTAATTATTTCACAAGTCTAGACATAAATTCCGCATTTTGGTCAATACCGCTACAAATAAAAGATAGGAAAAAGACAGGCTTCGTCACACAAGAAGGACACTTTCAGTGGACTGGTCTACCATTTGGTTTGAAGACATCTCCGGCGATATTCCAAAGAATATTGAGTAATATACTTAGAAAATATAAACTCCACAGAATTTAAGAAATTTCTTAATGACAAACAAATAACAATAATATTTACAGCAGTTAATGCACCTTTTTTTAACGGTCTAAATGAAAGACTAAATCAAACACTTGTAAACAAGATAAGATGCAAAATTTATGAAGATGAACGAAAAAGAGCATGGACAACAATAGCACATGAAAGTGTAGAGATATACAATCAGACCAATCATTCGGTAACTGGCTTCTCACCAGCCTACTTATTATATGGAACAGATGTTACAATCTTACCAAAGGAACTACGTCAAGAACGTGGAAAAAGTGTCTGGATGAGAGATAAGGAAACAGCGTTTAATAATACTTTGAAATCACATGACTATAACAAAATGCGTTATGATAAAAATAGAAAAGATAGAGAATTTAATGAAGGAGATATGGTTTATGTTGAAAACGGGAATAAGCTAAATAGAAATAAACTAGATCAACTAAGAATAGGACCATATAAAATAATAAATAAAAGAACAAATACTATTTACGAGATTGATACAGGACATAGAAAAACGGAGTCAAATCTATTTCATGTTTCAAAATTTATTCCAGTACAGATAAAAGAAGAAGAAGAAACGGGTAATGAAGACATGGAAAAGACCTAAAGAAAATCCACGGGTGGAAGAATTTTAACATTTACGTCTTTTAATCATTATTTAGAATATCAATTGAATGCAAACTAACTGTTTCCTCCGCTCCGCTCCTCCTCCTCCTCCGCACCTCCGCTTTAATACAACCAAAATAACTAGTCGGTAATTCAAGGACACACTTATAACATTTACAACATGCTATTTTGTGCTAAACTGTACTGTTTCTTTCACTTTGAGCCAAAAAGTTAACATACGAGTAAAACATCGATTTATCAATTGATCAAATATTAACTAGTAAAACTATCAAAAAAAAAACAACATTTTTCAGATTACGGGAATATTTATACTTTATAAATATAGTTGTCTGGATTCTAAAAAATATGTACCGCACAATAAAACAATTTATTGTACGGTCGACACATCCTAGAGTATAAACATAATAACTGATAAAATATGCGTCTACACAGGTTTGTAAAAATACGAATATATTTTGTCGGCTTTTACCGCAAATATTTTAGAATGACACGAACTATACTTAAAGGAAAGGAAGAAAGCTGCAAAAACTGACTGGTCCGTCAGTGGCCGGGTATGATTTTCATGATGACCGAGTACCGATCTCGGTGGACTCGAAAAGGCGTTGTATCAAATATTAAGTAGCTCAAGAGTACATAAAAATGTATCAACAAAATGTGTATTTCTATCCTACAATAATACGTATAGTTCTTCAAATATAGCTTGATTACAATGACAGCTATCATTTAGCTGACAAACTAGCTTTTTTTTTAAATATTTTTATAGTTTTATCCTAATTTCAGTTTACACTTATGCGGAATACAGAGATCAAAGTTAACGTTAACGCATCGGATTGTTTTGATATACACACTTAGTGTCTGATAAACTAGTAATTTCCTTTAGATTTCTATGCCCTACTCATGAATAAGAAAGGCAAAACGTTGCAATATTTGTTTACTAGCGATTTGCCTTCTATTTAATTATGCATCAAACAATTAAATACACTATGCATTTATAATGTAGACATAATATAGACGTATATTTGAACTATATTTTCACCAAGAGTAAAAAATACCATGTTCTGTATGTTTGCGTAAATTCCGTTCTGCTAAATAAGTAGAGGAAGCTTATTATATGATGAATGAATTAACATAAATGCAAACACGGAACAATTAATACTAGGAAAACTATTTGCAACAAAGCGGCGTTGGAATATAAGCTATTACCTCTATCCATTAGCTAAGTGAAGAAAATTATATATTACAAAGAGAACGTGTTTCACCCGGGATGGCATTGGGTGGATAGAAAAGTTCGTCCCGGACATAGCTATAACCTGTAATTGTTAAAAGGCCTTAATGTGATAGAAATACTATGATACATTTATATTTTACATTTGACGGGCTTGACGGGCTTGACGGGCCCGATGGTGCAGATGGTAGTGTTCCTATATAGTGCGCCAAAGGTCGTGGATTCGATCCCCACGCAAAATACATATTCAAATGAATATATTTGTATTTGTTCTGTATCTGGGTGTTAAATATCTGTTTTTAAGTATGATATTTGTGATTCCTCTGATATCTCACATCCGTAACACAAGTGCTGTAAGCGACTTATCTCGGAGTCAGGTCAGTGTTTGAGAAGTTGTGTAAATCTAATCTATTTAAAGAGATTTTTTAGAATGCATGTCCGTCTCTGGGACTGGAGGACATCTAAAATTGGCTTTGAATATGAAAGGATGCCGTGCAAACAATGACACGGTCAACATGTCAAGTCACTTCTACCTAATCACAAGCGGAAATCATTGTTAGATTACGAATATATTTTGTTATTACAAAAGTAACCTTTGTCTACCAGACTATCCATAATTTTAGTGAAAATATTATCCAGAACTGATCATCCGCTCCAGTGTGACTGAATCACAATAGTCTATCCATTATCATTTACAATATCATCATTACAGCCATTAGAAGTACACAGCACGGGCATATTTAAGTAGTATATTTGTGATTCCTCTGTTGTTTGGTGTCCATGACACAAGTGCTTTAAGCAACTTACCACGGAGTCAGGTCAATGTATGAGATGTTGTGGATTTATTATAAATACTATCACCAACATACATTACATGAACTTTATTTTTTTATTTATTCAGCTTTGATCAGTATTGAAAATGCCAGCTCCATCGTAGACTAATAAAAAAATTAAACTTAAACTTGTTTAAGGAATTATATGCTGACACTAATCTATGCACTGTTACTGTTTCGGTGCTACCAGAGGAGGAACATAATTTTATACCAAAAATTTTTATCATGAGATAGTTTGGTAAAGTATTCTTATCATTGGTACATACAGGTGCATCGGAAGGCTTGTATTTATTTTAAAGTGGACTTTATCATATCAGTCATTGGAAGTCCACTGCTGGACATAAGCCTCCAAAAGAAAGGGAGAATTTTGACCATAATCGCAGAGCGCAGCTTTCACGATGGGGATGCTGCTGCTCAACGCCACCCTCTGCACTTGAGTTACACTGTTATGGATGGATATACCGCTATCTGTCGGTTCTGGTATCTTAGTCACCTCTTCGGACACCTGTAACAGATGGAAGTAAAGTGTAATTTTAACAAAATTACGTCTTTATGTAATTGTTGTTTATTTCGTGTACTAGAATTATTTTTGTTCGATAATTTGAATGCTAGATTGAGATGAAACGCTATATAATTGAGTGGTTATGATCTGATATAGTGGTTATGATCCATTCATTCGTGAATGTTAATATAATATAATCCAGAATTTTCTGAATGTATTGAAAAAAAATTGCATTTAAACTCACTAAATAGTTACATTGGATTAGCCTACAACTAACTATTAAAACATATTTTTGTTAATATTTTTGAAAGCAGTTCAGATATTATTCCTAGTTGTTGAATAACCGACAATATATTTCTTATGGTTAATGTATATTAATGTTAATTCAGCCTGTGGATATATTATTAATATTATATATTATGTATTAATGTTAATTTATGATTTTAGATAATTTGACACTTTTCTGTTTTGATTTGATAAAAAATGGATGCTACTCTCAAGTATCGAAAATAACTGTAGTTCTATAAACTAACTAACCAGGTACATTATACTATCCTAAACCTAACCACCAAAACTTTACAAATCAAATTTTTCTCAAATTTATGAAAATATATAACCCGTACATAAATTATTATATCAAATGATTCATATCAAATATTCATGATCAAGTCATAAATTTTTGTTTCGATCGATTTATTTCCATTCCAATAATTCATTTCAATTAAGCTATCTGTACAATTTATGATACAATTCCTTTCAACAAAAGCAAACTGCCATGAAGTGATCTACCACGAAAAAGGAAGTCAAATCCCGCAATTAACCCTTTCTCCCGGTGGTGTAAATCGGCAGATAATCACAATTCTTGATTCCTTTGCATTCGGGTCATACAACACAATTATCCTTTTTTCCCCATTGTTATTAAATAAACTGATCGATTCTTCCCGGATATCGGTAATCATTCAGGTGAAAGCCGGTGCACCACAAAAAGGTAGCTTTTGTTCCCGACAAAGCCTCATTAGCGGATCCTTAAACGTTCTTTGTCATTTTTATTGCAAGTGTTGCGCAATCGGGCTTTAGGATGACTCCACGTATTCCTAATTAGAGGACGGAGCGTGTCAATCTCAGAGTAATTGCTTTGATGCTTCATCAATAATGGCTTTCAAATATTGATCAATTTTTGGTACAGCTGCTCGACAATTATTTAAAGGTAGACTGTAGTAGCAATGTATATCATTGTGCCAGCTATATTTTTAAAAGAACCGGTTACCTATTAGTTTTTACTATTTTGTGATTTGTTTGCTTATAATTGCCATGCTAGCCAAAGAAATTGGAAATCGCTTAGCTTAGCTTCTCGACAGCAAATTACATCGACCGGAAAAATACACCGCCATCTGTCGGTTCTCTTCTTACCTCAAACAGTACCGAGAAAGATTTTCCTGATCTGCAGTTAATTAAAGTAATCTAAATGTTTTTAATATTATGAAGTCAGCAAACATATCACTCGCGTCATCACAAAGATATCACTAACGTTTCACTAACATTGTGGACTTATACTATGTCATACTTATCCAGTAATTTTATTGCCTCCTTCACCATTCAAACCAGAACACAGCAATACGAACACTGCTATTTGGCGATAGAAATACCAATGCAGATGACCATTGTAAGAGATCCTATCTCCAGTAAGGTGTGTTGAATGAATATAATTTTTTTTACTGTTACCAAATGATCTTTGTGGATCTGTAAAGAGCACTTTGGGAAACACCGATCTCAAAGCTTCATACAATTCACGTTTAACATGTTTGAATTGCCATCAGTTAATCGGAGTTGTTAATGTTAGGTATTTTACTTTAAATCTTCAGCAACGGAGGATGTATTTTAGTTTAGTTATTGCTGCCGTCTCTTGCAGACGGTAGTCCATATTGATTGTATAAGGTTATACTTTTTCTGTTTATTCAATGTCATCATCATCATCAAACCAGCCATTAAAAGTCTACTGTTGGACATAGGCCTCCCCAAGAAAGGGGGTATATTGCCAGCAGTAAACTTCTGATGGCTACTACGATGAAATATGATATTTGAATCTATTGGATTTCTTTATAAAAACTCATTACTTTATAAAAAATATTGATAATGTCTTATATGTTAATTTTCAGATATAAATAGTTAAGTAACATATCGGACTTAGTAAACTAACATATAAGACTTAAAGATAATTTATTGTCAATCTAAGTTACTAAGTAACTTAGTTTAAAAAACGCTTGAATGACGTTGTCGCGGAATAGTTATTTTGTAATGACGGCCCGGTGTTAGCAAATGTTCATATTATGTAGATGTGAGCCTATCATTAACAAATTGCCGATGGTGCACCAAGTTTATAGCATCGTATACTTAGGGGCAGGACTATTCTGTCGGGTAGCATACGTATTCCTCGTATTTAATACGAATGCCCTGAATAAGTATTAAATTTTGTTGAAATTAGGTACTTGTTACTTATCAGCATAAGAAGAGGCGCTTAGACTGGCTCGAATGTCAATGATAAATCGTCTGCTCGCTACTCTACAACTGCTAACTACTTTCGGTCATCGCATTCGGTGCATGTCTTCCTTGCAACAATATTTATGACTAAATTAGCCGTCGCCAAAGCTGCAATTGCCAACACGATTGCCCAGCGCGGCAATTATGTCCCCTTTTCTTCGAGAGGCCTAAGTCTAGCAGTGGACTTCCAATGGCTGTAATAATGATTATAACTAGAATGCGGTTAAATTTAGAAGCAAGTATGGTGTTTTTGTTGTATTCGTTTGCATCGAAATAGTTTTCGAGAATAAGATGAAGGATTTCCATGTTATTTCTAATAGTTAACAAATAGTGCTCATTATCACTGTAAAACACGAAAGCCAATCGTTTGTTCTATAAAGAAAAGAAACAGAAAATCTAACCCTCGAGATATATCGTCATATATCGTCCTAATAAGTGTCCTAAATTTAAATAATATTGTAAAACCTACGTCCATTTGCATATTACATTTTTATACATTTTATACATTATACATATACTGTTTGTCTATGTTCTGGTTTTTAGTACTATTTGTTAACATATTATTACGATGCCAGCAAGTTTTTAAAGCCTTCTTAGTGAAAACACTCGTACTACACTCGTCAAAAGCTTTTAGTGGCTAGATTTAACGGCACCAACAAAATTATTTATAGCTCGCCTCTAAAAATCAGGTACAAGATATAAAAGTGTCCCGTTTAATCAGAATAGTGCGGCGGTACGATAAAGTGGTTGGTCGTGATAGGCGCGGAGTGTGGATGCATGTACGCGCGCCGGTCCAATAACAATAAATTTAGTGTGTCGTATGAAGCGCCGTTCGGACATTCACGCCTTTGCAATCACACTATTGGCTGAGATCATGGAGTATTTGAATTTGGAAAACGGATTTATCACAAACAAATATATATTCATGTTAAATAATGTTGTCAATGTAATAGTGTGTTCGTCATCATAATCATATCAGACATAATACGTCGACTTGGATTTTCTCCTATTATTTCCGGTTGATTTGCTGGTCAAGTGTTAGAGCGAGAGTAGTGCTCATCTTTTATCTGAAACATTGAAGTCACTCCGAATCGGTTAGATATACCGTCATCTTTTGATCCCAATGTCTGAATCCTCTTTTCCACCTGTAGCAGTGAACACTGTTCACTGTCACTTGACCTTGTAGTGGAAATCTAAGTCAATCATCATAAAAGGAGCCGTAGAAAATCCACTGCCGGACATAGGCTTCTCCAAAAGGGGAAATTTTGCCTATAGTTTCAGCGTTGGGCAGGTGATGCTGCTCCTCATCCTTCATCTGCAATATTTGAGCCAGGTTGTTTCGATTGGACCTGAATTCTAGCTCGATTCCAGCATCTGAATCGTCTCTTACACCTGGTACCAAGGGGGTACTTTTCCGATTTACTATGGCGAAATAAAGTAAGTCAACCATTATCTTTGTGCTTTGTTTATAAACATTAACGTAAATCATGTAAAATATGAAAATATATCTTTTATTCTTAATTAATTCACTTCTTAATCATTATTCTTGAGACATTTATAATACAAAATATATCCAGATATTAAAGCACATTTGCATAAGTGCTAGATGCTGTCACATAACGCGGTATGATTCGCAGTACAGCTTGCCAGCCAATGTGCCGCCTATCGGGGCAATAAGTCACACGGAAAACGAGTTAATATACAGCCTGATACCAGCGCCTTCTAGGCTTGTACGATTATGCGAAATACGAAGAGGAAGCGGAGGAATCCGAAATTCATATCGTATAAGTTAAATAATATATTTATAAAAGTGAAGTATCTAAATACTTTTAACTATTACACATACTAAACGTAAAACTTTATTTCCGATATAATCCTTAGACTTACTATTCCGGATCGATAAAAGCCTACGTCCTCTCTTAGCGTTCAAGCTATCTATTTTCTGAATTTCATTAAATTTTCAGCCATTTTGTCATGAAAAAGAAAGCAGACTGACAGACACACTTTCGTTATAATTAATAAGGATTATGAAACCATTCTCTAATATGATTCAATGTATATTATTAGAAAACAAATTCCAAAGGATTTCAATCCTACTAGAGAATGACGTCACTGCCATCAGTGTGAAATTGCTCGAAAGTAAAATTTCCCGACAAATATTCTTAAAGACTTCTCAGTATTTTATGGTTAAGTGTCTCGTCTCGCTGATATCGATTTCACAAAAATATTTTTCTTCAATACCTAGACAATTCTATTATGTCGATTAAACATATGCCGTGAGATACTGGCACAGTAATGGTCTCAGAGTCGACGTTTCAGAATAGATAGAGTTATCTGAAACATATCCTAATCCACATCCAGGCGACGATGATCAACAGTAACCCTCTCATGAAGCTACGGTCGGCGTGATAATTATGGATATAAATCCCTTCTTTTTTGAGGTCTATTTTTGCAGTAGACAGCTTACGGCCGATATGACAAATATAAGGTACCACCTACATTAGAAAGTATTTATTTCAGTGGCAGTTCTGTAAAGAGACTTAAAGGAGTATATTAAACTAAGACGCAAACTGGATGCCTGCTCCTGTCAGAGAGAGCGATATGCTGTGTGATGTCGCGGCGCGCTATCAGCTGTGCATAGGGATGCCAACGAACCCGGTTTGGCCACATGATATCATGATTGAATCCTTCCCAGAATTTCGGATTGAATTCAGAGTTTCTCATGACATGACCGAAAATAACCATCACTTAATCCCATAAGAAAAGAGTTGCGCACAGAGTTTAGATTTGATGGTATAATTAAGCAATTATTGCACCGGAAAATATTTAAGATGGTCGTAATTCTAATGTTTGTCGTAATATTTGTTTTTTAATCTTAAGGCTCCTTTTTGGCATTTGGTAACCCTAGGTTGCCCGGAAAATGAGCTAAAATACAGCCTGATGTCCCATTGTTCTAGATCGAAAGGTGGCCGTGATTTCCTAACTGCTGTTTCTCAGTAGGAGCAGATTACCGAATTCGGTTGGTGATAAAATTTTAGCACAGATATTATGTCAAATATATATGATATTCAGAAATAATATTAAGAATACAATATTACTGCATATAAGAGAGTCGGACATAACCATGAGATTGTAAGTTAGTAACCAAATAAGTTAAAACCAAGTTTAACATGACTTTATGTGAAACGTATTGGCAAAAATAAAAGTATGTACATCGAGTAGTTATTGTTTTAACGAGTCAACTCTTACTTGAAAAATATGGAACGAGTACAAACACTTACATAAGTTGAAAAATAAAAAAAGTTATTATTATGGCACCTCGCTATCAAGTACCCATTCAAAATGTTTTCATTTTCGCTCGAAATTAAGCAACAACGTTGTTATCCTCGATAAATTTTCACACATTTCTTAACGAAACACCGAAGGATATGACATCATTCGCACATAAAATTCACATATTATTCATATGCAAATTGACTGAGCAATCATAACATAAATTCTTTAATATGCCCACTCTGAACAAGCTTATAACGGAGGCCAATAAAATAATGTTCCCGCCATTACGACGGTCTCGAAACCTCTCGGTTGACATTCAAAATTAGCCTTCCAAACCAACCTCAGAAGCGTATTGGCACAATTTTTTACTGTGTTTTTACGCGCTATTTTATAGCTTTATTTAAACAACTTTCTGCATTAAATTTTATGCGCAAGCAAAATTAAAACGATCTCAATTCGTAACGGATCTAACCGTACTGATTGAAATTCAATAGATTTAAACTGTTTTGTGGGAATGTGAAACAGCAGGTAGCCGCGATCGTCTGATAAGCTAATTAAAATTTGAATATTTGGCAAATTAAATATGTGTATAGTTCGATAACTCAAACCTAATTACGCAAGCAGAGGCGCCTAATCATTAGATAAAGCAATTAAGATTAGAGAGACGGGAAGCGAAAGCCAAACATGTGTCTTATTAACCCATCATGCGGGACACCGACACTGTATCGTCTTTTCCCATAAAATCATGAGCAGATTCAAAATGTAAGCACATTAAGTTATCGGGGGAATTATCTTGTGGCCGGCTTCAATATTTATTTGTTTCTCACTCTGGAGGCTTAGGCGATTGCTGGTAAAGTGTTCTCTCCCAATTAGGTGGTTATTGACGTTTTACTGCTATCTGCTTAATCTCGGAACCGTGTCCCGTATTTATAGTCGGTTCACACCGTGCCAGTGAATGTGCCGAGTTTGTTCGAAGTGGAATGGACATTTTAATTCAATTTAAAGGGATATATTTAATGTCGTTGATAAGGTAGCTTAAAGTAATTCTAAAGAATGTGTTGATCGTATTCGGATATTATATACCACTAATATTACAAAGCAACGTAATTTTTAATGTTAGGTATATTTAATATACGAATATACCCACGCTTAATATCAATACAATTACTATACATAATTTACACGTATACAGCACACATGAAAGGGTCTTGTATAGTTAATAACCTAGTTATTTTCTCCTTTTATTATTAAAGTATATTAAGACATCAATGCGGCGATAAAGCCCACACTATACATACCGGGTCCGAAACATAAGGTCCGAAGACGACATTTATCCCAAAAAGGGAAGCTGTTAATAGAGTCGTTCAACGTTACCGAATTATCTACAAAGAGAGGAGTCGGCCAGCGTGCGTCGGAAATATAAATTTATTTGGTGGTGTCCCTCCGACACGGGCGCCCGCTCCTATCTCGGCGCTTAATCTTGAACATTGGCGTTAAAGAATTTAAATTATACGCCGATACAAATGAACGGGCGACCCCGCTTTATTTATTGCCTTAATCCAAATTATATCGACTAGCATTTCTTGATACATTGTCACCTGATTTGTACCATTACGATTCGGCTTGTCACTCGATTGTAAGCTTCGGTCAGCTCTGACGATGTTTTAACAACTCTGAAGTTTATGCGATGGGTGCCATTGATAATGTTGGATATCGCTTTCTTTATTATGGCGGTGCGTTTGTAATAACATACGTTTTTGAGATGTGATATTAAAATTGTATAAACTATTTGAAGATTTGACGATATATAATATTTCAAATATAAACGATTGTATAGATGTTAACAATATTCATACAATTTAAATTAAATATATAAACGACACATATATCATGATTAGCAATACAGAATTTGAGTTTTAAAACAGACTCTTACTTGTAATTGTAATATAAAACTGTATTAGTGTTTAGAAGGGTATGGTTTTTTCTAGTCTATTTATATTTACATATATATTAGATACATGGGTCTTGTTTTCTTCAAAGTATTCATATCTTAGTTGTAATATCAAAATACGCTCTATTTTCACCGGCGTGATGTCAATTCCAAACATCTCATAACATGCAACACGCGTTGATAGCTGTGTGACATGATGTTTTCTTAAATAACGGGCTATTACTAGACAGGTTAAACAAGATCAGCATAAAATAGAGATATTAAATTTACCTAACGCATTTATATTATTAAAAATTTCAGTTGGCATCAAACTCTAAGTGTATGTCATTGAGTTTCAAACTGGTCCTGCAATTTTATAAAAATTGTATCTATTGATTGCATTGTATGTGAATACACCTCGAATTAGTTAGGTACTTTGAAACGGAGCTTCGTGGAAACCTTGAATAGTATGGGTAACTTTTAATAATTTTATACGGGACAGGATGCAAACATATATCTTCAGTGATACTTCAACCAGAACTAAATTGTTTAAAAAAAGAGTACAGAAAACAGTTCTGCATGCGCTATTTCGAAGCTACGTTCGAGTACGTTCGAGTCTACCCAATGAAAAACTAAAACTTAACCAACTTACTGCATATATAAACATCTGTTAAATACAACATTGATAGAAATTACCTTGTTTGCATATTAGTAAACAAAAGAGGACAAGCTTAAAGCTTAACTCAATCCGCGTCACTAATTAAGTAGATTCAGATTGCCCGAACCAAAACGTAACGGTGCCTTAATAAAAACAAGAGCCTACGTCGAGATTGTTGCACAGTGCATACCGGGACTGCAGGGATTTGTTCACTTGTGTGAGTGAGCATAACGAAAGGGCCATCTCTCTTAATCTGTGACTGTTGTGTTCGGAAGTGCATTTATTATACATTGCGTGTCGATGCACTGTTGTTTATCAAGTCGGTTGTCAACAGTGCCCTATAAATTCCGATTACTAATATTTCTCCTCGCTTACCACTAATTAAGTGTGGCAACCAATTCACGCATGCGCATCGATCGAGGCACGCCCGGAGATATCATTAGTCTCACTACTATACCTTTCCTGGCGCAGAGTTATAAAGACTGAGAACTGAAATCGGTGTATTGTTTTAGAGCATACCTACTAGAATCATATTGATTTGCCAAATATGTTCATTAACATCATCGTCATAGCAGCCGTAGAAGGTCTATTGCTGGATATAGGCCTCGCCAAAAAAGGGAGCTTTTGTCAACAATTGCAGCGCTGGGCAGGCGTGGTGGCAATTGCAGAGCTTAGCTATGCGATAGGAATGCTGCTATTCAACTTGCAATTGATCTACATTGCTTACGGTAGAAATACCACCAAACGTCGGTTCCAGAACCTCAGTCTCCTCAAACGACGCCTACATACAGCATGTTACGACGCGTACATGTTACCACAAACATTTTAAATAATTACAATTTTAAAGTACACTGCATCTTAATCTTATAAATAAATAATTAAATAATTTAAGAATAATACTTACACTCGACGTATGCTTTATTTATGTATCGTTATGCACTATAAGTAGGTATTTTTTTGTAAGAAAAAGTGAATGTGCGAAACTTCGGCAAAATATTTAAATGTGGCTATCTTAAAATTTTAAGCTCTGCGCTCAATCATATTTATTGCAAGACATATCCATTTCAAAGCCTATAAGCTAATATATACGACGCAATCAACTGTATTATTCCGATGGCTTCGGGTGCATCTCTATTATTCATGTCAATAATTATTGCAATTACAAGATATAGAATATTATGATCGCGATATTAAATCATTTGATTTCAAATAAAATGATTGGTGAAATATAAGCTTATATATATATATATATATTTTAAATTAACCATTGACCACAGCTTTTATATATGAACACTCAATCTGTATGAACTAAACAAGCTCCAAGTACCTGAAATTTGCATGTAAATCGAAGTGATTTTTTTCTTCTTCTGACTCACAAACGCTTACCAAGATCCAAGCAGTACAGTGAAGGTTACAATGCTTTCTCTTTAAATGTGGCCTTTATTTGGAACGCAAATCCAATGCACATAATGAAGGAACACCAGATAGTAACACATCAGAAGCTGTATAGCTTAAGGAAGGTACAATCCCATTATAAACTGCGCAATAAAGGTTGCGTAAAAACTATAGCAATGTAAAATGATTTACTGTATTAAAAATAAAAATCTATACATTCACAATTCATTTATATAACACTACAAAATAACAAAACACTACTTTAAAAGTATTCTACGTAATTGTTTTTGAAAACAATTAACTTATAAAAAAATATAAAAAATATATATTATCCAGCCAGTTGTCGCCTAAGCTGTCTTTTTTCCTCTAATATATTTTTTAAGTAACTTATTTCTTTTGAGGTTGATGTGTCAAGCACCACTTTCTTCTTTTGGTTTTGCTTTCGCAATGAAGCTCGTTCATTCATAAAATTATCGATTGTGTTCTTAGTCTCCTGCAGTTCTTGTTTAGACGCAAGATTTTCTTCTTTTATTAAATTTTTCTTTTTTTCGAGTTCTTCCTTTAAGCCTATTTTTAAAGCAGCTAGTCTTTCCTGAAGTTCAGCCAGAGACATTTCGCAAAGCAAGCCTGTACCTGAGGTTTCTGTTAGATCGATTATTTTAGGAAGCCGTGCATTTTTTCCTATAGTAGCCAATATCTTTATTTCTTTAATCATATTGATTCTACGATCTAACTCTTCTTGCTTTTCTTTCATGGCTTTAGCTAGCAACATTTCAGAGTCTTTTTTAAGTTTTTCTGCTATTTCCTTATTTTTATATTTTACGTCGTTTTTGGCTTGCAGTAAATTCAATTCTATCATTGACAATTTTTCAACCTGCTTACGATTTTTCTCTAATTCAAGTTTTCGCCACTTTTCTATTTCTTGATTCCAATGTTCTTTTTCTTTAACAAATGTTTCGTGCTTTTTTTTGTTAATTTCTAGAAGTTTCTTTTTGGCTATAACTGCTTCTTCATATGATATTTGACCGATCAAATGCTTTCTTTCTATATCCAGTAATCGATCTCTTTCTTTTTCTTGGCGGACATACTCTTCAAATTCATCAACCTTCGATGTGTTTCCACATGTTGACAGCAATGTTTGCAGCCATTCTACTTCTTCATCTTGGGCAATTTGTATTCTTCTGTTAGTTCTTTTTATATTTCCAATGGTATCTTTAACTAAGAAAGCTGAAGACTTTTGAGGCTTCGGTTTGTGTAATGAGGTTACAAAGTTGTTTATTTCATCCTGGCCATCCAAAACCTTTTTCAGTTTTTGTTGAGCGTAATGATAGTTTTTAGTTTTCACGTGATTAAGTAGATTTGAAGCTCTCAACTTATTTTTTTCATGACAAATTTTTAGTTTCTCATCAATAACGTTTTTAGTTAACATTTTCTTCTTAGTTTGTTCGGAATTAGGGGGCGCAGCTGGCAGTAGTAGGGTTGGTGAAGTTTTTATGCCCTTTTTCCCTGTTCTAGTCATAACAGTTAACTGTTTTGGAATAGTGGAGGGCTTTAACTTTCTGCTTTCTATTTTCAAAACATGTTCTGCATAATTGTGTGCCATTTCACTTATATATGGCTGCCATGTAAATAGGGGATTGATTATCTCATCTGTTATATATTTGGTATCATAAAATGGTTGTGCTATTTGCGACAAAAAGGCCAGAACTTCATTATTACTAAGAAAATTCGTGATCGTACGAAGTAAAGGTTTGCTCAGATTGAATAAACATTTGTATAATAGGTTTTTTTCTTTGGGGGTTATTCGGAACGTTACAGCATGTAATATAATTATGAAGTAATCCTGATCAATTTCACAGAGTTCATCACCCAAATGAGAAGATACCTCTTTTAAAAACTGCCCGTGCTTCTGGATTCCGAGGAAAGTCTCTACAATCCACGATATTTTTGCATCTTCAGTGGTATGGGGACATTTTTCAATGTATGTTTTCATATACTCATGCGCTGTCACCTCATTAGTAGCATTATAATCAATTATAATATTTCTTAGCTGTTTCACATTTCCTGATGTATGATAGTAAACCATTTCGTAAAATATAAATCAGTTTTACAAATGGTGTACTATTTAGAATATCCATATCATATGACAACAAATTCATTCAACGAATAATTTTTGACGGATGAAAGACGGGTCTATTTTTTTTATATTAACCACCAGTAATTTTTCAAAGAGTATTTATTTATTTCGTATTATTGTTTTTGTTCAATCATTACTATATACACTCGTAGATTATGTTCATACTTTGTTAGCCCGACAGGTGTGTTTAACATGAAAAAAATATTACGACTATAAATGGAGATGTAAATAATCTTATCACTCAAGTTGGACTAAATTGTTAGACCAAAAAATATTAAAACCCGTTCAGTAGTTCTTCCCGGGCATACACAGTGACATGAAATTTGTATATATAAAGAGGACTCATACGTATTTCTATAAGTGTGAGTTACTACGCAATTGCTAGTGAAGCATGGTCCATAATAAGGTCCCGTCAAGTCATACCAGCTCAGGCGGGAGTATTTAATTAGGTAGCCTGCCTGTTTTCGCTGGTCTGTCATTAATCAATCAGCCGGGACGTACCTATTATTCGACAGGTCGACACCTCGGGGAGCGCTCAACAAAGTGCAAGTCACACGAGACCTCTTAAAATATAATAATCGTGTTAAACACAACCATAAAAGCCATATTCGATTAGAAATATTTTAAATAGGTTCCAGTCTTGTTATCTTCAAACCATTGTTAGTCGGTAACTACATATCACGTTGTGAGTTTTTGTTCTCTCGGTATAATTGCTATTGCTCCTCTGCCGGTATGATGAACTTATTATTCTCCGGCTTTCTCAGCCTTGTTGATGAAATGGAAATGACTTTAATTGAGCGCATTGATGTATTATGGCTGTGCGTTGACAGGTGCTGTATAAAATAATGCGTCGATGTGGTCGGTTCGAGCAATTAAAAAAGTTTCTGAAACTTTTGTAAAGCTTGTGTTCAATAACACTTTTCGTTGTTTAGCCTGGGGATATATTGGTCATAGTGACCTAACTGCATGGACGAAAGTCCAAGCGGTAATGTCGTAGAAATTAATTTTGCAACAACTATGAACACAATTGGCCGTTGATGTTTTAAACTATATAGTAAACTATAATACTATATAGCTGTACCTACTTTAATTTCCTATAAGATTCTTATATTCGAGGTTGATTATTATTAAACCATTTCTATTACATCATCTTAGCAGCCGTAGAACCTCGACTGATAAATACAAGTCTCCCCAAAGAAAGGTGGAATTGTGCCGAGATGACCCTTTGCGACGTTGATACTGCTGCCCAACCACATTTTGTTACGTACCACGCACTTTATTATATTATTTGAAATCTAGGGAATCGGTTAACTGTCGATTGAGTAGTTTTAATTTTTTAATAATATCCACAAACTTCGATTCAAACTCATCCAGCATGATAACAGCTACTCCCAAATTGATCGCGTATCATCCATCATTCAGACTCATAAAATTATTGCTCATGCGCAGTTATTATCACCTTTGAGAGAGCGGTGGCTTATTGACTCTGTCAAAATTAATTCAACTTTGAACACAAATCAATTTCAATATAATATTAGCTGTCAGAGCATGTCAAATTATCGTTCCTAATGAAGGCTGCACCACGGTATTTCTTTCTCACGTCTAACTTTTCGGGCTCTTTTTCTTATTAGATCAATTGTGCTTTTCAACCTTTTGTGTTATGTGAATTAATGACATTGGTTTCTTGCATAATTAGTAATTATTTTATTTCTATATATTATTATTAGTTGTTATACAACTAAAATCACTCTGTATTGTGATGAAAATTGAAGTTGAATTACTTCGAAAGCAATTTCTGTACGCGAAGAAATATAATTCTGTAGGTATCTACTTATCTCAGGTTTTAATGCAAATTATAAAAGTTAAAAAATCGCTGGTAATATATCTGGTGGTATATCTCAAGTATTCCAGCTCCCAATCGTTTCGCTAAATGCTTTGCCGGTCGGAAACAATTAGCAAGGTGAGATGTAAATAGCGCCGATTTTTCCCTTTAAACGTGACACCTTGTTTTCGCAGGTGTTTCGGCTACAATGCCTCTGACCGTTTCAGCTATAACAAAAATACTTTTTTTTTTTGCTGTATTGAAAATGCTTTGCTTCTTGGATAATAATGTACATGTGATATTTGGTGTCGCCTGGATCTAAATTCTTGGAATTTAATTGAAACTATAAACACTTGCATGGATGGTATCTATCACAGAATTTCTATACCAACTACCTCGATGGATAGCTGACAACCACTGTGCAATTTTCCCTCTCGCACCTCTGATATATAAAAAAATATTTCTGCATCGGTATTTCCAAACCATTATGACTTAGGGACCTTCAAAAGCATAATCTGTTCTCTTCTTAAAGGCCGGTAATGCGGTCATTCTTTTTTACAGGTGATGAGTGATACTGACTACTTACTATCTGATAACTCGTTGGATCGTTAGTCCCCTGTAATAATAACATGAAATTACTGAAAAACTTATAATAATATACATGTTATTACAACATATAAAACAATAAAATGATACAAATTTAAATAAATTTCTGTTTATTTAGTTAACAGGTTTTATAAACCGAAATTCTTTTATAGCATACCTACTCAATGACGTTTACTATAAAGTTATCTTTAAGATTTATTTATCACAAAGAGTGAGCTCTTATAATGGACACGTCTGAACCTCGCCGAATCGTGAGGAGCACTCGATAAATAACAGTCGTAACCTTTCGTGACGACCGCCGATCGCCAACCGCCGACCCAACCTCTACACTTAGGATTTATCTCTCTTTGTCTTAACGATAACCATAGTCAACGGACCATTTTTTACCGCCATTTTGAAGAATAGACTAAATAATTATAGACTGGTTACAGATGATTAGCTTATTATACGAGAAATCGGATATCAGTAGCAGATTGTTAAATTATCTTGTTGTTGTTGCAATTATCGGTAACACGGAATGTTGTAGATACTTCTTACTAAGTTTGTATTGAAATCTAATGGATTGCTAGAGTAAAGACACATGTAGGTAAACAAATGTAGAAACTACATACATTAGACTACCGGTAATTAATTTTAAACAGTTGAAATCAATTGAATCGAGCACGCCACTGTCTGCGGATCGGAATTATTGAAACACTATTAACAAGGCCCACCTAAGGAGAACCCCCATCAATCTCCAGCACAAAGGACCCAACAAAGAATTACTGCCTTGTGTGTGCTCGCTACTATGTAAGAGTTATTACTTGAATTTAATGACCACAGTGATTAGACAGTGCCTTTCCGCGGCCATATTCCACTAAGGCTTTATTACATAAATCTTAATATTATGGTAGTAATAACGATTCCCTCGTGCCCTAATGTGGGATGAACATTAAATTATTTACTGTTAATAAGTAGTCAAAGATCATTAAATTTATGAGAGCTTTGTGTAGTATAATTATTTCAATATATCCGGCGCAATTTACCCTTAGAAAATAAAAAACTTAGTGTTTCGGTTAGTTTCGAAACCTGAAACAAAAATCATTCTAACCTAAGTTTTTAGATATCATAAATTTTCTACAAACTGCTAAGTAAAAAAAATAAAACAATACACAATGTAATTACAAGCAATAATCAACGTCTGTAATTATCAAAGATAACATTTAAACTATCAAAGATCGAGTTTGATGCAGGCCTTCCTTCGAAATAAAGTTTGATGGCCAAAGATGTTATTTATTTGTTTAGTAATTTATATAAGGTTAGTTACTGTTTTATTGGCCATATTAAATCAAGCCCCAATAAGGCAGCCATTCATGTTTATTTTTACGAAGTTTCTGCTTGGTATACCCAATAAATTATTAACTTGGTCACTTTTATCACAGGCTTGTGGTAACATTTATCGGATCGTTATATTAATATGGATATGAATAGCATACATACATAAATGATCTGTTTTGTATATGACATTATAAAAGAAGTTAACTTATTTCTGTATCAACGTTGTTGAAAAATAAAAACGTTTTAGTTCAAATAAATATATCATAAGGCCTTTGGTGCAGATGGTAGTGATCATACCTTATGCGCCGACGGTTGATGGGATGTGACTGATTTAATATCAAGCATATGTCCGTTTTTTCTGTATCTGGGTGTAAAATATATATTTAAGTATGCATTTGTGATTTCTCAGTTGTCTGCTTTGACTTACAGAAGTGACTTAGCACGGAATAAGGTCAATGTTTGAAATCTTGTGTGATTTTAGAATAAAATTTAGTTACTTATACTAGCAAATTACCTTGGAATAGAAATAGTGGAAGGAAAGCATTATTATATGTGACATATTTTCTTTTCTTTTTTTCGTGTCTTGTAGTGTTGCTTAAATTGCGTACAGGCATTAATATTGACAGTTGGAATGTTTTTTTTTGTATATTCCACAATTGTCGTGATGTTTTATATGTATATATTATATATTAAAAGAGGAACCGACTGACCGACTGATTGACTGACAGACCAATCAACGCAGCACCTATAAGGATTATAAACTGGGTTCCTTTTATAAAGATAACGTAGGAGAGCACTAAGAAGGAGTTTTTGAAAATTCACCCCTTATGGGAGTAAAATGAGGTGCAAAATTAGTATGAAACTTTAAAGTTATTAAAGTTCAGAATTTTTCATTTAAATCATGAAACACGTGTATACAATTTTTTCGAAAATGATTCCTTAAGAGGGTGCAAAGTTAGTATGAAAGCGGAGTCTGATTGGTATTAGGCCTACACCGTAACGAAAGTGAAACCGCGGGGCGCTGCTAATTAGTTACTAACACTCAAAACACTTTTTTTGTGACCCAATTTATTGGATACGTCCTTTAATAAGTCAATTCCTCCGGTAATCTCTAACTATACCTTCAGTAATTGTAAACTTCAAGCACACATGTAAAACTCCAATTTAGCGTCATTTAGCGTCTTTTATACAAAAACATTAATGGATCGGCTGTATTACTAAGTATCCAACTGAAACAGAGTGAGTTATCGGCAGCGTCTTACCATCTTTGGTGGGGAGAATCCGGCTACATTCCACCACGACCCCGGACTGTGGCATTTGTTACTTTAGCATCTATAAAGAAGTGATTTTAATATTTTGCATTATACAGATAATTGGACGGTAGCCGTGTCCACATTAACATCGTCGTATTCACAAAGTGCCCTGGCCTGTCCGAGTTTATTGATTGACAAGCGAGCAGTTCGATTAAATTCTCGCGACTCTCAGCATTACACGGACTAAACGATACCTACTCACAATTGCCCGTAACATTCTCTTACTCTGAGAATTAATTAATGTCGCACATAAATTTTGTGTCTATCCCTAATAGGATGCTTTTACACGGACACGCCTTTAGTGAGTATCAAATATAGTTAAATTAAATTTTATTATGTATACTTAATATACCACTAACTCTTGAAAATTCATGATTGAATATTAATATTTTATATTTCTGGGGGTACAAATAATTTATTTAACAATCTAATTACCTGTGGTGTGGTTTTTTCTAATTAAGAATAAACATTAACTACACATGTCTCTGCTGCCATCGAAACTAATGGATATGAGATTATCATCTCTGTCCAAATCAGGAGGTGTCGTTTCTCAATTAGTAATTTATCAACAAGTTGCACGCTAATAAGATGAGTGAGGATATCGTCAGTCCTAGCAGGGGAATAAATCTCTCAAACTTTTTATTGGACCCAAAAAAATTTGATCATGAGGAACCATTGATGTGTAATTGGGTTCACCGGCTTCACATAAAATATGAGATCGAGGCCTGAGAAGGTTTTATAGACAACATAAACACTTTATTGTGTTTTTGTCCGGCCTTTTCATACACTGTTTGTATACTATGGCTAGTCCTAATTACAACTTGAATTCCTTTCGTTTTAATTACTTAAATGGTTCGAGCTAAAATTCTAAGAAAACAAAAATATCTAGATGTGAGTTAGACAACAAGCGTACCTATTGTTTCACAACTTTTAAATATGTTAAAGGCGCTGCTTAAATTTCTTCCGATCCAGAACCGACAAAACAATGAATATAAAAGAATTTGATGTTTTGTAAAGGCTTTTGAAAGTGCAGGATTCGCAGGCTATTACAAAACATGTTAAAGACGTTTTCGTGGAGTCTTTTTCATTCAAATCTGCAGATGACAGTGGAAAGTTGTTACGCTCCTGTTGTTATATAAAGCATAACTGCAATTCGAGCCAAAAACAAAGGCGCGGGACAGAAAGAGACACCAAAATTGCCATTCAAAATTTTCCGAGCCAGTTCCACTTCAGGTGAGATGCATTTAAGCATAAAATTACATTGTCTCACCGACATTGTCGGGTGGCAATGAACTGCACTTTGACATAAAATCGCTTTGGTCGCTATAAATCCATTTCATTGCCTTAATAAAGGAAGAGTAAGGAATCCGATAGATAGGAGAGCCATCATTTTCCTCGCCCATCACTCAAAGGTCGTAGTCGTTAATTAGGCACTGACTGCAACGTAACGACAGCCATAATACTTCATGCGAGAAACTTGATAAACTATTTTGTTGTCTACACAACGGTGAGAAGCGATGGAACAATGCACGCTGATCAGTGATTGAAAAAAACGTGTTTAAAGGGTAATTTTTCCAATTATGTTTCCACTCAAATTGACGATATTAGGTAATTGCGAAAAAAATAGCCGCTAACAATCGCTAACACGGTGAAAATGCCATGAGAACATCTCGGAACTCGCTTTACATAATCCTTTATTATATTCGACCATGCCTTTGTCAATCAGAAGCGGTTAAATCCACATTTTGTGGTTGAAATAATAACCCTCGTTAACTTCGACAAAGAGTTGGGAGATATGTAAATTCGTGAAAGGTTCGTCCACAAAAAATCCTCTCTCAACATGTAACAGGTGTGCTTCTGATTTCTAATAGTAGCATTCAACTTGTAATTATTGTGTTGAATCTGGAAATTTTGCTTTATAAATAACTTTTACCGTCGTCGGGCCGCAGACTTTCGATTTTTTGTCAATTTAAAGGACATGGTTATGATTGCTCATATTTTTTTGATGTCTTTCATATTGGTTGGGCACTGGGGCAGATGTGCTGCGGTGCATGTTGAAAGCAATTATATATTTTCGAATTTCAACTTTTACTTTTTATTGTTGTGAGAGTTGAGGAGAGAGAGAGAGTCCAATCAACGTGATGCATTCAGTCAATAAAATGCAACCGTCAAATATTAAAAATACGAAAATTGACAATAATTTAATTTTAGACTTTTAAAATTAGGTAAATCGGTGTGTTTATGTAAAACACGTGTTAAGAGGATACAGTTATTTGAGTACTTTATTTAATGACTAAAATTGTCTATAAAATGTTTGAATTAGTTATTATATATATGTTAATTTGAATAGTTGATAATTCTTAAGTACTATCAAATTTTCTCTAGTGTTCCTGGGTGCTGTATATTATAGAACAACTTTTATTAAATGCACCTACTTAGGTCATATAAAGTTGACTAGGTCCTAATCCTTTGGAAGTTTTACCCACTACAGTCACATGTCTGTAATCACTTTGCGAATACCAAATAAGTTATTGCAGCATACCATTCATAATAAAGAAATGCAATATCTATTCAGTCCGCAGCTTCTGAAATGCGCAGCGTGGGCGCTATCACATAGATTTACAGCCTCGCTGGCCACTTCGCTACAGATCCGGACTTATACCTTATTACACTTTTATTGCCGTATAACTTCGCCAATGTACCAGATTACGGTGATACTGTGGTTAGAAGTAGGACCATAATGCACGTTACTTGATCATTTCATTACATTCATTTACGACCGCTGATAATTTGTTTATCACTAGGATTCTTAGGGTCAGTCTTTTATTGCGGATCGGCAAAAAATGTTAGCATTCTATTTTCCCAACCAAAGTAGGTTTACTTGTCAAGATGGTTACTAAACTTGTCAAAACATCCAGAGCTGTTACTGTTTGCATGCTAGTGTTTTTTATTTACGAGTAGGTACGTTATCTATCCGATGGGATAGATAACGTTTTATTCAATGATGTTGAATATTGAGGCCATTTAATTTTAAAAGATTCCAATTATATCAATCGTATTTATTGACTTATATAGGTATATTACAACAAATAATTTGTACTGATACTATTCCACGAGTAAATGGAAATATAAGGGCGAATAAACACATTTTGCGGTTGAGAAGTGGACATTTTCAGAAAGAAGCATTCTCTGCAATAGATGTTGGGTGAACTACTCATTCTGACAAAACTGACATTTTGTTCTTGATTTTAATACATATTGTGTAAAATAAATCGTGTTTTGTGATGAAGCCGTTTTACATCGATAAAGGAACCTAATTTGAATCTTATTATAAAAGCCGTAGGATATACTGTTGGTTTGTCACAAATAAGAACATCTTGTTTTTTTTATTTAATATTAATGTTTTCTTTTTAAGTAGCCTACATAAGCATAATATACTTGGGAATGAGGCACGTCAACATTGATCTTATATTTTATCGGGAAAATAAGCTGTTCACCCCTTAAGACACTTGTTAGCTCGTAATGGGTGATACAAGGAGAAACATTTGCGATACTTATGTAATCATAAGTACCGCAAATGTTAATCTCCGGGAATATTATTTGGTACATAAACCGAAGAGATTGCGGATTCTAAATGCATTAAACGCAAATCTGTGTCTGGCATTAATGTTTTTGATTAAATTTTAATGTCTCGGCCTACGAGTTTATTTTATAGTTTAGAATACTTCAATCATTTATATACAGATTAGGAAGTCTTGCAAAAAGTAACCGAACGAATGCCTCTGACATCTCAACTGTTCTATCTCAGATAGAAGAACAGGAGGGTCTTTTATACTGAACTAGCTTTTTTTTTATGATATACTTTACCTACTAACATAAGATGTGTGAACAAAGAAAATAAGAGCCATTAAAATATTTTAACTAAATGTCTTATTGAAAGCTTATTGACGATAAATTATATGAGATAAACTCGTTTACAACTTAATCCCATTGCATTCAACATTTACACAGTAAATCATAAATACCCGTTGATTTTATATTAATAAGGCTTCTAGTGATTTATACTCGATTCCAGTGATGATGTGTAAGTCGGTAGCTTCAGCAGGCTTGCATGTTCTGTGTAATAGTACCATGATCAAGCTTTATTACTTGCGCAGGAGTGGTGCCTGCGTATTTTACTCCCCGGCGAGAGCGATGATTTATTTCCACAGATATCGCTGTTTCTATGTGTATTTTAGCACTTACACAAATAGATACAATTATATGCAATAGGCAGGTGTGAATTTGCTCCAGTCAACGGTTTACTTAATTATAGTTTTGTCTACCCTTTGCGTGGCTAAAATAAATGCCTTTTCTTATATTTCTACAACGATATGTTATAATAACGTGGCTGACCTAGAAGTTTAAATAAAGCACCTATCTTCACGACATGGAAGTGTAATAAACTCGCATTTCTAAATTATTTCGTTATTCAAACTAAATCTAAATTAGCAATGTTCCATGTTTAACAGTCTGATTAATATATTGCATACTGTAACATTAACAACATTTCATATTGTACCATCAAAACTCGTAACAAAATTAGGTACTATTTAACGAATTTCAAACGTGGAATATAACTTTTTTTATTTGTTACTTGAAACTGTTTATAGTTTGTAAAAAGTTATAATCGGGATTTAAATCCGTTAAAATAAAATTGACCGACACATTCAGTTAAAAACGTGGCCAAATTAACCTTTATTGAGATAAATCATGCGGGCTGGTGGGTTTACCAATGAAAAGCGAGTGGCCATTAGTATTTAAAAAAAACATATTAAAGAAGTTAATAAAACACTTCTTTATGTGTACTCTACTAAATACTAAGAGGTGATTGAAAAATTAAACAAGCATATTAATGTTGACCTTATTCGAAATCCCTCTATTTGTCGAATGTGTGTGTGAAATAAAGTAAATATTTTGAGTTTTTCTTCTTATGATCCTTATCCCGTACTTAGTATATTAGTTTGATTGTGATTGTAATAAAGCACTTACCTGTATAAGTTACGTTGGTACACAAAAGGTAGATACTGTTCAGTCCAAGTTCCCAAGCATCCAAATAAACGATCCATGCAGAACATCAAGTCAAATAATGCAAATCAGTACTAAATGTCTCTGTTTCAATGATGGTACGTCGTTATTCCGAGTGCGAGCGGGTGCGGTTGCGGAAGCGGAAGCGGGTACCAGTAGTCTACAATATTCAAGTGTCCCGTCTGGTGTAGCTTTGTGCAAATATTGATATAAGTCTCAGGATTGTTGAACTCGCGGATAAAAAGCGGGTAAAAAATCATATGGATAAAAAATTTGCCAATTTTAATTTCGAATAAAAAATTTATATTTTCTATATAGTAAATACATGACATTGTAACGTATTTCAGTGAACGTCTATTTTTGATTGATATACTTTATTTTATCTGACGATGTTTGCTCTCTATTCTGACCACAAAAAAATGTCGATGTAATACTGCTCAACAAAAGATTGGGAACGATTATTAAAGTCATATTTGTCTCCAAGTTTATTTATTAACGAATCGTCCTAAACAAACGTATTGCTAGACCGCCTCGGGCTATATCCATGTTAAAAACTTAAAGGTTTCTTCAGTGGTAATGAGAAAGGAATTATGCTAACGGCGATCATTCACGAGTACCTCAGACACAAGGACCGCCTGAGAAGCCGTCGTTGAGGATGATGGACGATGCTGTCGGCGCTGTAGACGAGAGAGTTTACAACATATGTATGATAATATTCAGAACTAGCAGTAAAGATCGGAATAATTAAATAATAACATTTTTCATGGTGAACTGGACACGGACATGGGGTTAAATTCCTAGCCAAAACAAAGAGTTATTATAAATGTCGCCATAGATCTTTTAAATAATATTAAAAGTTGCTTCTGCTTTAAGCATATTAGATTTAGAAATCTCCAACATGAAGTATTTTGACATATAAAAAATTGCAATCATTAAGAGCCTGCGTTAAGAGTTCAGGATACTAGTGTCGCATACCCCACATTTTTTTATGTTGGGTATTTAGTTTGATTACAAATTTTATGATCAGCTGTGAATATTGACTATTTATTGTTTATTTTGTGCATGTTTGACCTTTGCTTATTTACATATGACAATATTTACACAAAATGTTGATTGTAATTATTAATTAAATAAATAATTTTTTAAATTATTTTCACATCGACTTGATCGATAAGATATGGCGGATTATATATTACCATACAAGTATTAGTAGGCATACCCGTACAATAAATACTATTACCATATTGCGGCAAAATCATTCATTAATATTATTCCATACCAATCCATTAGTGCCATAAATATCATGGTTACCACAAACTTCCAATGCGGGAAATAAATTATTTACGTTTCCTAAATTTTTCTTACCTTAAAAAATCTTTTCAAGTATTTTTTTATGTTTTTGTACACCGAAAATAGAACGTGTTTATGAGTGACTTATATCAAGTGGCAGTATATTGATTTTATCTTTAAAAAAAGCGCCTGCGCCTACACTAGCACCCGACTTGCACTCTGAATGCGCACTATGTCAATTTGAGTGACCTTTCGGAGTCCCGGTGCGGGGCGCAGGGCGCGGCGCGCGGTAGGCTGCTGTGACGAGCCAAGATTGATCGATGATTATGTCTTCATCCCCGGATCGAGACCGGGACCTATGCACTGGGATGCGACGATCTCGCTCCCGTGCACTATACAATCAATCTTGATACTGAGCAAACACAACTATTTGTAATACAACTACTTTATTAACGGCTTTAAAACGCAGTTTATTTAACTTTTACATATTTAGTTCGACGTTACCTTGCCGCAACCGTTTTCAAGATTGACAAAAGATGTGTCAGAATTTAGAAAGTTATAAATTTAATTTATTTTAGGTTTTTCATTTTGTACGTTCGTGTTCCCATCCACGCAGGTGCTATTAGTGTCTTTTTATATCAACTAAGTATTTGTGTTTTATTACAATCTTTCGAATTAAAAAATAGACCTAAAAGGCCTGTATTAACTAAAACTTAATACATTAATGTAGTATGTAGATGCAGGTATCTAATTATATTTGATTATATAAAATCTATTTATGTATGTTTAAGATATTTTTCTATCTATTTTATTTACACCTCTTACAAACTCTTAGTTTCATTCACTCTTTACATCTAAAGGTTACCTGGAAGAAATTGCTATTTGCGATAATGCCACCAATTCCACTTTATGTTTACGTTTTTATATACTTTTATGTTTGGTGTACTAAGTATTTATTATTTTATTAGATATAATAAAATTTCTAAATTTGATGTAAAGCTCAAATTATAATAATAATAATAAATTCCCACAACATCTCATACATTGACCTGACTCCGTGCTCTGGGTGGGAATCGAACCCACGACACCTGGTGCACAAGACAGGATCACTACCATCTGCGCCATCGGGCCCGTCATTAAGAAGTTTTATTATATCACAGCCAGTTATCTTATTATTTATTTATAAAGGTATTGTTGAGGCAAGTATTAAGTTGTGATAGTTTTGATTTGCCTTACAATTTACATTATTGCAGATAATTATAAACAGCCTAATATTTATGGAAACGAGTTTTAAGTATGTATATCGAACGGTTGTAATATTGTCTTAAATATCACAACCGTTTGGTCCAACTACAACATATATTTTAGTTCTACCTGTGTCATTCACCGTGTCTTTACAGGTTGCTCCCTGGATGAAAAAACTCTTTTCAAATGTAAATCAGCAGAAACCGACAAAGCAAATTGTCACAAATAAACACTGATACATTTAGTTTTTTAGGGAAGTCCATAAAAACAGTCGCATCAGCAAAGGGTCAGACTGAACCAATCAATCTAAGATAAAGTCCCCTTTTATTGATTTTTTGCCGGCATCCATTTTAAATTGTCCTCCGTTTTTAACTTTGAACTTGATTGTTATCCGTGAGACTTTCTGAGCAAATACAAATGTTTCCTTTTTACAACATTGATAGGTTCGTGACATTGAGATATCTGGGAGATCGGGCAAAAATGTTATAAAATAACTGGATTGGGTGCGTTCGAGCGATCGTCATTTATTTGTGTAATTAAGGAATGCACTGTTAGGATATGTTTGGATAAAAATATATGGGAATGTTCTGTCGTTTTCATGTATGTTTATGGGCTTTAAAATTACAAATTTAAGAATATTTATTTAAGAACACTTAACAACTATATTGAGCACGCATTCTGTAAATTCTATGTCAAATGTCATAATGTTACATTTAAAAATAGTATATTGAAAAAAAACTAAGAATTTTGTAAATGAAAAAGCATTACAATAATAAATACACTTTCTTTTTCATCGACATAATTTTATAAAATAAAATGTACCTATATTATTTAATCTTAAATATACCAAATATAATTAAACAGTCATCGTTAAGACAGGACTACGTCTGCCGGGCCAGCTGCCAGCTAGGCGAGTGTAACAAAAGGGAGTAGATAGTTTTTTTGGCATATGGTCCTAATATAATGCCTATGCGAAATCCTTGGATCTATTTTCAGGTTAGTCAAAACTTAGTACATACTAATTCCTGTTATTTATTTAATTATCATAACTTTATTAATTTTAATTCCTGCTGGTGCCCTCTAGTGTTCATATTTGACGTACTCCAAACTTTTTGATAAACAGAAAAATATTATGCATGTTTAAAAAAAGGGTTTACCTTTTTTTTCGTATCTACCATATATAGCAGAAGCTTATCGTTAGTTTTTATTTAATTTAAATAAAGAAACAAAAAGCCAGATTATTCCAACGGCCCGATTATTCAAATTCGATATTAATCTGCATTAATGGAGCTCTCGATTCTCGGGCGGGGAAAAAAGAAAGCATTTGAATACGTTAGTCCAAATATTGATTTAACCCTATCACGAGAAGCAGGTGCACTGCGCACGCGCACCGTCCACAATCAATAAGCGTTTCCTAACTATGAAATTAAATGATAATCACAACTTTTTATAATGGATACGAACTTATAATAAGTACATTTAACCGAGGAGACAGGAGTACTAAACTATTTGTGAAGTTTATTGTAAGTTATATATAATAGTGTCACAACACTACAAATACAACTTACTGTAATATAAAAAATGGTATTACGTGAAAATTTATGTCACAAATTCCGAATGCTCTTATTTTGTTTAGGGTGCGCCATAATTTTTTACATAAAATAGGACATCATGTTAGACATTGTGTTAAAATAACATTACCAAAAAAAATTGCTAAAAAAAATCTTATGCTTGCAACTTGAATTGTGATTCATTTGCATGAAAATGTGAGCCAGCAGTTTCTTCATTTTCTAGTTTAATAGACACTGTACAGGTATGGTGTAATGAGTCATACTTATAGTGATTTGAGGGAGTTTCCATAGTAAACAGGTAATAATACCCAGAGTAATATTGAAATGATGAGAGTGGCAGTAAAATTACTGGGTAATGTGACTTTATATCTTTAGGTTACAAGTTTGGTTACGCGCTAATGATATCCTTATGATACTACGAGCGTTTATAGGCTGACGCTTATTATCACCCGAACTGTTTGCTTATTTGTCAATATGGTATAAATTATTATATTATACATAACCTTTATACATATAATAACCATTATACATATATCATAACCATATGTACTTGCTTTTATTTAATATGTAAACATAATTTACTACAATTTGATCTCATTGAATCAATATGTATTGCAATATTAATTTTTACTAAATATTAAATTGAGTAATTAATATCTTAATTATTTAATCTCTTAAAATACCTATGCGTAATTAATTATCTTTTTTAGATGCTATAAGATAAAACTTGTCTATACTTTGTTCAACGCTAATCTATTAGTACGCATATTAAAGAAAGAGTTTAGTGTAAAGAGTAGTGTAAAGAGAAAGTGTGCTTTGGGTATACTCAACTATTCTCCTCGCCGGTAACCCGCGGCGAATATTAGTTTGTTTTTCATTTCCTAATAATATATAAAAGGTTATCGACTCCTGTATTAACCCTGCCATTATTCATTTTAACGGTTCGCCGGCACCCACGAGAGGGTTGAGCTCGTCATGCCGAGCCGATGCTACGGATAGATACGCGTTAAGCGGATCCTTGGCAGATGTGTTAACCCTAATTGGACCGTATCAGAACATTAGGACAGAATGATGACCGTTCCTTTTTATATTTATGTGTGAATTTTTGTGCGTGACGATTTGTAAGAAATTTGAAAAATAAGGTACGATCGTATTTCTGAGGCTGAGACACTTTCGCTTTACCATTTGTACATCAGCTGTAGGGTACTGGCAGAGTAGAACCTCCTGTGCAAGGCGTCTATCATTATGGGCGAATAAGGTACCGGAATCGTAACCAAAATACCTACCATATCTTAAATTCAATCGATAGGATTTGCGGTTGGCGTCTCGCCAGCCCAGCGCATATTATGGGCTTTTACCCTAAACGATGAATCATTTTTAGAGGACACATATGCCAGTAGCTTCTCTGGTATGATACCTGTATACAATTCAATCATATCCGAAGTAATGAGTATTCATTGAAGTAGCACTAAAATACATATAGCAATTGCACCGCAGAGTAATGATATAAATCAATGGACACCTGACTCTATTGCCAAATACATATAGGAAACTTAGTTAAAAGACCCGTCCAGTTATGGTTTTCTAGTTTTAAGATTGGCTTACTGCTCGATGACACATTCGATTTGTGACTTAACTTGGCAATCGTATCGTTTGAAGCCAGTAGATTTTTGTAAATCTCATTGTTAATTTTTTGTAGTTAGGTATATTTATGATCAAATCTTGTTTCACAATAGATTTCACAATCAAAAATTGTTTATCAAATCTACATTTAAGCTAAACTTACCAGCTTAAGTCAGACCACCGTTTTTAGGGGATTCGTTCGTCATATATAAAATGGACATGTTTAATTAAGTTTATCGTTTTAGAACGCAAAGTTACTTCGACCTCCTTGTCAATTATTATACAAGGTTCTAAAGAGGTATTGTATATCATTAAACACGCAACATTTGTTCGTCTGTAATTTAACTGAAACAGTTTGATGATGAAAGAAATAAAATATATTACCGCTGTATTGTAAAACCTCAAGATCTAAAATTATGAATGAATAGAAATATGTAATATAAATCATAACTATTTATAATATGTATTATGAAAAAAAGAGTAATTGTTTGAATCCCTCGTATAAAAAAAACAGCAAAAATGTATATAGGTATCTCATTAGACCTTTTATTACACACAACCCTTGTGTGGTCAGTCCATTCATTGATTTAGGTGATAGGTTTAGCACTTCTGTACCTCTTTTATTAGTATAAGCACACCGATAGGTAAACGTTGAGAAAAATTACGATGTTTTCCAAATATTAAGTTCATCGCAGAGAAATGGTGTAGTCATATATTTAAATCCTATATTTACGTCTTAGTAAGTCATATTGTAGAGTACCTATAATTGGTGTTGAATACTTTTTCTTGCATCTCTACACATATGAACCAGCATACAAAAATGAACTCCAGGAATCCCTATCATTCGCGCAGAATCTTAAATAATGGGGTTATTTGTCAAAGCGAGCCATTTTGCATATGAAATCGCGAGTAAAGCCGCAGGCGGCTGCTAAGCATACATCCATTACTCTAATGCGTTTCCAATAAAAATAATGTAATGTTACACAGCTTCTGGTGTGGGGAGTCATTTTTGGAAATCACAGGATCAGCTCTGTCCTCGATATTCGCGTATTTTTTAAATTTTAATGTAAGTAGCCTCATCAGCGTAATAGGTATTAGTAGATTATACTATGTACATATTTATTAAAATAATAATAAATATAACGCAAAACATCAAATATTGTAGTGAAAAATATTAAAGTTCATTTATACATAATTTTAACTTCAATATACCGGGAAATAAGTGACGTTAGAATGTTCCGTGTTATGATTTATAATTTAAATATTAACCAGAAATAGAAAACTAGTTTAAAATTAGCCTACGGCCCTCTATAATATATTTTTGTAACTAAAATGTACTAACTGCAAAGGAATCGTTTTGGTTGCGTGTAAAATATTTAACGGTTAACAATATAGATGGCGTTTGTTAGTTTGTGGTAAATTTCGCCATCTGTACAATTTAGCTTGAACTACAACGTACATTCGAATACTACAAAATGCAGTAGCATAGTAGAGTGCTTTACTATTAAGCCGTAGTTAGCAAAAATATCCCTAGAGGGCAGTTAAAACTATAAGAGATAATGTAGTGTAGAGTAGATAGATTTTTATAATTTCAATTAGTTTGCAGGTTCTTCCTTGTTACGAAGTGAATATTAGTTTCTGGGAATCGAAATTTTAAATAATTGACTTAAGTATGGTAGAATTTCATTTTATATTTGCTAAATAAATATGGATGTCTTCTAAATATCGAATGTCTATTGAAATGAGTTAGTCCAATTACCATAAAGTTTGTCTGGTTTATATATACATATTAGCATTTATTTCTATTGAAACTGGTTAATTAATATTCTCAACACTAGTATATATCAAATTAAATCTTTATATTTTTTTATTATAATTATTTTTAATTTTGTTTAAAATTTATTTCATATTTAGGTACTATATATTGCTTTCATAACATCATATTATATAATTATTTATTATCATGATCTGATAATAAAGAAATAGGCCTGAAAATCAATTGAAAAAACGGCCTTATTTCAGGCTGGGCAGTTGTGGTAGAAATTAAAGAACGTATTTTTGCAACGAAGATGCTTTTACTTTACAAAACCTCCCTTTTAATTTGCAGCTATGCAGTTTTCGATAAATAACTGCAAGTTCCAGTATCTTCATCGCCTGTTAAGCCGTCTAGTACCTACTGGTACGATTCTACTTTGTCGATCATACATAACCTACCCAGAATGGTCTAGTGCCCACCTCAGGATGTAGGACTACCGACTTGTAATGTTGTACATTGAGTGTCGACTACGTGAATGAGTGCGTAATCGGTTAAGGTAGACGCCATGACATGTCATGACCGGCCCCCCCTGAAAGTTAACCCTATACGTCAATGCTGCCGATACTCCACGATGTGTATCGTTAGGATGTAATATTTGAAGAGTTATTCTTAAATAAATTTCAAATAATAAACTAACTAACAAATAATAATAAAAAATATATTCAAGGTAGAGCATATTGCATCTTAAATACTGCGCTTGACAAATAATTCATAAGCCAGAAAAAACGACCTGGTGGTTTCTATGTACCTATATCCTGTAAATGAACAACTTTTATTAAAAGGTCCTCTTGCAAACCTCTTACAAAGTCTACAATAGTACCTCACTCTCACCAATTAGCCATTGCTGTGTCCCAGTTCGAAAGGTGAGAGAGGCACAGGAATTACTGGGTAAATATGACATTGTAGTGATATGTTTGTAATGACACGAGTGTCTAAAAGCTGCGTTCATGTTTATCATCAAGCTGACCGTTACTTATTTGCTCACTTCATAATAAAAAAAACTTTACAGTTGGTTACCGTATAAGTTGTCTCAAATTCGTCACCTTTGTCAATGCTTAATACCTCACCTGTTAATGTTACCGTTTCACCGGCAGAGTAAATTAGTAGGACGTAATTTTAAATACCTACGTAATTTAATACTAGTTTTTCTAAACTGTGCCAGGAATCAAAAGGAGGTATTTAATAGGCAAACTCTATTCGTAGGTAATATTCTTGTACTTCATCAGCGAAAAATTAAAACTACCAATGAAAAATGCACCTATTTGTAATGCGACTTTCTAAGTATATGTGATAGATATCTATTATATAGATATCCATATTTATATAATATAAATCAAATGTTCCTATGTCTGTTGGTACTTCTGCTTTCACAGCTTAACCAATCAACTGATTTGATTGAAAAATACTTCTTTTGATTATAAAGAATAGGCTATAGATTATAATATTGGGTACTAATTAGGTCCACGCGGACGAAGTCGCGAGCAGAAAGATAGCTATTCCTTATTTAGTAACTGCAATTTAAATTGTATTGTTAAGTGTTCATGTAACAAGTTAGTATACATTTAAAGCTTCGTATGGTTTGTATCGTTATGTTTCATCCCAAAATTTATCAACATTTACAATTAGAACTCCCTATTGAAGTCTTTTTCGTAAATGGTTCCCCGTTGCAATTTAATGTTCATTTTTCTCGCAACATTCTTATAGGATTCCACTTTAACGTTTTATTTTCAATTCTAATTCACTGCACTTGCCCCGAGGGGTCGCTTCCAATCAGATTCTGCGGGACGATTGCCAGTGCTTTCAAATTCTGTTTAAATCGTTGATCTCGGATCTGGAGGTGCAGGTCGATTAAACGATGTCTTGAATACCTAATCGGAGGTCGAGAGCTCTCTCTATTCACTCGGCGGTGCATAAATTAGCGGTGGGCACACACCGCCGCAATTCCGTAAAAACTCCAATCGTAAAGGAAAGTTTGCCGATTAAGCCCAGAGGCGTGGCGCTGCCAGGTCTGTCCCTGACACTTAGTGCTGCCACTTGTTATAATCCGTTAAACTTTCGACCCTCGTCAAGGTACGCCAAGAATTAATGGAAATGCCTTCTTTCACAGATTTATGATATTCTTTTTTCGAAGCCCCGAAGCCCCTTTGCGCTTTGACAACACGCCGCGATGAAAGCCTACGCTGTGCCTGTGCTATGTAATTACGTGAGCGCATACAACGCTCTTCTTAATAGAATTAATTTGCATCCTCTTCTATGTGAAACCCTCTTAACAAGTTTGCATAAAATTTCCGAGCTTAATTTTTAATCACCCGAGCTTTGAAATGTAAACTGTCATTATTTTGTTAGGTTTTATGTTGTAGCACTATTTACGTCCAGATAAATGTTTGTTTCAGATGCATTATGTTTCTTCGCGCGGCAGCAAAACTACCATAGCGTGGGGATATAAGAAGTCTGAAAAGAAAATAAATAACGACCGCATCCCAGTGGCTGCCAGTACAGAAAGCCCGACAACTTTGAAATATCCTCGTACTGCTAAATGCTGTTCACACAAGCTTGGATATATTTTTCAAAGATAACATTCATGAAGGAAAGTGTAGGTGGTTTCTATTGAATAAATCGTTGCTGTTAATAGATTTCAGAATTTGAGATAATATCTTGGGAATGGAATCTTTTACAGTGAACGTTGTGAATTTATTTAATGAATTCCAGGCGTAAATATTTAATTGGAATACCGAAAGGCCTCCGATGATTGAAATTTTACGGATAATTATAATTAATAACCTTGCGTTACAAAATTATATTTTTAATGTTTACTCAAATAATGGGAATAATCGAAACCGCGTCATGTATAAAATGGCCGTTTTGTCTACATGACATGAACAGCCAAAAACAGCTTTCCAGCTCGGATCAGCTCGAAAACAACTGCTACAACTTAAATAATTCCTTTTGTTGTGATTGGAACGAACTTCTTTTGTTGTGATAGGAAAGTTTGTATAAAAAGCGCTTAATTTTTGTTTTTATGCAAGTATGTAGATATGAATGGGATTAAATACCCCACAGTACGGGGCAATATTTTACTATTTACCTTAACGAAGTCGGGTATACCTCAAGTCTTATTTATCTTATCTTCTTCTTATATATTATCGTCTTATTCTACAAATTTGCCATTTGGATTTTTATGTTAACGATATGCCTATGTTACCTATGTACATTAGTACTCTTTTAACATCTCTAAGTTGTGTAAGGTGTTACATATACCAACTGACTGTAAATATTATGATGATGATGATTTTAATGATAGAAAGATATACAGAAAGTTTAGATGAATAGTAGTGAGGTACTGAAACCGAGAGATGGCGGTATATCTACATGAAACAGATAAGCTCAAATGCAACAGCAGTATATCCGTCACAAGGCAATGAACTGCGATTACTACCACATTTGCCTAGCGCATGTGGGCAAATTCCCACTTTGTCGGGAAGGTCATATCCAGCTGAGGACTTTTTACGGCTGCTACGATCATGATGATGAATCGTATTAGAAAACCCTATAACTCCTATCATGATTTTATAAAAGTTAGGGTATGACGGGCCCGATGGCGCAAATGGTAGTAGTAAGCTGGTAGTATCATGGGTTTGATTCCCACCTAGGGCAAATATTTATATGATGATATTTGAGATTGTTCTCTGCCTGGGTGTTAAATATATGTATTTAAGTTGTATATTTGTGAATCCTCTGTTGTCTGGCGTCCGGAACACAATTGCTTTAAGCGACTTACCACGGAGTTAGGTCAATGTATGAGATGTGGGATTTTTTTTAAATATTCTGCAAGAGCCACTTGAAAACAGTAACAGATTTTTTGGATTAAAATTTCTTCAGCATCATGCTTAAGAAAAATTTTGACCATGACCTTAAAACATATTTTTTCTACAAAAATGTATTCTGAATACAGCTATGCTAACACTGCTATTTGGCATAATTATTTTTTATTTAAATTAGCACTGGTATTTGTAAGGTCGGTGTTACGGATTATTTATTAGCGTCTGACTGAAGGTCAATTTTTATATAGAAGCCGATTCGATTACGGCTACCGTCTCAACCTACCAAAGCTGAAGATATAAAACTTAAAAAAATCCAAAATTTTAAATTAAAGTTTGCTCCAACCTACAATTTATTTTACAGTATAAAATTATGTGAACGCCAACAGCCAGACAATTTCAGACTCTATCGTCAGTTATATTTTTATTTTATTAACTTTGCGTTCTCCTACTTTATAAAAGGAATCCCTGTTCAAGGTTCTAACCCTTATAGTTTAGGCCCTGCCTTAATTTGTCAGTCAGTTACTATTTTTCTATATATACATTTAACTCGCAAAGTTTATATGATATAAAATAAGTCTTTTTACTATTCAAATACTCATTTTTTTTATGAAATTTAAACGTGATTACGGATTTTCTATTGAAACTTCTTTAAATTTTAAATCTATAGACTCTAAACCCACATACTTGCTACTAAAATTATTTAGACAACATTTAACTACCCTGATTAAGTGAAAAACGGGTTACAAGTTTATGTTAAACTTCTTCAGTGGTCCAAAATTACGACTAATCTCCCGAACGTTTAATTTGTCAAATTTGTAATTGTCGGGTTTGAGGAATCGGAGTGAAGCCGACAGCTATCACTCGAGGCCGCTTCTCGGGCCAGAACTTGACTCTAGAGGTCGTTGTTGGGAGCCGTAATAATCAATGTTTATTGCAGTCAGTATTGGCTCGATCAGCAGTGACTGCGCGTTCGTTGGTACCTATGTATTAGTTTGAGAAAATAATATGGTGTATAATATGTGATTGTGAAGTATCGGTAAGAGGGCTGAGGGAGACATTCAATTCTTCTATCGAGCAGGTCGTCGGAACGTGCCGTTGTCTACGATGACAAATCCGTGTAAAATTACGAGATTTAGACTCCCACGGAGTTGGCTTGTGTGAATAGTTGTAAAATAGAATGCTTCTTTGTTCCAGTCTTCTGCCTATAAGAGGTACAAACGTTTTTGGCTGTGACTTCGCGCTATGAGCATTTGATGATACCTTTGGCTCGATGGCTGGAAACCAGTTCTAGCCAATTCAAGATAAAATTTTTTCGGATTTAATGACTCTACCTTTTAACTATTTTAGCGTTAAATTAAGCTACACAGGACATTTATATAAAATACAGCGTAATTATGGCCATTTTTTTATGAAAATTTTTTAGATTCTCTAACATTTGGTCGTAAATTTTGGTTAACATTTGGTCGTAATCTGTGGCGGTAACAGAATCAGTTTTGGTTGCGGCTAAAAATTGATCTTTGGTTAGACGCTAATTGTTCGTAACAAATATTTATATCTGGTATTTAATTGTTTATATTCGCACTACTTCAAAACTTCAAAATTAAACATTTAAACATTTTTACTAGAGGTAGACCGCATACAAATATTGTCTACATTGGTACCTCAATCTCACCTATTTCTACCACTAAAAAGCAGTGCTCGCATTGCTGTGTTCTGGTTTGAAGTGTGAAGCAGGAAATTAAATCACTGCGTAATGTGACGAATTACTGTGTAATCTTCAAGTTGTCATCGCGCAAGTGATATCCTTGACATGACCGACTATAGGCTGCGGTGACATTTATTAACGCGGACCGTATGCATGTTTAGTATAATAATAATTGAAATAAATGGTTTAGATTATAGGCATGAGAAAATCTAAAAATATATTTCATACTGTTAGTTGATCAGAATATCCGTGTTCAGAAGTTTTGTTTATTATTTTTTATAACTGCCCTTTGATTTTAACCAGAAGTCGAATATTTTGTTGAAAGCGGCCGCCGCCTAAACTTCGGCTAAAACCAAGATTTAATTAAGCATTGGTTGGTACTACTTTGTGATGTAAAAATGCCACCTCTACTTTTTGTTGTACGATGTAAACTGCAAGTCAAGTAAATATCACTTGTGGGTACGGCTGTCAGTTGTTTCTACATTAAAGAGCTTTAACTGGCGAGCCTATGCTTAAATGTAGAGTTTGATGTTTGGCGCTTCAACGAAGCTCAATTGACGCTTATAATCCTGTCAATCTCTTATATATAAGGGTACTACTAATAGGTAATTGAGAATCTCAATTAAAAACTTATTTTTTAATCGCTTTAATAGAAGAGAACTTATAAACTACTAAACCGATTAAGAAACATGCTTACTTTGTATAGTTTGATCCAACTTGAGAGATAGGTTAGTTTATATTAATTTATATTCGCAATTCGTCCATGATAAAAATAGATATATAGTTAAGCCATAACAGTGTCTGTCAGTCAGCTAGTAGTATATTTAAAATTCACAGTCATAAATATCTCGGTATAAATGTTCGCCAAAGGTAATCACCGGGATCATACAATCGAGCGTTCCTCGCAGAATATACGCAGACATTATGATAATCGCAGGTACGTATAAAATCACAATGGAATCGAATATAAGGAAAGAATTCCCAACGACGATAACATGGCGGGAAAAACGGTACCGTAAACCGGGGGCAATAAAGACTGCCAACAATTTATTTATATGACGCTTCGGGGAGAAGTTACCCTCAGAACCGGGAATGAGGTAAAATCAAGTTGATACCGTCCGAAACCGGAATGAGAAAACGGAATCTTCTACAGATACATCGTAATCACTGCTAATCTCCTTACAATCGATTGAGCGACCAATTTATTGATGCCGGCTATCATCGGCTCTGTGTCGGATTGTGTTGGTTTTAATGATTATATGGTATTTGATGCAGATTGTTTGTTGCCTGAACCGGTAAGCCATCGCAATTAGATGTAGTATGTTTATCTTTAAACTGTACTACTGAATTGATTTTATTAATGTTGCTTACTTTGTACAGCTTGATCGGACTTGAGTAATATTATAGTTTTTATCTCAATTTAGTCATAACATTTAACGTATTTAGTTAAGAAAAGGTCTGTTGTTTTAGCTAGTATTTTAACCTCCTAAAGTTTTCTTAAGAAAAATTTAAATTTGCGTTGGGTTTCACTTGTGTTCTCAGCTGTTCTGCTATCTCTCGTCCAATGAATATCTGCTGTCGCCAATTACTTTTCAACCTAACGGGACCGACATTTGGAAAGGTGTCTACTAAAACCCCGCCATGGCTTTCATCTTGATGGAACGGCTCAAGTGCAAAGTATGTAGCACAGATAACGGCATTATAAATATTTTATTTCTTCAAATGTAGATTTGAGTAAAAAAATGACCTAAAAAAAGATTATTTTTGATTTATACAAAACTAGCTGTACCCGCGACTTCGTACGCGTGGATAAGGTTTTTTGGGTTCCATACCTCTTTACCTCAACTTATATAAATTTTGATTGTAATGTTAATTTATATCGAATCAATGGCCTAAAAAATAAGTTTCAAGTGTCTAACTCTAAAAATAGCGATACTTATATAATTTATATTATTATTATTTATTTATTTTTGACTTATATTTACTTATATTTATTTTATTATACTTTCATACAACTCTTTATCCCTCCTTTCAACCCCTTACAACACTTATTTCGAATTAAAAAATAGCCTTTGTCCTTTCTCAAGGTCTAAAAATTATCTATGCTAAAATCAGTTGAGAGGGTTAAGCGGGAAAGCGTAACAGACAGACAGAGTTACTTTTGCATTTATAGTATTGGTAGGGAAGTAGGGACTGGCAGGGATAAATCCCTATTTCACGTGAACGGTGAATGCATGAACGGCTCGACCGTGTCTGCCGATTATTTTTTTTAGTGGATATTGTCGGAAAAAATTATTATAATAGATTGATTAGGAAAGTTTGAAATTTTGAAGTTAATTGAAAGATTACGAGACTGTCACTTGTTTGACAGTTGGCATCTGTCGCATTCTGCATTTAGAATAAAGTTGTCGGAATAATATATACTTTTATTAATTATACCACTACGGATTTAATATTCACAGCTAAGACTGGATTATTTTCTGTGTTAGACTGTGTCTGTCGGGTCAGCTGTTCATAAATATGTACTTACAACGAAATCGTGGCTTCGCTTCTATAAATGTAAATGAAGTATTTAACTAATTTGACGCATAGCTTTAGCCACTAGGTTTGAAAGCATGAAAAATTCATTATAGCTTCACGAAATATTTTATAAGCATTAAGAAATTATTTTTAAAATACCTTCGATTTCAAACTTTGTCTGAATTGGAAAAACAATTGTCGAACCGTGGCCAAACAAATCAATGGTTAAGCCATGAAGGTGCATGAAATAGGTATGGATAATATGAATGGAATGGATATATATTTTATTCTGATATGATTGTGAGTTATATTGTAATCCATTCTATATTTTTTTAGGTGTCAAATGTTTAAAGACATCCTTACTAACTCGCGTAAGTAATATTAATGTAATTATAGTATCACATCTCATTCACACGAAATCATTTAATGTTTCTGTAAGTAAATGAATTTCATCTATTGGTTAAAACTTTAAGAGCCGCTGTTCTACGACCTGCTTTCGCAAATTCTATTAGCCCCAACCGTTGTCAGAGCCATAAGGACGCCTAACTTTGTTGAAGTGTAACGAGTTTATATCCTAAGGTGTTAGCTTGAAATCAGCACAACACCCAAAATCCTCGCACTACGCTATTACAGCGTTTAGGATGCTTTTAAATTAAATTAAGTTGGCATCATATTACAAAGCGTAAGTTATTAAGTTTTAACAAGTGTCCAAAAACGGTGAAGTTATTAAAACTTAGTTACCCAATTTTGTCTTGTTTTAAATTTATATTATCCTCTACGATTTAACATGTCTTAATTTTAATAGCTTGAGTAAGATCCGATGTGGCTCGGCGGATTAGCAAGTTAAAACGGCAGTAGGCAGGATACATCTTACGCAGAACCAATGGCCGATGAAAGGTTCTGGAATGAATTTCACGTTCTGGCTAGCGCTGAATAGAGTTAGAGTAAAGTCGGTATCTTGAACTGGTCAAATTTTTTATTTGATGTGATTGTACAATTGTTTAATTCTAATAAATTAACCAAAGTCGTAGTAATTGTGCTTGCACTTTTCCCTAATGGTATCCAGCAAGTCCGTAACCATTAATAATGATGTCAACAAAGACAGCGTTTCTCTGACGCGAATTTTTGTTTCCAATGCAGAAAACTACTTATTTAGTTTATGGCGTTCCGGCCATCACCAACCGGAGGGAGTCACCGTCTTTACACCGCCTTACAGCACTTTCGGGGACCAATACTAGCGCAAAAACCAGGCGCAGCAAGTCTTAACGATGGACCAAGGCCCATTAATATTAACAAATAATACCGCGTGGACCAAAGTCCACTCTCTCTTTTCCAGAGAGGTCTAAGTTTTCCTAAAGCTGCTGGGTCAACAGGCACCCATATTAGCAACTCTTGGCACTTCCAGCAATCGGGTGCTGACACCGGAGGTTCTTCATGGCAGAGTAAACCAGCCCCACCAATCCGCTAAAGGCTCCTAGGGCCTCGTACTCATCGTTCGCATTCGCCCATCGGCACTAGTAGACTTGTTCTCACTACGCACGAGCTGGAGCGCCCGGTCACAGGAATAATACCGGGCAGTTGCACATTGTCCCACCTCTACGGTTGACCACATAGAAGCCACTGCGAATCCGACCTAAATCTCAGAGACAACGCATGACAGAACTTTTACAAGAACTGCCACGCGGTAGGGCTAGTCTCCGCGTGGCAGTGACGTGGGCAGTTACCACTTTGTAAACCCTCTCTATCTACTAGGATCCTGTAGATAGGAATGATCAAGTTAATATTTTTACTTAAACTGTAAAGTTGTTTTTTAGATAAATTAATTATTTTATCTTTTCCCATGCGTTCACAATAAAAACAATCAAAATGTTAAGTAAGCCGCGTTTGTCCGATATGTACATAACATTAAGTAACCTAAATAAATACAATAGTCACGCAACTACACACAAACAAATCAAATATTTTGAAAATTTAAAATGTCCGTCGGTTATGTAGCTTCGTTGACATTATCAACGTAGATAACAGTTGCGGAACCTAAATAAATTATCGATATGCATTTATATAAATTGAAGTGTTGCATAATTATTCATGTATAAAGAAAAAAGAGTGGCATAGCTTTTGGCTGTTAAGTCTTTGATTGGATAATTTAATATACTCTTAGGTTCTGTAATATAACTCTGTTGTTCTTCACAAGTTAATTCAATTCACTTTTGAAGTCTCATTCGAATAACAAAATGAATATTATTCCATTTAATGACGATTTTTTGCCACAATTGGATTTGTACAATTTATTGTAAAGGCAAGCCGAATCTAATATCACCTCGTACTTTAAATGAAACCAACGCGATCCTGATATCTGCCTTTAGCCCCATTATTATGAAAGAAACCGAAATATTCCTATATATATACCGTGCCTCATGGTAATACTCGTAGTATTACCATGAGGCATGGTAGAATGGTAAGTATCTCTTCCCGAATAAAATGTCGTGCAAATCGACTGAGGTACTGGAATTAATAGTTTGCGGTACATCCATCCGAAATAATGGAGCTCAAAAGTAACAGGCGGGGATGGGCCTCAGCATTCCCGTCACGAAGCTACGTTCTGCGATTGACACCACACATGTACAGCGCAGCAATTATAGGCATGGGCCCCTCTCAAAGGGTGACCTGTGTCCAACAGTGGGCTTCTCAAGACTGATATGATGATGATGAATTACAGAACTCTCGTGACTACCAGGAGTAGACAGGAGACAAAAGTCTTTTCCTAAGAAGCGTTTGCTTTCTTTTAATTTCTTTCACTGAAGGATTGAATTGGGGGATTGTAATCTTCAAACTAGTTACTTTTTTATTATACTTGTTTCAAGTTCCAATACAGTGTTTTCTTTGACTGAGACTAATTTTCATTGATTGAAATTTTGTTGATTCTGGATATTCAAATTATTCATATAATTTCACTTAAACTTTAAAGGTGTTTTTGATATGTTTTCGCGTATAGGTACTAGTCATAATAAATAAATTAACTTGTTTTAAAATCCACTAAAAACTAAAAATAAATAAAACCTTGTGAAAGTGGTAAATGTAACTTCCAAATCTTGGTATAATTTTTTTGGTCAATCGTGAGAACGGTTAGAAGAAGAATAGAAGAATGTTAAATAAGCCGCATTTTCAAGCCGTTAAAGAGAAATTTTATCTTAAGTAGTGACCGTGTAAATATTGAAAAATATTTCGTTAATTTTTCTTGCAATTTTTATGCGACGCTCCAGCAGCCGTTTTTAAGATTCATCCACAAGGTAACGTAAAACATAAAAAGTAAAAAAATAAGTAAGCCGGTTTTTTTAAAAAAATTGTTGTAATAAGGTAATTTTTCTTTATCACAGTCAATACCCATACAGTCATTACTGAGTTAAAGTTCTTCAGTGTCTAGCTATCATAATTTGGCAAGAGATAGAAGGAGGTAAGCAGTAGGCATCGTGCGGTTGAAATAATGATGATGAGATAGCCCTTAAGCCGTGTTCTTGTTCCTATTCTCTTCTAGTTTTCACAACACTGGGGTCGTTTAATTCTCATGAATCGTTCCCCAACGTAAAAGGATTGCAATTGCGAGGGCCGAGACAGCATTTACCTACATAATAGTGCGTGAGTTGTTATTATGGGAGCTCTTAAGAAAGGTTCCGCCCAAGGATAAACGCACATCTATAACTTTGACAGGTCCGATTGCGCAGATGACAGTGATCCTATCTTGTACGCCAAGTGTCGTGGGTTCGATCGCCACTGATGTAAAAATATTTATATGATAAGTATTTGTGTTCATTATATGCCTAGGTATTAAATATATGTATGTCTTACAATGTAATACTAAATCTACACCACATCTCATACATTAACATGACTCTAGGGAATTTTGCCCATAGTTGCCGCACTGGGCAAACTTGGACGGGGATGCTGGTGGTGGTTTTGACTAGATATACGGCCATCTATAGGTTTTGGTACTTTAGTCGCCTTTAACAACACCTCGTACAGGTAACACTTAAATACATATATAACAAACAGAAACAGACCAAACACAAATATTCATCATATAAATATTTGTCATGTGTGATAATCGAACCCATGACCTTTAGTTTACAGAATACGATCACTAATGGATACGATCCTATTCTGTAAATGGGCTGTAATTCTGTAAATGTAAATTCTGGGTCGTGTCATGGGGCCCGTCAAAATAATAATTATTGCTGCAAAATAAAATAAATTCGAGACCGAAATAAATGTTTTTAATTTTTAAAATGCTTTACTCATAACTGTTTATGCGATTTACTATAAATTCGTACAAGAAATATTATGGGATTCCATTTCACTAGCCTTCTATTAGTAATGACACTTACAAAAGCACTGTTTATGGTATTAACAGATTTGAGCATTCAGTATAGAAACAGGTAGAGAAATTCACATTCCTATGTCTTACAAGGATCTATAAGCGGGATCTCGCGGGAGCTTTCCTGGATCCCAGAGCTTATGTTCTTCCCTAGGGCTCAAGATAACAACCAAATTTCATCAAAACTGGTTCACTGGTGCAACATTTAAAATTAAATAAACAAATGCATTCTGATTTATGGTATTATTATTGTGAAAATGTCAATATGATTTTACTAGATGGTTAAAACTAAAAGTAAGGGTTAAACTTGCCTCATAATATTTAGAAATAAATTTACCAGAATCTTTAGAAGTAACAAATAATTGTTAATATATACTTTTAAATCAGAATAAAATTACGTTAAAGTGTAGTTTGTTTATCTTTTTTTATGTTTAGTCACACAAAATCTCATGCTGGCTGCGAAACACATCAAACTCCTAAGTAGCTTTTCGACATATCTTACTCCTAAATAAAAAGCTTTCAAGTTACCCACAATGGAACAAACAGAGTAAATTCAAAAATAATGCTAAGGTACATATATATGATACCCAAACAAAACAAATATAAACGCTCATCATTTAATTGTTGTCCTGGGTGGGGATCGAACCCGACTCTTGGCGCTCCAGGATGTGCTCCGTCAACTGTCACCAGAACAAAAAAATAAGGGAAAGGACTTTTTTTCATCGTTTCAGTCTTGTCTTGAAGCAATTATTTGAAAAGAGAAACACAAAAAAAATAATTAATAAACTGTTTTATAGCTGTTAAAAAGCAATTTTACAGAGATAGTGAAAATATTAAGAAATAACATTTAGTACTACAAACCTATCATCGATAGTTGTAGCAGTAGGGTTGTAGTTACAGAATTTCATCGTGTGTGCGGGTCGTATTCCATCAGCTGATGCGTTTAGCGATAGTCGATAGATTATGCGGAGAATTTGCGCAGCTTTATTCGGACATCGTCATTCCGTCAGCGTGTATTAAACACATTTGCTAGGACCATGGTCAAATATTGGAATAATTGAATTACTACATTTCATTCTATTGCACACACGTAGTGGGTTTATATAGGTACCTACCTATAAATATTTATATGTCGAGTTCAATGCCTTAATTTTTTTTACGCTTGTAAAATAGATCACTTCCATTATTTATTAAAAAAACCCATCAATGAAAGGACCCTCAGTAATTTTACGGCAATTAGTCATTTTTAGTCATAAATTGTTAGTTAATTATTGACTGGTTTTGAATTAAAAAGATTGCTATGTAGACCATATCGTGGTGCTCCGAAAAAAGAATATCTTGAAACTAAAAAAAATATATGTATATGACAGATTTTTAAAAATAAATCTCGGGCTATTATGTTTATACAAAAAATTACCCAATTTCACCAACGCATTGATTAGTTTCTTAATATATACCTGCATGCAAAAAAAGAGCAGTATTTCGGAGTACTATTCTTTGATTAATGTAACAAATACACAACAAGTAAATAAATTTACAGATCTCTTATATTGGCCTTAAATCACTTGTGCTACAGACATCAAACAATAGCGGAATTACAAATATAATACATAAATTATTATATTCAATACCCAGATACAGAACAAACACAGATATCATCATATAAATATTTTTCTGGGTGGAGATCGAACCTCCAACCTTTAGCGCACAAGATACTACTTACCTTGTTAAGATACCTTTACCTTACCAAGATACACTAGCTTCTGTGCCATCGGCTCTGAACTATTTTGTAATTTCGTCATCGTAATTATTAAATAAAACGCCCTACAATAAAATGTAAGAATTAAATAAACAGTAATAAGATAATTTAAAAATTAATATTACACTTTTGCGTTAATGGTAAAGATTATATAAAAGATAAATATAAAAAAGTTCAACACAGGTATTGCTTGTTCACATGGTAGTCATACATGATCACATCAGCACATTGTGGGATGCGGATTACACATTGAATTGAGGCGGCTTTTCGGATATCACCGCATAGCTTCGCTGGCGCGGATTTGTAGGGATCGACGGCTATTAACATGGCCGCTTTATATCGAACAACAGTCAAGCGTTCTAGCCACATCCGAGATGATTATCTATTAAATAACATTAAACAATACTCTTTTCGGCTATCCAAAGCGGTTTATTTGAACTTCTTTATTTTGTCAAAAGGCAATGAAAATGTTTAGTGATATCGAGGTAGTGAGAAATGAAATGTAAAATTTCACTCACTTATTATAACCAAAAAGAAATGCAAATGAAGTGCAAAGTTTAACCGGTGATATAATATTAAAAGAATTGATACTAAATTTGATGCTTTTTAATAAAAAAATAACAGCTATAAAACGTAATTTATTTATCTTTTAAATTCTAATGTGCTACGTTTTAGTTATATTGCGATAAACCAGCTGCTAACAAAATAAAATAATCTGTTAAGTTATCTTAGAACAATTAATAAACACGGTTGTGCTATAATATATAATCAAAAGTATTAAGCGAAAGTTCGAAAAAAATATCTAAAGCAACATTACCATTTATTTTTGTCATCGTTTAATAAAAATCGGCTGATACATTGTGTTCATATTCATACGGTCCATTACAAAATTGTTAGTTCTGGTTTCATAGGAAGCATGGAAGGGCGAGCAGACGGGCCATGAAATTAAGGCTCTGTTTACAAGCGCGGCAGTGGTAAGCAGTGAGCCATGACGGGGGTACAGTAAACGAGAACTATTTGTTTTTTGCGGTATCGACTAGCATGCACGCCGCTGAACAACACTGTGTGAGTTATATATATTACTGCTTCTGTAGCCATAATATATTGGTACTTAGCTTTAAATGAGTTCTCCATTGAAAATATCTACCGCACAGCATTAGTCTGAGTATGTATGCCATTAAAAAAAAAATAGTAAAAGATATTTATATTTGAAAGGATTTTATTGTTAAAAAGTGTGAAAATGTTAAATAAACCGCCTTTTAATTGGCCTTAAAAGTAAGTAAAGTCAAAGTATGTTTATTCTAAAATCTTTTCAAAAATTATGTTTATTTTTCTGAATGCATTTTTCTTGGATTGGGACACATACTCAGGCTGCTAGAAATAATATAAAAAGGATTTTAGAAATTGGAAAATAAAGCAGAAATAATTCTACAGAAAATTATAAAAATTCGAGGTTGCGGCTAGTATATTTCAAAATAAAAAGCTATTATACCATAAAATAAAGAACAAATGCGGTTGGAAGCAAGCGTTAAGCTGCAACCGATATAGGACACCGTCTGTCCCCTATGTTCCAAGCAAATATGAATTATTTGTTCAATGCGGTGTCGTCTAGCACGCATGCTGGTTGAATTACGAAGCTTGTTAAATTATTTACTTATTGACAGGAGTCCAGAAACTCTGTTTGCCTTTTACCAGCTAATCTGATAGATTTGTTCGAGTGTTGTTAATGCACCCTGTTAATTTAAATTCATATTTCGAAATACTATCAGCAATACATTGAAGCTTTTATAAATGCAAGCTAGTGGTTTGTATTCCTAGATAGCAAGCAAGCGGGCCATGAAATTAAGAATACACGCGCGTGTAGTGAAGAACGGTAAGCCGCGACATGGTGGGCAGACAGCAAGCAAATAGGGACTATTTGTTCGGAGCGGTATCGGCTAGCACGCACGCCGGTCGCGTTACGAGATTGTTCGAACAACTCACTCGCTAGAGTCTATCGTGATTGACTAGATTAATCTTCCCGTACCGTCCCCTTTAACAAATCACTTTTTTAGTAGAATCGGTTTCCACTTTCCAGTCGAATAGATATATTAGCTTTTATTTGTTGTGGTTGATTAGTTTACCTATGTTTTATAAATAGAATACCTAACATTTATCTATCCTAATATACACTCATTTGCAAAACAAACGGGCACCTAAGCAATGAACCATTTCAAGTGTTACTATTGGTTTGTTTGATAATTATAGGTAGTTTACTTTCACAAATTTGTAAATTAATAAGCAAATAATCGTTTTCGTCAGTATTATCATACAATTTTGATAAAATTTATGAGTTTTAATGCTAAAGTTTACTAGTAGAGTACGCTCGCTTGTAGTGCATATGCTCGTAAAGTAACAGTTAACAAAGATTTTTATTTGTTTTTTCTTTAATAAAGTGAAAGCAGATAAATGTTTAGTACCAAGTGACTCCTTCTAGCTGAAATCACAGCTTGAATTCGTCTCGGTATGCTAGCGAGGATATCTCGGATACTTGCTTGCGGAATACGTTCCCACCCCGCGGTAATCACATTCTTCAGCTCTCTGATGGTCTGCGGAGCCGGTTATACTGATCTCATGCGTCGTTTCAGAACGTTCCAAACAATCCAAACATCGCTAGAGCGGTGGGCGCGAGCGTTGTCATCCATAAAAGTTGAGTCTTCGCCTAAAGCGGCCAATGCGGGTTGTGAATGAGGAATTAGAATTTCCGTTATGTATCGATGACTAGTCACACATTTTTTACTTCTTCGAGGTTGTTCGTAAGGTCCACATACGAAGACTTGCGATTTCTCAATGCGCGACTTACAAGAAAACGATCATCCCGTGGTTAGGTATATGGTTTTCTTCTAGAACCAGGTCTTCTCTCGACGGAACCGTCGAATGTGTCTTGATACCGCTGCCAGGTCCTTTGAGCCGTCGAGCGACTCATACTTAGCCTCTGAGCCACGAAACATCGGCTACAACCATCTTCGAGCAGCGCAATAATTTTGGTAGCTTTTACCACTTTCTCTAACATTATTGAGACAGCTAAACAGCAATAAATGAAGCTTTGACAATTAAGAGCATTAAATAAATTCATAAAATTTGACTAAAAGTTATCAAACCGATATTATCTTTTGAAATTTCGCACCAAAAATGTAGGATAAAAAGTGCAATTATCTCATGTTAAATCCAAACGATTTTAACAGATGACGATATATGTTTTATAGATTGAGTAAGTGATCAATTGATGGCGCCGCTTTGTTAAACCTACAAATGTGTCACATAATACCATAACCTTATTATACATAAAAATTACGATATTTGTCCTTGATGAACTTTGAAACTACTGAACAAATTTTAATAATGTTTTGCTTACTGCTTACAGTTTGTCCTACTTGTGAGCTCAATATTTTTTAACATAATTAATATCGCATGAATATTGTTATTCACGAAAGATTTCTAATTATTATTAACGATTGTATTATTTTATTTCTCTATTTTGTAAATAAAGCGGATATCTTCCTCAAAAAGTGGTAGTTGTAATTGCCACTTCTGACAATCGTTATTGACGTTTGTTTATTGGTTTCATTACCCTAGTGGCTTTCTGAAGGCATACAATATCCATTTGTCGGCTACGAGGAAAGTTCATTAACTCAATCGGTTGCTGGGGCTAATAATAATTCCATTGGATATCAGCGGTAACGCAATCAACTGTAAGTATTAGATACCAAGCCTATTACAATACATAATCAAAGAAAATTAAACCATCGTAATTTATTTCTATACAACAGTGGACATTTTATCATTGAAATAATCGTGGACATAAAAGGTATCATAATTATTAAACATTCAATTTAAAATCACTAAAATACCAGCCATTTACAAAAGTCTATTTGTTTTCATTACCTACCTCAATTTTCGTAGCAAACCAACTAAACAAACATTAAAACTTGTGGCTAAAAACTGCCAGAGTTGTCCAACCCCGGGCCGGACACGCAATGCCCAGCAGTCAATCCCACGGGATCCGAGAGCTCGCGGTCACGTATAAATTACTCTGAGGGGAATGGCCCTCTCTTTGTTGTCCCAAACTTACTTCTTCTTAGGTTTAAATCCTGGCTTGAATTACGACGATCACACTTTAAAGAACTCTGCTATTAAAAGGAACGGAGTCAATAAAGTTTTGCCGTTTTAGGTTAAGAATAGAAAATGTTTCAGAAGTTTTTAGACAGAATTTCGGTTAAAACGTTTTATAGGTTTTTCGTATTACGAATTTTTACTCCTAATATAATAATTTCTATCTTTTCTTTAAGATCTCTTAGCTAGCTTTTTTTAACGTTACTACTGATATCAATAATCAAAAATACTCTACAAAGAAAATGTACAGATGGCGCACATTAGAACAGTAAACAAGAAGAAATAAATCTGTCTCACTCATATGCCAGTCCGAGTACAGACGAGCCGAAAAAACATTAGCGTTGTAATTTGACACTAATTAACCGTGGACGTTATGAAAGTGATACATCAACTGTGTCTACCGCGCCTACCTATCGTCTGCTAAAGCAACTTGACCTACCACTCTTCCCTCATTCATGGTTTACCCAGTTATATGAGCGGGCAATGTTAGTAGGCTAGAGGGTCCAAATACGCTGGTTGTGTATCGCGGAGCATTCATCAGGGCTGTTAATTTGCGAGCAGATGAGTCACGACACCATCGCTCATCTTGTAAGTAGGCGCCTAGGTAGACCCGTCGCGAACACTTGCTGCGAATTGGGATAGCAATATTTGGTAATAGGATATTGTGTGGAGTATAAATAATACTGCTTCCTAATATGACACCTGACCGCTTGTATTGGAGACGTGTCCAGAGTTACTGGATGAGCATGGTGTTGATATAATAATCTCTAAACTAACGCTGAAGCTGTTAAGGCTGAAGACAATGGTTCTGCAAGAGACTTATCTGATAATGGTCCTTTTACACATAGTAAAAGCAGTCTAGACTTATAGTTAGGCCTAACCGGTGCATTACGAGTAATTCTTTCTATTGTAACAAAAGGGACAGATTTAACCTTGATCATCAAAAATCATTTAGTAATATATCTAAAACTATCTATTGCTACATTATAAAGTTGAAAATTTTTCAAGGTATGTGGATGCTTACTTTTCGTTTTGACGTGCATTTGGTATGTCGCAATCCTGCGTGCGAAAGGTTGTGGGTCCACAGTATATATGTATTAAACAGTTGTTTGTACTGTATTTAAGTAATTAATCTGGGATTCACCTGTTCTGTCTGACATCCATAACTTTTAACTTTTAAATTAGTATTCAAGTAACACACGGTCTAATTTACCAATCACAACACTGGGCAGGTGTGTGGTGGCAATAGCAGGGCGTCACATCGCGATGGAATTGTTGCTTCCCATCCCCGCCCTGTTGAATTAAGGCTTGGATATTTTAGTGGTTATACCACCACCATCTGACAGTTTTAGTACCTCAATTGCCTCTTACAATACCTGGTACTATTCCAGTCTGCCTCTACTACACGGCTTTAATTATTAAAATACTAATTCGCTCTCATACTTAAATGAAATTTAAATTTATAATATGTAGTTAAACTTTTATGTTCAGAATTCATTATTTGATAAAAATTCTATGTTTTCTAATAAAGGTTTTAGAGTCAAGTAAAGATCATTTGGTTGCTTCAGTAAAAAATTCAAGAGTTTAAAAGCTGACTCGGCTACTGTCGGCGCCGTAAACATTTCACAGTGCTTTTACGACACTGGCCTTCCACTATGGAGCTACTCTCAGCCTGCTTTAGCTTCTAAATGATACAACAATTTTATCTTTTAACATACAAAAGTGTTCATTTATTCATTTTACAAAGAGGTAAGACTTGTTTTTTTGAAAAACTTTGCTAACTTAGCGTAAGCTAAGCGGGGGTAACGGCTATATCATCAAAGGAGCCCCCCTTCCCAGATTCCCACGCTCTGGGCGTGGTGAAAATCGCTGAGCATAACGTTGTAACAAGAATACTGCTGCACATCCGTGCCCAGCTGCATTTTAGTTACGCCGTTTCGGGTGAATATTACGTCATCTGTCTATTACAGTACTCAAATCTACTTAAGGTACTCCTTTCTTAAAACGATAATCTGATTTTCAGGCAACTCATACGGTAAGCTATTCAGTTTCGTTTTGCTTTGGCCCTCATGTTTTTCATAATTATACTGGGCTGATGTCGCATTGGGTAGTGTCCCTATCTTATGCGCCAAGGGTCGTAAGTTTGGTCCCCACCCAGGGCAAATATATATTACGTATCATACGTGTTATTATTCTGTTACTTTAAGCTGTTTATCTTGGGGTTAAGTTAACTTATGCGGTGTTTATGCAAATAAATGTAGAAATGTAAAATGTATTCTATATAACTTAATGTACCTGAACATGCAATTAAATAATCATAATAATAGCATTTCAAAACTTGTACATAATTGATATGTAAAGCACATTTAAATCAAACTTGTCCCAATTAATATTATCAACCAGATACAATCGAAATACCATTAAGTTTTACGGGCAGAGCTGTCCTAATTAACCAAATTATGCATAAACTTTAATTTGAAGCTATATTGTTGGCAGCTATGCCTAAAATCGATATAGTTAAGTTAACAAATGAAGCCTACGCAATGTTTATTACGGGCAAACAATACGTAAAGTTTGTAAGCAACGTGAAGAGCGTGGCTCCGAGCTATTTGGTATAACTACAAGTTTGGTGTTTAATGTCGGGTTAGCTCAGAGGGGATGAGGTTCGACCCGTATTCTTTATTTAATTATTCAAGTTTGATATTGATTTTTTCATAAACACTTTTCACACATATATACATACATTGTGGGTACATTGTGTAACATAAAAATGCAAATAAACCGTTATTGAAAAGAGTTTCTTTACGAGTATGAAATGTGTAAATCTTAAAAAATATTGTACTGGTTGGATAGCCTAACCGCAATATATTTTGTTGCTGTGTTTTACTTTATTTTCATGTCCTACTAATATTATATAAAAGTTTGTGAGTATTTCACTATAATACAGCAGACAATAGAATAATACAAAGACATTGGATGTTAAAAAGTTACATGAGCCATTTTTATTGATATAAAAAAAATATTTTGTTTTATCCACGTAGTGATTTTAAAATTTTGATCTTAAAATTTTGTTTGGACGCAACTTACAATTCCCCAATAATAAATCTAATAATAACAATATTCACACAACGTCTCATACTTATCCTGGGTCGGTATCGAATCCAAGAACCCTGGCGCATAAGATAGGTTCATTACCGTCTGTCAAAAAAACAATTAAATTATTAAATACATTTATACATTAATTATATCATCATCGTAGATCTTTTTAGGTCACTACAACAATATTGATGTTCAAAATGTAGTATGTACTAAATTTATGTTGTACATGTATTACGTATTAAATTTGATTACAAAATATACATATCTCTAATGAAGTATTAAATTAACAAGAGTACGCTTAAAATACATCCTCATCATATCAGTCATAAGACGTCCACTGCTGGACATAGGCCTTCCCAAGTAATCTCCAATAGGACCGGTTGTACGCAGCCTGTGGTACAGTGGACAGGTTGTATGTCTAGCACGATCCTCCAGTTTAAGACAGATTGTCTGTCCATCTTACAAAATAATTATAGGCATAATTGAAATTGAAAGTAAATTACAAATATCAATTACATTAAATAGCAACAAAAATACCACACAATAAAATATTACGTATTTTTAATACACGAGGTAGAGAGACCTCTTACGAAGGTCGTGCATTGGTACCTCACTTTCACCTATTTCTACTGCTAAATAGCTGTGTTCGAATTGCTGTGTTCCGGTTCGAAGGGTGAAAGAGGCAGTGAAATTACTGGGTAAATGTGACATTGTATCTTCATTTCACAATGTGGGCGACACACAAGTGATATTTTTATGATGATACGAGTGTCTCCAGGCTGGTCACGTTTATCATCAAGAGGACCGTATGCTTTTTTGCTGACGTTATAACATACATATATATATGTATGTTATAACGTCAGCATATATATATATATGTATATATAATTAGGTATTTTTTATATTTTCCTGGTATTATCAATCAAGTCTGATTTTCGCTCAAAATATTTTTAACAGTGTAATTGTTATTTTAGTAAAATTTCTATTAATGTATAACTTAATTCTAAATTCACTATTTTAAAAGTACGTACTATGCGTTTATCAAATCAGCTTATTGAGATGTGGGAAAGTAAAATTTGAATAATACTTTCTATAGATAGATAATAATATTATTTGTGTGAACGTTTAAATCATCGATCGGTGAAACATAACGGTAAAAATATAATGGTAAATTAAAATAGAGAACTTAGTCATACAATTAGTAATGTCTTTTAATAATGAACTGATATTATTTTAAACAAAATGAAATGACGCAACTTAATTAAGTCGTCTAATTAAAAAATCCATACAAAATAGTAGAATGAACAGTACTATCGATGGCCCTCTGTCGAGAAAATTAATCACATAGAAGTAGAGTCACGCTGCACACGACACGACACCATAGAAATTATCTATGGAGTTAATTACATAATATTATCAGCATTGTGTGTGTATATATGTGATTTATTTAAGTGTATATATATTTGTCATAAAAATTAAGTAGCCTTTTAATAAGCCCCCTATCGACCTCATAGCTTTGGTGCAAAATCAACATTTATAATGAGCTTTTACACTTATGGAAATAGAACCATATAGGTATATCATTATATGTGTTTATACGTCGATTAAATTGCCTACATATGAAACATGACTTTAATTAGACATTGGACGCTAATTTGAATTATGGGTTCCCAAAACTATTGTCAGGGTGTTGTCTTGACTAGTATTACTGCGGTGCTGTTTCTAAAAGATTTAATATTAATAATCCTTCTGCTTCTTCTTGCTCGTTCAAGTTCAAAAAACTTGGTCTTAGCTGAACCACCGCATATTGTATTGGTATAGCTCAATATTAAATATGTCAAATCAATTTAGAAGTCGTTTTGTAGAAACGTGTACACGTGTAAACGTACACAGCAAAATGAGATAATGCAGCGCAATACACACAATTAAATAATTATGAATAAAATTTAAAAACTATTTTATTATAAAACTGAATTATGAATGTATGTTTCTTATTATAGAAGTAATCAATTGATCTAACTATACACAAATACAATTTTTATTAAAATTGAGTTACTCAAAGTGACATCCAAATTCCAGATATTTATCATTCTAAATGAATGTGAAATAATCTCGTGTGAGACGTCATTACATAACGTCGTAATTTTTTTATATTTACTTCATCATAGTAATTAGCTGGCATAGCCACCCAGATCCAACAAAAAATTTCATGTTGTTGCAGGAATTACACTATCAAATATTGTGCTCTAAATTGTCTAATATCATTTACTTTAGTTTTTTAGTACTTAAAAAATCAAATAGTGCAGTCATCATCATATCAGCCATTCAAAATCCACTGCTGGACAAAGGCCTCTCCAAGAAAGGATGAATTTTGTCCATGATTGCCGCGCTGGGCAATCGTTTTGGCATTCGCAGAGTGCAGCTTTCGCAAAGGGGATGCTGCTGTCCATCCCCACCCTTTGCATATTTTCTACATTGTTTGGATGGATATACCGCTATCTGCCGGTTCCGGTACCTTAATCTCTTCTTACGGCACCTGGTACAGGGGGAGGTATTATTCTACTCTGCCGGTACCTCTCGGAGTAAGTAAGCAAAAACAACTTTCACCCTGAGAAGGTTACGGGTGCTATCTAGTACAATTTATTCATAAAAACGAGTTAAACGTACATTGAACTAAAATGTACAAAAGTCATCTGCATTGGAACCTCACTTTCACCTATTTTTACAACCAAATCGCAGTGTTCGCTTTGCTGTGTTTGAAGGGTGAGACAGGTGGTGAAATTACTGTATAAATGTGACATAACATCTTCAGTTTACAGGGTGGGCGACAGGCTATGATATCCTTGTGATGACACTAGCGTCTATAAGCTACGATTACGTTTACTATCAAGCGGACTATTTGCTTTTTGGCTGACTATATTATATATAAAATAAATATAAGATCGGGATTCAGCTACTGAGCGACAACAAGTACATATAAGAATATGGATTGTTATCAGATGGGTAATAAATACAGTCATATGTTATATGTGAATACGCCTTCGCAACTGATAAATTGTTCTTTTGAAAAATGATTACTTGAGCCTTTAGATATTAATTAGTATAACTAAATTAGATTGCTACAATATCAAACCGTTTGTCTAGATTTTGTTAGCCTCGGTTTATTAAATGTACATTAGATTCTATCTCACAATAGACATAGGCCTTCCCAAGAAAGGTGGAATTTTGCCTGTAATTGCCGCGCTGGGCAAGTATGCTGGCAATCGCAAACCGCAGCTTTTGGGACGGGGATCCTACGCAGTTGAGCTGCACTGTTTCAGATGGATATACTGCCATCTATCGGTTCCAGTACCTCAGTTTCAGTTCTAGTACGGCACGTTGTGAATACAACGATAAAAATGTAATTTGTGGGAGACTGGTGCCTATGTAGGTGCGAACCTACATAGGCACCAGTCTCCCACTACTCACCACTCACCCTCACCAAACCCGTATTACAGGTTGCCAAGCTCCTTCACGTCCCAAACTTCGCTGTGATGTGTTTTTAAGATATCTTATAATAAATAATCAACTTGAAATACATATTCACTTAAAAATAAACTATGTTTGCATGTGAATACAATGTCGAGCTCCTATCAAACAAACAGTGTTTTAAAAAATGTTAACGATCTCACTTTCGTGTACTACATAGCATGAAAGTTAAATAATTTACCGCGGCCCGCTAGCGAGTCGGTCGCTGGGGGCACATTCCAAAGGGCGTACTTATTTGGACTTCACTTGTTTGTCCAAGTTATCTCGGGATTTATGTTAGGGCCGCGCAGCACCGCGGGACAAGCCACTACTAATTAATGAGTCCACTAACTTGCTACGTATCGGGCTTGTGGACATTTTACAGATAAACGAATGTTTACAATTTAATATTATAAAATTATACATACAATGTGAATTGACTAAAAATCTACGTTATAGTGTTCTCAGTTTATACCTTACTGAATAATGACCAGTTTATATTCATATAAAAACTACTGTAGTAAAATCTATCAAATTTGTATTTATGTACACATAAATACAATTTTTTTTCTCTCTCTCTCTCTCTCTTTTATATTTTGTGTGATTACATTTTCAACACATACATATGTCAATGTACTCGTATATTGTCAAAGAATATAAGTACGCACTATAATATATATTTATAATAAAAAAAAATAACAATAATATATTACGAGTATAATATATGATTTTATTACGGATTTTAGAGACTATTATCCTTTTTGTAATATTCTCGGAAAGCTTTATTTTCTACCAAGCATTGTTTGCTACATTTCAAACTTAAAAGCCCATACTCTGATAAAACAATGGAAGTTACAATATACTCTTGTTAGCAGAGCTGTAACTTTTTAAAACAGTATAAATCTTTATCAAGTGAATAGCACAAATCAAATAGCCAAGTTTCGACATCTAAAATGACTACGGAGCACCCATGCGCTGAAACACTATTTACGTAAATAAACTTGTTTCGTTAAGGCGGTCTACGCCCGCGCAGCTTCGTTTAAACTTTTAATCGCTTTCGAGCCGTGATAAACAAATTTTAATTAAGTTTTAATATCACCGCGTAATTGCTGACGCGAATGGCTATCGGGATATCCTTGTTTATGAATATTTTAGCCTTACGATTTAACGAGAAAAGCCATCTTGGCTTAAACGATAGTACCCTCCTTCTATTTAGGAGTATTCTTTAAATCCCTATAGAGGTTTTGATATAATAAGGCCGACCGCAATGAGCGTATTCTGCATTAAAATGACCAAAACTTTTCTCAATCCGAGTTTCAGCTTTCTCCTCCATTTGTCCCCAGGCATATTCTTTATTTATCAACTTAGGTACTTCCTTTGTTTTCAGCAGGCTTATTGTTAATTTCATTGTGTAACGGTTTCATTGAAGAAGTTTTTACGTTGCATTGGCTTCCCTTCTAACTGTTTACGGCTCGTAAAAAACTCGCTACGCTTTTTTATTTCCGTACTTCAATTAGGAAAATCACCCCATATTTTATAAGCAACAAATGTCAATTTCATTTTATTTACATGAACACTGAAATGAGATTTTATTTTTGCCAATATTTCCTTGTTCACTTTATTATACGGTACGACGTTTAATAGACTTTACAATAAACAGGGTCTTTGATACGGGCCTTACAAAACACTGGGTAAACATCGTTTTTAAATCTCAAGCACGTCTTGAGATTTAAAAACGATGCCATTATATTATGGAACTCAGACCTCAATTAATTGACGGAGACGAGTTAAGCAGCAAAAACTCCACCATGGATTTAAATACTGTAAAAATTCTTTGTGTTCGACTTGACAAGTGAAATCGAGATAATACTCCCATTTTTCATCTCGGTGGGAGTGTGGACGATGCGACGCTATTCTCAACGAATTGTACCTCCGGGCATGAATTTAATCTTGGGATTCGGGGTGTCAGAATCATAAGGACTGTTACTGTGATATTCTTCGCTGGCTGTCGCTCGCTTGTTTGTTGCAAGTGTTTATTGAGACAAATCAACGATTGAAGTTATGTTGTTCAAGTACAACTTTAAAAAATGGAAAACTATATAGAAATGTGATATTGGTTTTACATAAATTTAATAAAAATAATAATTTATATTTTGCAACAATCCAATAATAGTCGTAGTAAAATCGTTTTTTTACGTATATTATCGTCAAAAGAAAACAGAAAATAGGTTTGTAAAAAGAGGAGCGATATGCAAAATGTAGCAAAGTGTAGTAAAATAAGATAGTTTCATTTTATTTCGCAATTTATTTTACATGATAGCTAAATGGACGTGTTCTCTTCGTCGCGTTAAAATCGCCGTAGCGGGCACCTGCCGCGATAAATCATAAGTGCATTATATAAGGCGGGCGCCGAGACGCTTCGTTAAGAAAACAAACCTTTCTTAGCTCGGGATTATTTCTGTATCAAGTCTGTAGTTTCTTCGCGTAATAAAGTTATTGAAAATGTAAAGTGGAAAATGTATAGCCCCTGTATAAATCCACGGAGCCAGTTCTATTTCGCAAGCGCTCATAATTCTGATGTTTTTCTGAGATTAGTATTCGCTACAAGGATTTCTTCGGAATTTTTTATCAATATCAGAGTGATTTTATTATTGTAAAATACACAAATAATAGGATGATATTTTTCGATATAACTAAGATGGTTTTAAGAAGATGGAAGATGGAATTAAGAAGGTTTAAAGTTTCTGAAAACATGCCTATGGCTTAAGGTGCTGAAAGTTAAAGAAATAAGTTTAGGGATTATTCTATCATAATTACAGAAAAAAGAGCGTATTTTTTAAGGTTGGTAACATTAAGAAGTGTGAAAGTGTTTAAGAGCAAGCTTAACGTACACGTAGTAGTTAGAAAAGAAGAAGGTTGTAATAAATGTATATAAACTTTTGAAAACCTAATAATAACTACTTGTATCCTAACTGCTATTGGAAGAATCGATATAGGTACCTCGTCAAACTATACGGTCTTCTCACTATTACGAAACGAATCATTTATCGTTATATACCGGGTACCGTTGTAAAAACTTTTAAAATATATGTAGAAAATTTAGAATATTGATATAAAAATGTTGGCACAAATCTCTCAGATTTTATATATTCTTGTTTTTAATTTTTCAGTTGAGGTTTCCTGATTTTTCTTTCCAGTCGGGAAAAACATATCTTTAAAAATGCCTGCGTATTCAGAAATCATACACATGACCATGTTAACTGTTCAAATTATTTTTTTAAATAGTTTAAATATTTTACTGAACTTAAATATGCTTTTAAATCCTTTTTCTAGAAGAGAAAATAACTTTTTAATTGTTGATCTAGGGGTAGGATATATGATTTTTAGTTTAACAGCATTGTTTTGACTATGCTGGGCAATTCCAAAACCTGTAAGGTGATGACCGTGGCGCAAGTGCGTGATACCGTCGCCGCAGACCGGTTGGGATAGATGAGGCGCCAATACTTCTCCCGACTTCCCCAAATTAGCCTGCGTGTTGAATTGGGGCTGTTGCCCTTTAGTTTGGAATTGGCCAATTCGAATTCCGGGCTGGTCTCCATTTCAGAACCGTACGACAGACGGAGTCATACGGTAAGCGCAGCGTAATGCGTTCACCCGCAAGATGGACAGACGATCTGACTAAAGCTGTAGGAAGGCGCTGGACATAGGTCCTACCGGTCTAATTTGAGATTACTTGGGAAGGCCTGTATCCAGCAGTGCACTCTTATGGCTGATATGATAATGATGATTCCAACGCTGGGAACCGATTCACCCGGTATTGGCGAAGTGGTTGCACCGTTGACGATGGTTACTGACCTTCAGGATGATCCAGATACTTTCTGGGTATGTATACTTCGGAAAAAAATAAGGCAAATTGAAACACTGCGGTGTAACGTGTGTCCAACCTCTCCAAGCTGTCTCTCAGGGAAAACCTAAAGCTGCCGGTGTTCATTACGGCTATTATTCAGAGAACGAATTGGAGTTGCACACTGTCTTTTACTTATGTGAAGAGGTAATGTAGGAGAAGGAAATGAAAGGACCCTGGAGGCTATTACTACTCAGGCACACCGTCGCCGAAGGATGGAGTGGCGAAGGCGGCGTTATGCTGCGCTAATGCCACCATAATAGCAGGCCCAAGTGGCGAACACGAAGAGTCCACCACTCGAAGTAAGTGGCAGGAGTAGCTACTTGAAAGAGTGATCCTCCATAAGTAGGTTAGAGATGAGGCCTCATATGACCAGCACTTAGTGAGGGAGCCTGAGTAATTAACTTAAAAGCAAAATATACTTTATATTAGTAGACCAATTATATGCACTTTATAATTTAATAGAAAAATAAATAAAGACCAGATTCTTAAATAACAATAAGGCTAAACAGGCCGTATGAACCAGTGCGATCATGATAGTTATCTAAAACATTGAAAATAGGCATAATACTTTAAAGTAATATGCTTGCACTACACGAGTTTTTAAACTAAGTCTACTGTAGTTCAACTTTACACGAGCCTAAAAAAACACAAATACTGGTGTTGATAAAGTTAAAATAATTTTAATAAAACACCGAGTAATCGGCGCTAACAAACCTTTGTCGTAAACAAAACAAAAAAGTTTTGTCATTAGAATAGTCTTTAACACTATAATTTACTTTAGAAGTTATTCTTAATGTATCTTTTTCATGTTTTTATCGGTAAGCCTTGTGCCTCGTGAGTATTCAGTTTAAGATATAAACACAAATGTTCTTTCACGAATGATTTATTTTATAGAGCCGTGTAGTGGGCACTTCGAGCTCATATTTGGTTTTGGTATCAATATTATGTTTTTTTCAGTTAATACTATTTTTTAGATAGAACGACCTTTTCCTAATTTTAACTAGTTTTGTAATGTATGTCTTTGTTAATACTAGAATTAACTAATGCTTAAATCAAATTTCAGTTAAAACTAGTTTGACTCAACATAAATGTTGTAATATTTCAACTGTTAATATATTATTTTTCGCTTACATGGCACGCTCGCTTTGCTCGCTCGGCTTGTGCGTTATGGTCACAGTTCTAACTTAACCTAACCACAATTTCGTTTCAGTTAACCTTGCACATATTATTTTTTAACTGAAATTTGATTTGAGTATAAGTAAATTCTAATATTAACAAAGGCGTACGTTAAACTTGTCCAGACTAGGATTAACGCGTTCTATGTAAAAATTTGTTTTAACTGTGCCATGAATATTATTACCATTTTTCTTAGTTAGGTTCGGCAAAAAGGTGGCAATCCCAAGCGAGGATACCAACTCTCTTGTTATCGGCGGAGTGTAAGCTTTGGGTTATTTCAGACAGTATTTCTTGGGAAGGCAGAGTGAGGAGACCCTAAAACGATACGATTACGCAGTATAGAAATGATATTAAAGATGAGTTTTAAAGATAAATCAGGTCTAGGATGGGATTGTATTTTTTTATACACACACATTTGAGTACAAGTTAATCTCAATGTTGACTCGTTAGCCACGTGAGTAAAGTCTCATAGACAGCATACAAGGCTGACTACTGTCGGACAGGAGATTACAAGTTTCAGTAACAGCGGATAATGAATGCTAACTGGGATTAGTCTACACGACGCGCGCCGCCAATACTACCATTCCAACTGCCACAAAACTATGCGGTGTTCTTGCTGCTAAAGATTGTTTTTTTTTAAATAGGAATTCTAACCAATTATTTATAATGAGGAAATGAGACCTAAATTAACATTGCATGTGAACGCTAGACTTTATCTAGTTTACATGCAGTGTCCGACTCTGACCACAGACGTACAGGAGATTACAAGTTTTAGAAACTGTGGACAATGAATGTGACCGGGATTAGTTCACACGACAAGCGCTGCTAACAAATGATGATGAAATAACAGTAAGTCAGAACGAGTGTACGAGTGTAAAGCCTACCGCTCATAGATAGCGTGCAATTTGACTAGAGTCGGACAAGAGATTATAAGTTTCAGTAAAAGTGGATTATGAATGCGACCGGGATTATATTACCACGCGACGCGCACCGCCAATTGCACACTACCTCTCTGCCAACTGCCACAAAACTATACGTTATGCGTCAGAATCATATTTTCAGCTTTATTGGTAAACATTGTATTGACTTTCTCATGATTACGTAAATTAAACTTCTGGTAGGAAATATAATTGCAAACTGTATAATTGATTAGTAATAAATTTTTGCGTTGATTCAGACTTAAGCGGTGAATGTTGGATTACTTGGATACATACCTTGTTGATAATTTCAGTATTAGAATTAATTTCTACGGTGTATTGCTTAAGAAGCATATAAGAAACAGTCACAAAATGATGTAATTATATCATCTCGCCCATCAGATCAGATCATCAGATTATCAGCTCGTACTTTAATTTATTTTACTTTCCTATGAAACATTTTTGTTTTATGGTATAAAAAATGTATTCATGTATCATTTACGTAATCAATACGGATAAGATAGGTATTTCTACTTGTATTTGGTTAACAGGAGAAATAATAAATATAATAACATACATTTAACACCTAGACACAAAATGAGAACAGATATTCTTTTATAATGTCAAAAGCCCCATCGGGCTCGACAATAATAAAGTAAGCAGTTCCCATAGAGATAGTCAATTGTTCTATTTGTTTAAGTTCTAGGTTACATTTTTAATGAAATGCCTTTTAACGTAACACAACATTAAAGTAAACAATTCATCAGTTAAAGCCTAGGGCTCACAAGCATCTGTCTGGCAAGGTCAGACAGAAGATTACAAGTTTCAGTGACATTCATTTGACACGGATTAATCCGTGCGACATACTTACAATTACAAGTAACTTTTATACCAAAATGTAGTTATATTGGGTTTTCGCATTATATTGTAATGAATTTTGTTGTAGCTAATCTTCTCCATTCTTATTTATGTTTCCTGGTCAACTAGTGATGATCATAGTGTTGCATTTAATAAAACAGATCGCAGAGGCACTGAAGCTACTGGATAATACTGGTCCATAAAGATGTAATATTCTGATCAATGTCTCGTGGTAGACGCCATCAAATCCTTTCCATCAAATGCCTTGGACAAATCACCGAATGTGCCGAATGCAACATACGAATCCACTCAGGTAGGAAAAATATTTTTAATAAGCACAACACCGGCACCGGTTGTCGATCGAGCAAAACCAAAGTGTTTATCGTGCATTAAGTGATTGTTATAAAAGTGATTCAATAGTTATTTTTAAGTACAAAATTTGGTTTTAAATTTGTGGGATCCTTAGTATTTTAAATATCAGATTTAAATAGAGAAGTTATTTTACTTTGTTTAATCAAATCGGAAACACAATATAGTTAAATATTGCTACTAGATCGAGTGCTAGAACCAGTAGGTACATGAGATTTTTTGCCATGAAAACAAACCCGCCATAGATCACTGGCTTTCTTAATTTTAATTGATTTTAATACCTTAATTATATCATAAGATGTAAAATGCTCAAAATGTAATTTAATACTACATTTAGACACGTTCTTTCTGCGCTGTGTTTGGAATTCGGGTTACTGACCACCATAGATTAACCACCAGGTATAATAAAAGCACCTGCGTGCTTCGGCCGATATCTGCACAAGATTGAGAAGAAGGTGGCAATACTTGTACGTCATGGTTGTGGAGTTGCATATAACATGGCGTAACACACCCTAGAGGTGTTTATGTACCCTGGTTTTTGCTGCGACACAGTCTTATTAAATCAATTAATCGGATATTGATAATGTCCAAGAATATCTTAGCAATGCTGAGCGGTACCGAATTCTGCGAGGCTGTAGTCTTCTTCAGCTAGCTCCCTGCGGAGCAGTTGCTTGAAGACACATTCGGCCCTACAAGGACAGTCAGCAAGGATAACGAAATGGTAAATGCTTTTTATTCCATTTAAGAAGGGTTTCTGTGGATGTGAATATAAAAATTCAGCACACCACCAGCAGTTCTTTCAAATATGCTACAAATGTCAAGCGCAATCTTTTTTGTCTAAATGAAGAACAATTAACAAGGATCTTACTAAACTTTACAACATTTAACTAAACTCATATAGATAATTAAAGTGCTCGTAACTTGACAATATACCAGTATCATTGAAAGTATAGCAGGCAAAACTCGACCAAAAATGCAAAATGTAAATAAACCACCGCAACACACCGACTAAACCTAACAAGTAATTTTATTCAGCAGTAAACATTAATTCTGAACTGTATAACGAGTAGCATACTATTGTTCGCTCGCTTATAGTTCCCAGTAGAAATAAGGGGCCGTAAAAGCTTTTTCCGTCGACATTTTTATATTGCACGCATCCGTACGCCCGCACGTACCGTACAAGAAGCGTACAAGTATAGTGCTTTGAATTTTAATGTAATAAAAACTACGCGATGAAATAAAAACGAGTGAAATATACGTGGAACATTCTTCAATCAATGGAATAAGTACACAGATCCAAGTTCAGTTTGTACAAGAAAATGTTGTGTATAAGATAAAATAGTTTTTCTTGTAATGCAAAACAAGAATTTGCCAACGCGGTGTAATTTATGTTGCCAAAGTAAAATAACTATGCAGAATAAATCAATGCGAAACGTCAAATTCAATTGTGGACCAGTCAAAAGAGAATAATAAAGATTTACGAGCTTATTGAGTTTTATATTGATAATGCTCAATTTCCATATTTATATGTGAATGTTATTTATAAAAATGTGTACTCCATTTATTCGAAAAAATATATATTCATTTACGATTCATCTGTATTGAATGAACCAATTAAAAAAGTATCTTGAAATTTAGTCATTAGATGGCTCCAGCTAGAGTTCGATGTTGATTAATACCGTTTTAAGCATTTAGACTCATTCAAATCTCGAGCAAACTTTTCTCGACAGTTTATGACTGGGAGGTTCGACTGTTTAATTACACTACAGCAGCATTTAAGTTGTATGCTATGGATAAATATTTCTAAAACCAATGAAAACGGACAACCCGCAACAAACTTCTAAGAAAATGTTTTTTTCTGAATGTAGTTTTAACAATGAAATGATTTACATGCTTATTTTTATCTTAATAACAAGCGTTTTTGTAAAAATTGACAATTTTTAGGTTTCTCATGAAATTTATAAAACAGTATCATCATTATTTTAATAAAACATCACTCGAGTCGTCTCGAACTTATAAATTCAGGAGTATTTTAAAGTGTCTATGCAGTATCGCAATTTTTATTATTATTTTCACTAAAGACAAGAATAACAGTGAATATGAGTAGACTTTCTATTTCTTAGAGTTTATTATAACTACCAAAATTTCAGTGACCTTTCAAGTCCTCCATTTAATAATCATGACATTACATTTTGTGACTCATGTATATATAGATAAGTGTAATATTAAAAGCAATAATTTAGGGTACAAATAATCTGTATAAACACACACACATGATAACCTTCCGCTGTAGCTTTACTATGATAACAGGAAATACCCAAGTTTCTAGTTTAAAAAGCAAAATTCAATACTTAGTTTGGTATGATCAGTGACAAATCCGATCTACGTGCCTTGGTATAATCAGCCGGATAAAAGAGGCGTGCTCATCTCATTTCCCGAGTTACCAACTAAGATTTTATAAAGCATTGATATTAATAACTTACGCAGCCTTTGTTATTGTTAAAAATGTATCGAGTATACTTATTTGCAAATTATTTATCTGATGAATAGTACTAAAAGAGGTGTAGGGTACGGGCAGATGAGAGTAGTACCTCCCTATTGAGGGAGGTACTACTCTGGTATAGACCAGGTTTCGTCAGAAGCTACGAAGGTTCTGGAACCGACAAATGACGGTATACTCATCTGAGCAGCGCAGCTTAAACATTTCAGGGTGGGGATGGGCAGCAGCATCTTCGTCGCGAAGTTGCGCTCTGCTATTGTCCCCACGCGTGCTAAGCGTGGCAATTATGGGCATAACTCCCTCTATAATGTGGAGGCCTATATCTAACAATGGACTTTATATGGTTTTGAAATGAAATAAATTTAAAAAGAAACCGGAGATGATATTTACGTCTTATAATATAGCAATTCATTAATGAGAATGAAAATAAAATTACTTATATATATTTTAAGAAATTATAGCTTAAAGCTATTTAACAATACTTTAGCAGTGCCTCGCGGTTTATAACGTTCCCGTGCCAATAATAAATAATAAAAGTTGCCTCTTTAGGATATAACTGGGGTATAAGCTATCCGCTTATGAAATTCCCGTAAAAATTAGTCCAGCAGCCAAATACTCAGAAAAAACCTATTAAATTTTTTATTTTTGATCCAAGTTTTATTCATGCTTCTTTACACTTATTTAAAAAGGTTTATGGTGGATTTAGAAAGTCACTGTACTCTTGGTAGTCATGATAAATACTAAGAAATAGGAAGTCTATTCGTTTTTACTGTGATCTGCGTTTTATACCTATGCTATTGTATCAATGTCTATATAGAAAATAATAATTAAAATTGCGCTACTCCGTAGGTACTTCAAAAGACTACTGAATTCACAAGTTCTGATTCGTACTAGTACCAAGAATTCCGTACCAGAACCGACAGATGGCGGTATATCCATCCAAATTAGTGTAGCTCAACTGCACAGTGCCGGGATGGGCAGCACCATCCCCGTCGCGAAAGCTGCGCTCTGCGATTGCCAACACGCTTGCCCAGCACGGTAATTATGGGCATAAACCCCCCTTTCTTGGGGAGGCCTGTGTCCAGCTATGGCCTTCCAATGGCTGTAATGTTGATAATGATTTAAAAAGAAAACTGATATCGATACTTCAATTTATAACTATAATAAATTTGCCTCCCGCTTATGCGCCTTTAGGGATAGAAATCACAAAAAGGGATATCGACAATAATCATTATTAGGAACCCAAATATAATATTATATTGTTATAACTTAGAAAATAGGAGCATTTTAATACTATTTTTTATTGCCCCCTAAGGGTATGACTTTGAAAACAATATTCTATGTCTTTCATGTCTTCAATAAAGACATTTTATACTGAATTCATTATGAAATTTTATTCGAATAGCTTAAAAACGTTTTATAATAACTTTGCTACCCCGAATTTTCCCTTTAGGGTGTGAATAGGCTTTACCTGCCAACTTTAAGAACACCCCTATGTTGTAAAAGAAACCCCTGTGAAAAAATTCAAGTTTCTACACTTTATAGTTTCGGCCCTGTGATATATATATATATATATATATATCACAGGGTCTATATATAATAAGTCTATATATAATTTTTATGACACATACCAACAGATCATTTCAAACGGAGGCTCGAACATGTCTTCTTTCCTAAAGTTTCATAATGTTGATCATACATACGTAAAATGTGAAATAGTAAAGAAACATGTTATTTCCAAGTAGAAACAGTAAGACTGGTCACGAACAGTGACGTGTCGCGGCACATCCCTAGCGAGCACCGCCATGGGCTGTGGACCGCATAAATAGTTAAATCTACTACTCTAATACAATTTGTAGTAAACCATGATCCCGACGCTAAGGTCGCATTATCGGATTGGAAAAAACTGTTACTCAACAATTAAGGTGGAGACAAAATGAAACTTAACGCTGACGTCTGTGGGTTCGAATTTGTCTGTGTGCTGAAACGTGAGCGCCACGAGAGTTTTACAATGTTCATGTGACGGCAGGACCTTTTTGTTGGGCCTTTTGTGCGGAGAATCCGCGATGCCCCCAGGGTCGTGGGGCCCGATTTCCATTACACGGGAGAGTTTTTCGAGACTTTCTCTTTTTGAAAAAAAATCGCAAAACATTCAATTAGGCTTTTTGTTCAATCGTGATCGCCACCTTTATTTTCTAGACGGATAATAATTATTTAATCAATGTTGTTAATTCAGAAGTAAATTAATCGTAACTTCTTTCAAGTATTTTTTGGATTGCGGATTACGGAGACTCTTTAGATTCTTTGTTTTGGCTTGAAAAATAAGCACATATTAGTAGGTATATTTATCTCAACAAATAAATGAGTGTAAAAAATAATATAATCTTTTATTCTTGTTCAATTAAATTACGTTTCTATGAAATCAATAATTGCGTAGATAAGGACACGATGAAAATATTAAGCATTTTTTTTTAAATAATGACAAGAAGGAGAAACTTAAAGACAACCGTTAAACTAACGTGTTTTTAAATTACTTAAATAGTTTTTGGTTAATTATTGTTGGTTTATTGTATATAATATGATGTATATGTAAAGCTTTGATGCTAAATACCATAATGCAATGAAAACAATCCGAGCAACCCCATCACATTATCATTTGTTATTCTAATCAAGCTATATTTAAAGCTGTTTAGTATTTTGTTTTCACTTTATTTTAGTAATACATTTATAGCTTTTTATGTAAAATTGTAATTCTATATTGTTAATATGTTAGCAATATGTATTAGTGTGTCAGGGGGTTTTTTTGAAATGATTTGAATTTTATAAATTCTATATTATATATCATCGTCATATTAGCACACATTTCTAGCTCTCAATCATAAAGTATAACGTTAACAATCAATTTAATATTATAATGAAAGTACGATAAAATCTAAACCAGATGTTCCAGAATGAGCCGGGAGTCAACAGTTCGCTCTGTGTACGAGCGCCGAGACATAAGACATACTGCATCAACGTGACCCGGAGATATTGCATCACCCGCCCGCATCTGGACGCGACTGCCTGCACTCAGACTGAATTATAAAATCAACGTCATCTCAATTCAAGCCAGCATCTTATCTTTATATATATATAAATATATAGTTATATAGCAAACGCCCTTCAGTTGTACCCGCGTTAAGTTGTAAAATTCAAAAACAGCAGTCTCATACTAACTTTGCGCCGTTTTACCCTCTTAGGGGGTGAATTTTCAAAAATCCTCTCTTAGTTTTCCCCACGTTATAAAAGAGACCTCAAAATTTCAAGTTTTTAACCCCTATAGTTTATAGGTCCTGCGCTGATATGTCAGTCAGTCAGCTTAACCTTTGATATACATATAGAGGGACCGATGGCACAGACGGTAGTAATCCTATCTTGTGCGCCCAAGATCGTGGGTTCGTGAGTATGGATGTTGAATATATGTTTTTAAGTAATCTTAAGTAATTCATTTGTGATTTCTCACAAGTGCTTTAAGCGACTTATTTTTGGAGTTAGGGTAATATATGAGATGTTGTGTGAATTTATTTATTTATGTAGATTTTACTGTACTTGTGCAAATCACTGAACTCCTCCAAAACGGCTGGACCGATTTGAATGATATTTTTTGTATGTGGCTATAATTTTGTATAATAAACAATACTACATAATCACAGAAGTGACTATTTAGTATCATTTTTTGTTGACGGTTTATTATTAGTATCAAACACCAAAGATGATAGAATCGAATGTGAAATATAAATATAGTAAACATTTAAGAAATATTATAATGAGAAAATATTTGTATATTTGTTTATATAAAGAAGGTCCTAAATTATAAAACCTATTTTGAAAATTATTTCAATAATAGAAAGCTATATACTTCGGGATTATTATAGGCCATATTATATCTTCAATAAAATTAGAGACTCCTGACAAAAATGGAAATATGAAAGCGGAATTAATATTTTTGCACTAACTAAACTAAAAATTACTAGACCGATAACAAAAACTACTTTACATTTAAAAAGTTTCATTATCAGTTGGTTAGACCTTATTTATTGACCCTCCCTACACCTTATTTATTGATCTTTGACTCTGATAAGTGGCTAAAACACTTGTGTTACGGATATCAGACAACACAGAAATTACTAATTGCATACCTAAATTTATATTTTTGCATCCAGACAGGACAAAAATAAATATTCCTCATAAAACTGTAGGTCCCGATTGGAAATCGAACCCAAATCGTAAGACGCCTGGCGCACGATTTTGAGATACTGCCAAATGTGCAATCGGACTCATATGATTCTAATCTTATACTCATGTATTAATCCTACACTCGGCCTTTTATTACTAAATAATTAAATTTTTATAGTTTAAAATATGTGTGTATAGTATATACAAGTAAGTGCAAATGTCAATCTTTCACAGCTCAATGCGTCTTCTCAATACGAGGCCAAGGTCATCTCAATATACATCGCAAGGAAACATTTTATTCTAAACAACTTTAGATAGTAAATTTATGTGGAAACCTGTTATTGAATGCCAAGACCACTTGGTAACGTTTCTTGCTATTCTTTTTTTAATATTCTTTGTTATATTACATACTAATAAAACCAAATTTAGAAGTGCAATATAAAATAATGGTAGTAACAAGTGCCGAACACGAATTTTTACTGCAAACAAGTCCGTCACAAGGGCGCTCGTTGCGTGTAGGCGATAACTCTGGATATACTGCACCCACCACGTTAGCCAGTAACTGAAACAATAAGGAAAATAAAATGGATTGATTGTACGTCTCATATTATACGCTGACGATACGTGCTTATTTTACTTTGGTTGGCCAATTAACAAAATTATTGCTGACACTCAAAAGGCTTGGACTTGATCAATGTTGTTAATGAACTTGCTAACTATCATCACGTCAAAGACTTCATACATGATCATAACGGCTAAAAATAAAGTGATTCAAGAATTTGAACCCCTAAGAATAAATCATAAATTAATAAATAGATCAATCAAGAAAAGTGTTTAGGATTACTAATTAACGGCAAATTAACGTGGAGACCGCACAATGAGCCTGTCCAATCCAAAATAACATCCTTACTAGGAGTACTACGGAAGGTAGCCCATTGTATCCCAAAAACGGTTGAACTAATTATATACCATACCCTAATTAAATCACAATTGGAGTACCTAATTAAAATTTGGGGATCTGCTGCACTATTGAACTTAAAATCTTTACAGAGAACTCAAAATAAAATAATATAAGTAGTATACCTATCCATTCCGTCCCACTATGAAACAATTATATAATAAAGAAATTGTTTTTAATATTAATTAAATCTACACATATAACACATGTATTTTAATAAAAAGATCTTAGTTATCTAAAACTATTACATTAAATTTAGATTTAAATGTAAAAGCCAATAAACATAATTTGTTTATTCCCAGAATGAATTACGGTAAAAAGACCATATTATTTCATGGAGTCTAGCTAGACAACAACTTGCCAGAAAGCATTAAAGAACGTAAAACTATAGAAAGTTTTAAGAAAGAGCTAAAGATAAATATAACATCGGGCGCCGGCGATTAACAAATAAGTATTGTATAGTAATATAGGTATATTCTATCTCATTTTAAGTGAAATGAAAATTTCTTATGAGAGTAAATTTTTTAAACCTAAACCAACTAGAAATAAAAAGCAATAAAGGAATCACAAATGAAATATATAAATTATATATTTGTTCAATATATTGAAAATATATTGAACAAAGACAAATATCCATAATTTAAGAAACCAGACATCTATACTCATTTGCAAAATAAACAGGCGGTTTTGATTTTAATTCTTCTTTAAAAAATACGGTACCAAAATTATTTCAAACATTTATACTTGTTACTGGCCGGTTTTAAAAATGCCTTAGTATTTAAAACAGTACTTTCTAAATTCAAATTTTCGTTTGATGCTCTTTTTTGTAGAAAACCACTTTTTATCCTACATTTTTGGTGCGAAGTTTCAAAACATAATATTGGTTTTCATCAATTATGAAACTAGTCAATTTTTATGAATTTATTTCATATTCTTAATTGCCAAGGCTTCATTTATTGCTGTTTAGCTGTCTCAATAATGTTAGAGAAAGTGGTAAAAGCTACCAAAATTATTGCGCTGCTCGAAGAGGATTGCAGCCAATGCTTCGTGGCTTAGAGGCTAAGTGTAAGTCACTCGACGGTTCAAAGGACCTGGCAGCGGTATCAAGACACCGGTTTCATCAAGAAAAGGCCTGGTTCTGGAAGAAAACCATGTACCCAACCACGGGATGATCGTTTTCTTGTGAGTCGCGCATTGAGAAATCGCAAGTCTTCGTATGTGGACCTTAAGAACAACCTCGAAGAAGGAAGAAATGTGCATATTAGTCTATGGACGGTCAGGAGGAGGCTTCTCGCGGAAAATATACGCAGTCATTACCCGGCCTGCGGCCCGGTTACTCCATGAGCACAGAGTTGCCAGCCTTAGGTTTGCTCGAAATTGTGAGTCATGGACTCAAGAAGACTGGAATAGGGTATTGTTCTCCGATGAAGCCAGGATATCTCTGTTCAGTGAAGATTGACGTCGGCGAGTGCTACGAAGATGAGTTGAATGCTTTGCAGATGCTTGTTTTGAAAAAATCACACCTTAAGATGGGGGTTTCATTATGTTTAGGGCAGGAATAAATTCAATGTATCGTACAGAGTTAATCTTCATTGAAAACGGCTCACTGACTGGACATCGATACAGACGGAAGTTCTAATTCCTCATTCACAACCCGCATTGGCCGCCTTAGGCGAAGACTCACCTTTTATGGATGAGAACGCTCGCGCCCACCGCTCTGGCGATGCGGAATCGTATGTGGAAGAGGTCAGCATTCGTCGTTTGGATTGGCCCGCTCGAAGACTCGACCTCAATCCTAAAGAGCATGTCTGGAACGTTCTGAAACGACGTATGAGATCAGTACAACCGGCTCCGCAGACCTTTAGAGAGCTGAAGAATGTGATTACCGCGGAGTGGGAACGTATTCCGCAAGCAAGTATCCAGGATATCCTCGCTAGCATACCCAGATGAATTCAAGCTGTGATTTCAGCTAGAGGGGTCACACTCGATACTAAACAATTATCTGCTTTTAATTTATTAAAGAAAAAACAAACAAAAATCTTTGTTAACTTTTACTTTACGAGCATATGCACTACTAGCGAGCATACATTTCTAGTGAACTTTAGCATTAAAACCCATAAATTTTATCAAAACTTTTATGATAATATTGCTTATTAATTTACAAAACGCCTGCCAGAATTCGAACAATATTTTATTTATTATTAAAATGTTGCGATGAAATTCTATTGCCAAGGGGAGGCCAAAATAAGTTTGTATATTGCGCTATATTATAGCACCTATATTTAGCCGTGGGGCACCGTCAGAGTACAATAGTACCTACCTCTAGAATAGTGCCAGGTATCGTAAGAGGTGACTGACGCTATCAGCAGCGTAGCTCAAATACACAGGACACCGATGGGCAGCAGCATCCTCGCTGCGAAGCTATACTCTGCATCTGCACTACGCTTGTCCAGCGCGACATTTAAGGGAAAATTCCTCGTCCAATAGTGGACGATGGCCTCCCCAACAAGGAATATGATGGACATTTATTTTAATTGAAGGTAGTAGTAGTTCTGAATAATGTGTATATCAAAGAATTTGAAACGAATCATTACGAGGGAAATGGTCATGAATATACGTTGCCATTTACTGGCAAAGACTATATTTTATTTTGTTTTACACTTTCATAAAGATTAAACAAATGTATGCTGTGTAATAACAATATTTACCAAAGCTCGGCTCCGATTATACCAATCTCGCTCAGTACAACTTATATTTAATGGAGCGGTATTTGCCTTATAATGGGATCTCATTAGGCTAATTAACAGTTAAATTTGCATTGTTTATTGCAAATTAATCCCTGTAATTTGGATGTCAAAGATCATTTAAAAGTTATGGTATGACAACACAATACGTACATTGGTTTGCTATGATGATGGCAAATATAATGAATTTTATTTTTAAAATGTATAACTTCAGAAGTCTATTATAATTCTTAAGGGCTTAAATATATTTTATTGCAACCAAATTCAAAACAAGTGCGTTCTATTAATAAGTATTAAAATTTCGTGTTAGGGGTGAATTTTAAAACAACTAAACAGATTTTAATTACTTTTTATTTTCTGTGTACAGTTTGACCCAACTTGAAAGATGGGATAGTTTATATCTCAATATAGTCGTAGAAGATTTTTTATGATATACATATATAGTTAAGACAGGACGACGTCTGACGGGTCAGCTAGTAATCAATGAAAAGACATGTCACAAAAATAACAACTTTCAATTCATTACTTATTTATTAACTTTAAAAATATGTTTGTCTGTCATTCCAAAGGCAAACAGTCTGAACAATTTTGCAGGCCTCTGAAAACTCTTCATGATAAAGACACTCTTTTAACGACTTTAAAAAGCGATTGTTTTAACCTTTTGTTAACCGTTCTGAAGAATGTCGCAAGGAAACAGAAACGTCGAACAAAATATGTAAAACTCTTTTATTATGTTTATAGTGAACGCGTAAATGTTATGTTTTAATAAAATATAATTATAAATTCCCACAACATCTCTTAAATTGACCTGACTCCGTGGTAATTCGGTAATTAAAACACTTGCGTTACGGACGCCAGATAGAGGAATCAGAAATATCATCATATAAATATTTGCTCTGGGTGGGAATCGAACTCACGACCTCTGACGCACAAGATAGAATCGCTAACATCTGCGCCATCGGGCCCGTCATTATTACTCTTTATAATACTTATATTTGTGTATTAAAAATGTTTGTTTTAGAACTAAGCAGCACTATTAGAAACAATGACTCCCTGTCCCACTGCCATACAAAAAATATCAATAACAAACAAAATATCATATTATATATGTTAACATAACACAAGTAGAAAAACAAGAAACAAATGTCGATATGTAACAAGGACGCACGAGTTCCTGGGGACAAAAGTCGCATGGAACATCTGTTGAGCAACTTCGTAAACTTTGCGGGAACAAAGTGCTATGTGTGTCCTTAGGGTTGGAAGTTCAATATGAACCTCACTTGATATAGGTCGAGCTTTATGAAGTCGTATGTTTACTTTGTAATATTTAATAATGAAGACGGGCAAACCATAGTATGTACTTCTATGTAAAGGGACGTAGTGCGTGATGCAGGTATGTGAAAAGCTATTAATATTCAGTAATTAACATAAATTGAAGCATATGAAAATTAGGTCTAATGAACTGGCATGAGTGTCTTTGTACCTAACCGTATTAAGACAGATACTATACCCATAAAAAAATTAATAATAATAAATTCACATGACACCTTACCATGTATGTATCAAACTGACTTCGTGTTACGTCGCATAAAGTTCTTCTGTCACGGAATACAAAGGGATCACGAAAAACACAAATATAATACTTAAGTATATATTTAACACCAGGACACAAAACATACACAAATATCCTTCTTAATATTATAAACAAGAAAGTTTAGGAGTATGGATTTTCGAATATGTTAGTTACTCTTTCACGCCAGAACAGCTTCACATATCTGAATGAAATTTGGCACAGGAATTATTTGTAGCCTGGAGGAACATATAAACTATTTTTTATTGTGGATTCACCTGCGCCATCGGGCCCGTTCGTTATTATTTATATTTTGTTTTATATATTATTCTTTGTATTCCAAATTTTAAAATAAAAGGAGGCTATAAAGTTTAAATTATCATGCAGGTATGCGCTGCTCTAAATTCAATTTAGTAGTTTAAAAAAAGAAAAAGTAGAAAAAAAGAGCATGCATTACTTTTCATCATCATCATATGATATCTACTGTTGGATGTAGGCCTTACAAAGAAAAGAGGATTTTTACCCATGGTTGCCGCACTGGGCAGGTGTAGTGGCAATCACATAGCATAGCTGTCATGACGGTAATGCGGCTCTGCCTAGTTGAATTTGATTAACGCTATTTTGAGTGGATGTAACGGCATCTGTCGGTTTCGATACTTTAGTCGCCTCAAACATCATCTGGTATAAGGGAGGTTCTATTCTACTTTGCCGGTACCCCACCGTCAATTTGATGCAGTTACTATACACTTTTAATCTTTAACATAAATCAGGAGTGTTTCAGTATTCTGTTGTGGAAATTCTTTTTCCTCGATACCACACTATCAGTATATTTAAAAAAACGAATTAATTTATGCATTAGTTAATGGATAATCTAAGTTAAGTACTCGTTTATTTAAAATTTTCGTTTATTTATCATAGACAATAAAAAAATTTATTCCAAGTAACATATACTAGGGATGCATTATACCAAAGACAACATGTTTATAATTTTCTATTACTGAGGCTTTAAATGTTTGCAATACGGTAAAACTTGTAAAAATGCATTATTTTCTTCAATAACATGCAATGAAATATTGATACAAATAAATGTTAGCGATCTAACTATTGCACACGGCAAGAGCGGGTGTATTTTTTTAATTCCGATGGTAATTTTTTCTAGGCATTATTGTCGAAGAACATCTACTTCTACTAGGAACAATCTTGTTATGGCCTTACTAAAATCTTTTTAAAAAAAATTCAATTAATAAACTTAATAACGCTTATGAGTTTGCTTACTAAATTTAGAATATTAGATAAATTATTTAATTCGTAGCTGAATTTCTTCGATTTTGGTCCCATAATTTTAACCATATAAATCACTTTTATAATTTTACTTACATCGATCTGCTCTAGATTTCCAAAACAACTTCACATTTCTTTTAAATATTAGTAATAATATCATCTTTTAAACTATATTCCTCTTTTATCGAGGTGTTGTTTAACCCATTATTTAGTTTCATTTCCCAAATACGGCGCTAAGATCGCGCTTTCACTACATTTCTTCTAATTGTATGATTCGTCGGTCATACCCAATACTCACTACTAAACATCAAAGGAAACTATTGCTGGTGGAACTCAGTATTGCGTACAACAAATCACTAGCGTATAGCTTTGATAGCTTTGCTCTGCTCTTTCCAGATTATTACAGCAAAATAAAAAAACTCCCTAATTTTAATAGTGAAGTCGGGTGGAAAATTATACCTACCTGGGATCCCATTATACACCTGGTCAAAAAGACTGTTCGTATTGGGAACTCGAATATTCTAAATTTAGTTTTCAATTGTGAACTTATAGTAGTAGTCATGTTTTACTATAACATTCTGACATGCGATCTCAAGAGTAAAATCTGTCATTCTTGAGATCAATTGCCATAGGATTGTCGAATCGTTGATGTAAAATGGAAACATGAGATATAAAGTATTTAAAAGCCGTTAAAATGTGATTTTATTATGCATAGAAGACTTGTCTATCCTTGACAGAATCAGCTTCATCAATCAGCAGAATCAGCTTTTTTTATCAGCTTACAAAGAAAAAAATACACAATAGATCCTTTTGTAAAAATAAAACAAAACACCACCACGAACAACAAACAAAAGTGTTACTAACATTTATACATCCGAACTTTTACATCTATAGGTATATAAATATGTTTGAATGAATACCTATTTTCTATTATTTTTTCTTATTAATAAGAATTAATTATCTTATTTAAGAATATCGTCAAATTTTTTTTATGTGGTTTGGTATTAATGGGAAGTAATAAAAATCTAAGAAGATTTAACGACATATTCTTTTATTTTTAAAGTAAACCGTCTTAATATTTAAATATATATAAAAAATATATATTTCTTCTATTGTACTTCTATTTGAAGAGGTTTCTTAAATTTAAGTTTCTGTTTATATCAATACGTCTATCACTAAATAGGCTAGTTTACTCTTTTTTTAAGTGGGTTTAAATTTTTATTTTTTTCTATAATAAAATAAACAGCATTTTAAATCGCTAGAAAACTGCATAACTTTATAATGAAAGCTTTACTTTTTTCGCTGTTCTAGAAATCGTAGTTTCTATTAAAAACCTTTGGTTTAATGTCCGTGTGATATTCATATTTGTAAATTTTGTGAAGTTACACAATGGCCGATAGCGTTTAAAGCCTTCCAAATTATAAATTGAGATTAATTTTTTATTGAAATGATGCAACCGTCTTAGAATTATGACTGAAAAAAATACGTAAATACTGCTGAATACTAAAATTTTGCGTGAAATTTGATATTCGTCTTGTTGCTTATTGTTTGGATGTAAATATAGACTTGCCTGAATTATGAATACTATAATCGTCAACAGATAAGTCACGTTTTTAACGTTTACCTAGGTCAATACTAGGAAGCGTAAAGGCTGAGTTAGCAGTAAGTGCGTGAGTAGAATAGAAAAGGTTTGTCCGTAGCTGCACTTTTGCTTCGTGTATATCTTCTTATGTTTCTAAGAAATGTATTCTAAGCGTATGGTAGCCGAAGTTGGAATACAAAACCAGGCATACTACGGACTTTATTTGCCCTGAACCAATTCTCTCTGGTCAATTTGTATCAAATACGCACGAGGTTTTCGTTCCTGCAAAAGTGCAGTTTTATACAACAAAATTTGCATTCTGATATCCATTGTAGCGGGCCGAGCTAATGTAATAATGTTGTTGTTGCAACGATTGTATTTTCTTTTGTAGTATGTTTTTACAACTTTTAAATTTATTTAAAACGAAATGAGAAAGCGGGCATCAAAGGCTATCTAAACTAGGTGCCTACTTTAGAGACAAGGTGTGTTTTAATAATTTATGCATACATAACAAATTTGTCATCATCATACCAACCTTTTACAAGTCCACTGATAGACATAGGCCTCCCCAAGAAAGGAGGTTTTTTGCCCATAATTGCCGCGCTGGGCAAGCGTGTTGGCAATCGCAGAGCGCAACTTACGCAAAGGAGATTCTGCTGCCCATCAATGCACTGTGCATTTGAGCTGCACTGTTCCGGATGGATATACTGCTAACTGTCGGTTCTAGTACTTTAGTAGCCTCTAACGACACCTGGTACAAAGGGAGGCACTACTCTACTCTGCCGGTAAATCGACTTTCGACGTTTAAGTAGAAGTTAAAGGCGGTGGAGTAACGTTATGCGAAATATACTAGATTAAACTGATTGATGCTTTTGGCTCTAGAATAAACCAATAGAATTAGGCTAATCTGGTTTGTTTTTATGGCTGACAGTAAACAATAATTTAACCTAGGCTGGACTGTGCTACAAAAACGATACCAAGTATTTTGTTTTGTAATTTGTTTAGTCAAATACTGCCTGAGTGTGTGGCCTGTGAGCTGAGGAGTAGGAGGTTTAAAAACATTAATCATCATGCCGAAGTTACGGTGATAAGTTCCGACAATAGCTTCGGCTTGCGTGCTAGTTTAGCCTATGATCAACTACTTTCTCCTGTTGACCACAGGACGTACCGGCTTTGTCTAGGATAAACTAGTCTCTCCAATCAGCCATAGAATAAACTGGTATGGTCCCGGATACACTAGTTTCCCCTATCTGCCATATAACGAACTAGTTTGCTTGAAAAAAGGTAGTTTCTCTTATCAGTCATAGGATAAACTAATTTAGCGCTGGAAAGAGTAGTTTTTCATATCGGCTGTAGGACGAATTTGTTTAGTTTAGGAAAAAGTAATTTCTTCTATCAGCCAAAAGACAAATTAGTTTAACCCAGGAAAAACTAGAAATACAAACAAAAAAAAACCCGGACTCATAAAACAAACTACACTGGCTCTATGTCAAGACTAAAAGGTTCTTAAGGTACTGCAAGTTTAAACTGTTGTGAGTTTAAACTCGCAATGCTCGTTTAGTAAGTAGTTTTTTGTGTTTTTGTTGATTGCGACTAAGAGTGGTGAGTGACTCTAACAGCGCCGGCATCTCTCAAGAGGAGGTGGACTTCAATCCACACAGTTAGCAAGGTTAGTCGTTACTCTACTGAGTAACTTATAGGCTTAGGTTAATCAGTAAGACATACCAAATCTGGTGCTTGCCCTTACCAAAGCTACCTAAAGCTACCTAAAGCACTGGTAGGGACTATCTCCGTATGGCTGTTTTACCTCATACGTAGCCGAAGAATTGGTCATGAGCCATAAACAAACAAAACAAGTAGTTCGAGATAAGGGTTAGCTATAACTTAACGTTGTTATGAGTTCATTCATAAAAAATGCAATTATGGTTTTAGATCTTAATTAGGCACACATGACGGAATGACCAAGTACTAAAAGAAAGAAAACTCGTACTCGATTAATTACAAACTAATTTGTAACATTAATTATACGAATTGTGTTTTATTATCCCGGTGGAGAGTGACATTACGTAGATTCTGACAATCGTAATTGCACAAGTTATTATGTCTGCGTCAGTACAAATGGCCCCATTTGGTGGAAATATTTTCGGCGGGTAATGCCAGGTGATTCCGGCGCGACCCGCCGACAATGCAGTAAAAACGCCGCCGGTAATTACTATCATTTCACTTCCATTTCATTAACATGGATGCTGATCGGCAATCTGCTTTGTAATGCCTCACGATAAAATTTGGTCCTTATTGCGTTTTAGGCTGATGTAAGGCGGTTTTGTGGGTGTGATTTTAATTTGTTTTTACAGCAGTTGTAATACTTTTACAGTAGGCTTTCAATTCCACAGACGAGTCTTATGACGCAGATGATGGAAGATTTTGTGCACCAATGGTCGTGGGTTCGTTTTCCACTTGGGACAAGAGAGTATAGCTTTATGTATTTAATTACATATTATATTTATAAAACTTCTTTGTCTTGCGTCCGCAACACAAGTGCTTTAAATGACTTATCACGCAGACAGGTCACCTGGGAGAATTCAATTAAAAAATAAATTTAAAAAAATTTGCATCTTGCGTCGAAAATGACATTTTAAAGCTCATTTATTTTTATGCGACCACGGCAAAAATCCGTACGTAAGAGTTAGTGCCCCAAAAGCACAATAAATTTGTGCATACGTTTTGCAATTGCAAAGCTTGACTTCGTCATGAGCTTGTCATTTTTTTTTTATTTATTTATTTAACTTTATTGCACAAAATGTACAAATGGCGGACTTAATGCCAGATGGCATTATCTCCCAGTCAACCATTACACAAAACAGAAAAAAAATATATATATAGTGGTGCAGGCAATATATATATATATAAAATAAATAAACGTTGCATACATATTTGTATACATAAACGCAATAAATGCATATGATATATAATATAATATATATATGTATATACATAAAATAATGTACATAAGAAATAGGGTTATAAAGTTAGAGAAGCAGCATCAGAAAATAAAGTACAGAGACAGCGTCTCAGGATAAATTTGTTTGGGGATTGCTTATTATTCAACGGAAGCTCGTTTCAGAGTCGTATAGCTGTCACTGTAAAAGAGTTTGTCAAAAAACTAGAGTAATGAGAAGGAGTTAAGAGCGAAAGAGTATTAGAAGAACGGAGATTACGTTCGTGAGAGGAAGATAGAAATTGGAATCTGTCCTTTAAGTAAATTGGTGCGTACGGATCAAAAAGTATAGAAAATAGTATGGTTAGAACTCGAATTTTGCGACGTTCTCGAATAGGAAGTCAGCCGAGAAGAGAACGGTAATGGGAAATATGATCGTATTTACGCAATCCGAAAATTACACGAAGACAGTTGTTCAATAGACGATCCAATTTATTAAGGAGTTCTTGAGAGATATTAGTGCAGCACACGTCACCATAGTCAATTATGGGTAAAACCAAGAATTGAATAAGAAGGGTTTTGGTTTTAATAGGAAGAGAATGTTTCAATCAATAGAGAGCACGAAGCGTTCCAGTAACCCTACTGCTGACTTCATTAACATGTGTACCCCAGGTTAAGGAAGAGTCGATAAATAGGCCAAGATTCTTACCGTATGTGCTGTAGGGCACTACCACGTTATTAAAAATAATTACAGGTACATTTTTTAAACTGGACAATTGCCGTTTGTCGGCCAAGATAATGGCTTGAGTCTTGGACGGGTTCACAAAGACAACACACCAGCATCAAGTGTCACCCACTGGGACAAATCATCACCCAGGCGCACCACTTGCTGGCGTTCTTGAAGGTAGGATGCTAACCACCAGAGACCCCGACGAAGAGAGAATAGAGAGGAGAACTTCGTAATTGATAGAGTTGAAGGCGTTGGAGAAATCAATAAGAATTAAGACCGTAAGGCGGGAGTATTCCATTCCAACTCTTACATCATCCAGAACATTTAGTAGAGCTGTTGTAGTGCTATGTCCTGTACAAAAACCGGATTGAAATAGACTTAAAAGGGCGTTTTGTAAGACATGGCTAGAGAGCTGTTTGTGTACAACTGCCTCGATAATTTTCGAGAGATATGGCAAAATAGAGATGGGACGAAATTGATGGGAAGAAGTAGGGTTAGGTGTTTTAAGAACCAGGATAACATAGGCTTTGCGTTATATACTGGGAAAGGAGCCATGTTGTAGGGAGAAATTGATAAAGTGAGTCAATGGTGATACAATAAAGTTAAGTAAGAGAAAGACCATGCGGTGATTCACATCGTCATAGCCAACAGCATTGGATTTGAGAACTGGAATAGTTTTAAAAGTCTCATCTAAGGTTAAAGGAGAAAAATTGAATACATTAGCTGTCAGACGTGGCAAGGAAGTGATTAAAGTTATAGTTATATAATTTACAGTTATACAATTTTACAACGGGATCTAGTGTGGTAGTTAAAGAGAAGTGTTTATTAAGCTCGTTATAGGAAATAACAGAGTTAGAATCGAGAGGGTGTAAAGAATTCCCGAGACCCTGAGAATGCAAAAACTTCCATACGTTTGCCGAAGATGATGATTGAACATTGTCGTGAATAAATCTACGTTTAACTAATCTTACCAGTTGATTACAGCGATTTCGAAGTCTTATGTTTGTATTTAAATTAAAATCAGATCTGACTTTTTTAAACTTACTAAATGCACTGTCTCTTTGTGCCATAGCTGTACGAATATCACTAGAAATCCAGGGAGCAGGCGGACGTTTAAGACTAATCGGAAGAATAGGAGCGTGTTTGTCAAATAGTACAACTATTTGACAGAAGAGTTAAAAATGTTAACTTTGTCATCAATGGTAGACGCTATGATTAATGGTGTACAATCAAGTTCCGCAGCATCCTGTTTTAGTTTTTCAATACCCTGTTTTCCAAAACTTCGCAGATATTTTATTCTAGGCTTGACCCCAGGTGGCTTTAACTTGTAACTCAGAAATAGAAGGTCATGTTTAGAGAAACCAGGAGCTGGCAATTGGCCATGCTTAATTACCAAGTCAGGAGATGAGGTAATCATTAGGTCTATGAGGGAGTCAAAAACGTTCAAATTGTGGTGAGTTGGATTTGTAAGTAAAAGAGAAAAGTCAGTAGATTGAATGATGGATTGGAGTTTTGAAGATCGAGCTGAGGATTTAAGCAAATTTGTATTAAAGTTGCCCATGATTATATGGTGTGCGTGATCACTAGAGATTGATTCAAGGACAGACTCATGAGTGGAGAAGAAGTCTATAGAAGGTGGACATATATATTCCACAGAATATATGTAAAGAGATGGAGACATAAATATGACTTTATAACTAATATCATTGCGCAGGTATATATCCAGGTATATAAGAAGTAGAAGGGAGAGCTGGCTTAAGCCAATTTTCAGCAATAAGTAAGGCATGGACAACATCAGAGCTAAAGTTTGTGAGAAGTTCCGTATAGTGCTGAGGAATGCTTTGAGCATTAATGTGACAAACATTGAATCTGTTTAGAGAGCTTGAAAGTACCGACTTAAGGCAGTCACAAAGTAATACGTGGGAGTCAAATGAGTCATCAAATGAATCGGATGAACTGCTAACATTTGTTGAAATAAGTGAAACGTCATCTGACATCGATTATAAATGAAAATGTACTAAATAATTAAAATAATGTGTTTATAAAAATAATAACGATTAAGACTAAAAAAAATAAAAAAAAAATAATAATAATAATATAAGTAATAACAATTGATAAGCATAGAATTGCACTGTCCGCTTAGTGACTGTTAGAACTGAGAACTGATACAGATGCATATAAAAGATTGAACTAATTACAATTATCAAAAAAAAAGAAAAATAATAATACAAAAATAACGGAAAAGAAATAACAATTTAACCACTTAAAACGGAACGTTAGTAGTTAGACAATGACAGTAGGTTGACAGTTCCACTATGTCAGAATAGTGAAACAATTATAAGCACTATTATATTATTAATAAACTACTTAATTGTTTATGTAAGGTAGTAAAAAATGTTAACATATGACACTAAGACAACCAAAAAATAGCTGTTTTAACCTAATTACAGATAAATCCTATGAACATCAACAAAAATTTACAAACATAAACCACAAGAACAAAAGCAGCACTTCAACAGATTATAAGTTAGCTGCTTTTTTTGCACGAATCGGTCGCTTCTTTCTTGTATGTAGAGGCTTGTTTGTCACGGAACTTTGGGTTGCAGGCACAGCAATGGTTTTCTCAGACGCGACACTGGTTGGACCTGAATCAGATGGAGGCAAATAATTCAGCTCCAGTGATTCCAAATCCTCTGGAGAAGCAACGCGCTGTCTAAACCCATCAGGGACCTTGACGTAGATGTTACCGTCTAAGGTCCATGAGTTATGGATACCAAATCTGTTACAAGTATTGATAAAGAGGGATTGCCGTCTCCGAGTGAGAAACTCTGACAAAACATAAGAAGTACCCTTTAGTAAGGATTTCTTTTTCCAAATAGTTGATTTCTCCTGAGTATCAGTGAAACGCACAATTATGGGACGCTTCTTACCGCTTCCAAGCCGATAACAGGTACTAAATGAGGATTGTGAAATGTGAGAGAGACACAGATGCTTCTGGAGGATTGTGGATACTACCAGCCGAGTATTTTCATTTTCACTGTCTGGAACCCCCAACGACAGCAAAAATTTTCTTCTGTGCCTCATCTCAATCACATCGACAGTCTTGGTCAGTTCAGACAGCTGCAACTTCATGGATGACAAAATCCCCCAGGTATGTTCCTTGAATGCAATGAACTCAGCACTAAGCTGAGTTAGGCTGCAGGCTTGAGGTGATGCAGATTTTGCAGCTTCGAGATGCTGCTCGAATTCGGTCATTCTCTGCAATTAAGTCTTCTCCAGGACCTTCTGTGACTCAGCCAAATCGGTGTAGCTTGCCATTGCAATTGTAAATTAAAATTTAATATAAAATGTTGTAGTCACCTGCAGGTATGTGCAATTCTATTATTAAGCTAGCAATTCAGCATGGGGAATGCCCACTACAATCTATGCTATGATTTGTGCTTCAAATATTATTCTGAGTACAGTCTTTGTGCATAAATATAATTTTATTTAAATAAAAACTAGAGAATAAATTAGGAGCACAATGTGTCAAATATCTGCCTACCCACCAAAAAAGAAAGAAAGTTTTTGTCTCTAATGTAAACTGAAATAACCCCACGAGCGTGCTTACGTAAATTAATCAGTAATACAAGATCGTCACTATTGAAATATTATTGCCAACTTTTATTGAAACTTCTGATCTTGAGTGAGGATCGCAGTATTTATTTTTATCTTAATAACTTTAATATTCATATTTTTTAACTTAGTCAACCATATTAGTAACGTACCCTTATTTAAAAAAAAACATTTTTAATCGAAACGTTTGACCGAATTTTCACTAAAAATGTGTTCTATTTTATCAAGTTAAGAAAACACACCTTTAATTTACTTCTCAATTTTTAGTCAATTTCGGAGGTTATCCCTGGCACGATAATAACTAAATTGCTAAAAGGATTAGTGGACGGGTCGCGGGCCGGGCGCGGGGTACGGGGGTGGCCACGTGTGGAACGAGGGTAGAAATGAATTTTCCACTCCGCCGCCCCGCGAGATTAAGACAGTCTGGAAAACTAACCCACATTAAAAAAAATGTAAAACGCCGCTTAAAAGCTTAAAAAACAAGAACAAAGGAAACCTGAAGGTTTGCCAATCCTGTTTTGATATATTATCGTGAATCAATTACATAATTTACTAAGCTCACACTGTCACTGATAATATAAACTTTGGCTTCTTCAACCGGTAGATAGCTAATACTAAGCTAAACTTAATAAACTATAGACTTTAATTAGCATTGACATTTTCATTTGGTTGTATTCTGCCCATTATTTATCTCACACATGAGTGCAAGTTGTTTCCATAAATGTCTTAATAAAGAAAGTACCAACATACTCTAAATTATAATGCGAATAATTTTCTTTTTTTTTCTCTTCAAAGATAAATAAGTATAAGTTTGGAGATGAGATCATAATAATATTTTTTCTTCCAGATCAAAATCTTAAGCCTAATTATAACACCGCTGCGTATGCTAGCAAGTGTAGAGCTACGAAGGCTCATTCCCCTTGCAGACAAAAATCCTCTAGTCCCGTAAGGACATCTGTATAACCTTAATCCCCTCAGAGGAACGTACTAAGATATAAAATATATTGGTGCAAAAAGAGACTACCTTGGTCTCTTTTTTAAATAGTGAATTTAAATTTAGCGGTGAAAAAGTTTTTATTTATCCATTTTCATCCATATAATCCATAGAAAGTCCATTGTCGGATATAGGCCTCCCCAAGATAGGGGGATCTAATAACCTTAATTTCCACGTTTGTCAGGCGAGTTTGTCAACGGCAGAGCGCAGCTTCACAACGTGGATGCTGCTGCCCATCCCCACCCTGTACTGTTTAAGCTGTGCTGTTTAGGATATACGCTGGGATAGGTGCTGGATATACCGCCACCTACATTTACTATGGAGCAACAAAGCTTCTTTGTCGCCTCACATGACTTCTGGCACAGGCTATAAGAATATATTGCGACGGTACCCCATAGTTTCATCAGCTCTTTATTTTTTATACCACAAAGGTAAGCAAACAAGTAAGCAGCCTATGGAGGTTTACAACACCGAGGCATCATTCACTCGTTGCCGACCCTTTAAAAAACCCTTTACACATTTTTTTAAGAACTCCATACTACAGTCCTTTGGGAAAACCTCCGCACACAGCTCTTTCTAGAACCTTAGCGCACGTGGGTGGAATTGTCTCCAAAACCATTGGCTACGCGATATTACCAGATTCTCGTACCTATCTGCCTACGTTCCAAAATACGGACGCACTACACATTTTCGTCCATACTTTATTACCTATTCAACGGGCTGGCACAAATAAAATTGTATAATGCATAAGCGAATGGCGAGTTTGATTTACGACGCAGCGGCGGGCGGCACGGACGGAATAACTAACATAGGGTCATTCGGCGCTGCGTACCGCGGCTGGCAGTTGGGCTAAACGTTGTTACTATTCGCGGTTAAGGTGAATGCTAAAACGGATTTGCTACTGTCCAAACTCTGGAATGGAATGATAAAACGTTGGCTTATTTGATACCACGCGATTTTGCACCGTATTTTCTGAGTTATGCTATTTGTATCCAAGTAAAGGTGAAAATAAAATAATGGCATGCTTATTCCCATCATCATCTTAATCCATTTCTATAGTAGAGATCGTCTGTTTAAAAATACAAATGAACAAAAATAATGCATAGTGTTGCAAATGAATCTTCTTTAGCTACAAGATATATACGGTCATAAAAATTGAGAGAATATTTTAAAATGATATTTAAATCTGCGCATGAAATAAAATGAATTTATATAAATCGACAACATTGAAGCTGGTTCTAATTTTACTAAGAAAGTTCACTACAAATATGGTATATATTTAAGACTACATTTATTATGAGGTATATTGCCTTTATTCATTGGAGGTTTCTTTGATTAGTACCATGATATCAAAGGTTCGTAATTTTGCAATCTCATTCTTAAAAATTTGTTCCAATAAGGTACAACATATTTGTTCTTAGTAAAAGTAATTGTATCACAATTATTGTTATTTTTTTATAAATGCTTGCATGCATAAATATTTTTAATCGATTCTGTTTATCAAGAAGTAAATTCTAAATCAAAGACGTGTATTTATTTTGCATTGTTTCAGAGCTAAATTTGAAATGCTTGTTATGGCCAAACCTTTCGTTTGACCCTTAGGATGTGGTTACAGAAAATCCCCAAAGGATCGCGCTACACGCTTTCGCTTTCAGCACTACGTTATTAGAAAATTTTAGTTGGGTCCGCTACACAGATAATCTGTGATGTACGAGTATCTATCTAGCTTTTAGAGAACTCTATTTTTTTAGAGTAGTTACTTTTATCTTTTACATGTATTTGTTTTTATTTACTAATTTTATTTTATGACTTGACTCTTTTAAATGCCAGATAGGTCGCATTAAAATCTTCATAGTTGTATAATTCTGAAGATCTTTCTAACTCACAAATTGAAGAAATATAAACATCGCTTTTAGACTCAGAGACTTAAAATTTCCTAAACTACTTTTATCCTTTAAATATTTCACTAAGTCAAACTCAAGGTAACAGAAACGTTGTACAAATGAATAAAAGTGAAATAAAGCGCGTTTTCGAGACGTTAGGAAGTAGTTAAATCATTCCATATGTTGTCATATAAAACAAACACTCACTGACTCGTTTTTAGAAAATTTGTCTATAAGTTTCTCCAAAAAGTACATCTGGTGACAGTCTGAAGTCTTTCTAAAATATATTATGTGAAATTACAAATACCGGCAGTGTAGTAGAGTTCCTCCTTCTGCTCCTGTACGTGTTGTGATTAAGCTTAGAGAACTGACAGATGGAGGAGGTATGTCCAGCTAATACAGATCGAGGACAGCTCTACGATTGCCACGCGCTGCCCAATGTGGCAGTTTTGACTATCAGTCGCCCATTTTTGGCATATGTTTAGTAGTAGACGTTTACGGCGGTGATGCTAATAATATTTGTAATAGACACATATCTATAACATTTGTGTTACAAATACAAGCAACAGAGGAAATACATACTTTGCACACACAGAACTATAAAGATATGTATATCTATATACTTGTTTTATAAGTGCTACAACTGCTGCTAGCGACTTATCACTTAGTCAGGTATGATAATATGTGAATCTACTCTTAGTTCACTAGGCTATTTTATAGCAATGATATGGTGTGCTTTATTCTTATACTAATGTCCTCATTGTAGATTTGATCAGCTCATAGAGCTACCATCTTTTGTGCTTTTAGATTATTATTATTTTTTTTTATTAAACCAGATCGATACACAAATATATAGTCCGCGTGATAGTAAGCATCCCCGCTGCCTATAGACGCTCGTAATATCACACGGATATCAATAGCGTGTTGTCAATTTTATGACTTATGTCACATCACACAGTAATTTCACTGTCTCTCTCACACTTCAAACTGGAAAACAGCAACGTTGCTATTTGTCAGCATAAATAACTGAGAGTGAGGTACCCGTGCATACGACATACCTTTGAATGAGGTCTACCTCACGTAAACATTAAGATCTACGCTGAACAATGTTATGTTCCATGTGACAATTGCTGGAAAATAAAAAAAGAAACAAGATAATAATGCAGATCGAAAGCAACAATGTTTTAATATTGAACTCGGTCTTAGCAGATTTTCGTTTATTTAATATAGTCTTTAATATTTCATTATGTTCAGTTTAAGTACTTTCAGTATACCAACTACAACCTCATTTCAATTAGCAGAAATACTCGGCCAACAGCAACCCATAATAATGTTTGGTTTATAGCACACCTACCGATTGGAGCATTAATGTGATCAGAAAGGCTAATCAGCTAATGGAATCTTCAGGTGCCATTACTTCCATAACGTCGCAACCGCTCCCAGTCTTCAGGTCGAGGCAATTCATAGGTGGCAATATTTTTATCACATGTGCTTACTTATCTATTAAAATAAAACACTAGAAGTATGCCATTAACTATGCATGATTCATTTATAAAACATAAAAAAATAATATAAAAGTATATTTCTGAAATACTTGTAATGGGAAAAGTCCAATCTATTAAAATATAAATGCAGATAAACAAAATTGCAATAAAACAGGAAAACCATTTCAGTTCCAGTTTGATCAAATCGAAGAGATTTAAAATATAAAACACGATAAAGCAATAACCGCAGCGCCGTCTGATTGGATTATTTAGACCAGGTACAGTTTCCCGGCCCCGAGCTCTAAGTGCGCATAAAAACGTAAACAATCAAGGAGCCAGATGTTTTTGCTTGCTCATAAACGGCACTGCCGTAAATTGTCAATTAAGCTCGAGTTTCGATACCTTCGAAATGTATGCAGTAAAATTTATACGGCGCACTCGGCACAATAACGCGAAAGTGTGTAAAACCAAATCGGCAGCATTTTCATGACCAGTACTGAGGACGAACTGGCTGCCAGGCCAATGCATGTTCTTGTTCAATATCATAGTTCACTAAAAACACTAAATTTAAACCAATGTAAACATTCTTATTTCTTATGATTTTTAGCTATTCTAAGGACAATGCTATATTCGTCACGGTCTTGATAATTCACTACCAATTAAAGGGCCTGGTAAATAAATTAACATATTTTTTAAGACTTCTAATATGTTACTCAAAATATGTATTCCTACAATAAAATGCAGTGAATTAAAAATATATATATTTGGTTTTAGACGAAAATAAAAAAGGCGATCCATTAAAATTACTATTACATTAAAATAAATAAAAGATACTTTAACTCTTTACAAAAATAAAACTCTAATTATGAAAAATAATTCTATTGCGCCGATTAATTCACTTTAAAGATATTTGTCAAGAAATCATGAGAATAAATCTTTAAATATACCTAAAAAAATATTAGGATTAAATTATAGTTACCATTCATCACATTATTTGTTGTCTCCGTTATATCGAGATGACATCCACTTGCTAAGTTCACAGTAAATATGTCAGTATGTTTATTACACAAGAATGTAAATATTTTGATGTTGAAATATTTGTCCACTTTAATAGATGATAACTGCAAATGGCCATAAATCACTTTATAACCTTGCCCATCCATCCACATGGATCCATATACCAGTCTAAATTCCCAGGTGCATCTCACCGTTAGGATGTGTACGAAAGATAATAGACACGTCATCTCAGCAGCCGTAGGGCGTCCACCAGACAGAGGTCGTCTTTAGTCCTTACATATAGGAGTTATACGCCCTATATTCAAGGCAATCCTATGGTCATGGTCGTTATCACGAATCTTTTGTCTATTTCGTAAGGTGTAAGTGAGGCGAGTTAGGACGTTCTTTGCTACGTTTGCGTGGTCTGTATTCCAGAACATGTATATGTGTGTACAAAACAGCTATATTGTTGTAAATTTTAATTTAAATCTACTAAGTAATCTTGGCATTAAAAAAGAAACAAATATTGATCTGATTTATAAATTCACAACATTATTATAATCTTTGCATATAAATATTCTACTTAAATAGTACAGAACATATAACCGTTTTATATACTCATGGTGAATTATTTTAATTCCGGTAATAACAACTAATATTCCAGTTAATTTATTTAGTTACAATTACCAAAGTTGCACCCATATCAAAATAATTATATCCAAATTAACACATTGGATAGTAGGGTAGTAAATTTGTTACATTTATAATAATATTGTAAATGTAATAAACAGTAATGTTATGAACTTAGTATAGTAAATGTATCAAATGTAATAGACAATTTAAACTATGAATGAGATAATCTCGGTTTTACTAAGCAATAAACTGAGCAACATTTTCCCAAAAATCCAGCGATTTGTCGATAGCATCCATGTAACGGACATCACAAATGGTAACAGCCATTGTAACGTTATTGTCGCTGTAGCAGTTAAACTTTATTACCGATTTATTTTTCTTTGACACCAGAGATTTCGTAATGTTTGTCTTTTTATGAGCTTGTGAACAGTTTGTGTAATCGTTCTTTGATAGCCGCTATTTATTTTGGCTCCGGCCAAAACACCGATAAAGCGTAATGACACTCCGAGAGGCAATGCATTAAAATACTTTTATTTATATACGTTTGTTATTTTATGTAATGTTAAAAAAAAATACGCTAGTAAGGCGAGTTTGAAATGTTTTACAAACTTATTGACGTTTCGTTTGGCGCAGTGGTTACAATGCAATGGTTCTATTCAAAGAGACTTCAGTCTTTACCGCACTTAAAACTTGATTCAATTTCTTCATTTAAGTATAGTTATTGTCCATTAGATCTTGTGATTAGTTAAGTGTGAAGAAAAAAAAAGTAATTATTATTATTATTAAAGAAACCAAACTTTATGTAGTCTGTGGGTGTTTGAGTTGGTTTCGATATTTCTGCTGTAATAACTAATCATTTTAATTATTATTTAAAAAATATATTAGTATTATTTTAGCATTAAAATATAATTTAATAGAAAAAGGCTAAACCGTATTATAAATATAAACCTTTGATCGTACTTAATAACGGAAGAGCAAAACTTTACTAGGACCACGATATTATAATCGACAAAACTATTTCAAATCATAGTCCAAATTTTATTTAAACACTTAAAGAAGGTTTCTTATAAACGTAGCCATACCCAATTAAGAAAATATCAGAAAGATACAGTTAAAATGCAAAAATATATTCCACTTTTAGATGAAATACGCCAATACGCCAACTCACCGTAAAAAAAATATTCCCGTCATTCTTTCATTAATAGGCCCATCCCAAAATCCTTACACACATTACTCAAAGAAATAAGCTTAAACAAAAATGTATACATTAAAATACAAAAATCAGACCTTATCGACACATGTTTTATATATAGATCGGCGATTTCTCACATTTACCACGCAAACCGCATTACACAATGAACCGATCCACTTTGCCCAGGCCCGTCATAGGTTCAAACTTTTAGCATTACGATAATATAATAATAATAAATTTACTGACTGCATCTGACTCCATGATAAGTCGCTTAAAGCACGGTCGTCAGAAAACAGAGGAATCACAAATATAATACTTAAAATATGTATTTAATTCAATTGCCAGAACCCATCTACGCCATCGGGTCCGTCAAACTCTTTCGTTATATGGAAGAGATCTGAACTTAGTTTTAAAAATTTAAATTTTATGTTCAACCCATAAATTACGGCAATATATTCAAAACTTATTACTTCAATCTATTTAAAAGAAACAAGTTTAGAATATTAGTACTTTTTAACAAATAAAAAAAAAATAAAGAACAAAATATTCCCAAAGCAAATTGATACCCCTTGCAGACTAGAAAATGGTTGCCAATTAGTAAGGTTTCCCACTAAGAAATATAGACAGCAATCTTATCAACAAATTCGTTTTGGACCAACTGAAAAGGCTCTACACGTTCACAAAATGAAAACAAATTATTGCCGTTGGAAGGTTGTTTATTTTTCTTCGTTAAATCTAAAGTAATATAAAGGGATAAACTTTAATGGGGTTTTCATTTTGTCGAGAAAAGGTTTAAAAATACTAAGAAGACTCTCTAAAATATTTAGATAGATTTTATTTATTGATAAAACATTTTAGGTAATAGAAATATTTCATGAGCCTAAATGATTTACCAATATTGTTACAATATGTTTGTTAGTCCATTTAATTGAATAATCAAAAATAATATTAAAAGCATTCATAGAAAAAAGTACGTTAAGTAATTAACAAAATATTATATTTTAATTTATTAAATTTCATCGATTACCTGTATGAGAAAATTTTCATTACCTAAAATGGAAAAAAGACTGTGTTTCTAAAACTGATTCGTGTAATATACATAAGTTTTCAATCGTTTATTTTTCGGTACATTGCCTACAGTCTATTTAGCAACTTACATCTAGCTAATAATTAATATACCACATAATGATTACAATGGTAAGAGTCTATTTAACTATCCAACAACTATACAACAGTGTAACTATACAGTATTCGCACACTAACATTATTACAATATAAAGTAAAGTACTAGCGTTGGATATTGACGATACAAAGATGACCTTAACCTTGTAGTACAATGACACCGACTTCGATCGGGCTTATTTTTTTTAATCAATCTGAGTTAATCAGTTGTACATTTTTTTATTTAGCTTAGTTGCATACATAAAATATATTTTTACAGTTGATTATTTCCTCATTCATTTGTTTGATGTAATCGATTTGCAATAAATTAGCTTTAAATAAGATTTCAATGGCTATGCACGTCATAATTAATAGAAATACTTAAGAAAGGATACTATTCAAGTTTCCTATGATCATTTATTTATAGTAGACTAAATTAGTGCCATTTATATGTGAAAGAATGTCAGTATTAGGCTTAAAAGTATATTTACATATACACCTATTACAGCAACTGGCCGTGGGAGCAGATGCTTACATGCAAAGAAAAAAGGCCAACATTGTGCTAACGATACTCCGAGGAAGATACAAATACTGTAAGAAATATTTATGGAGGTTTTTCGGAATAGAATCCCTCGGGATAGCGGGACGCCTGCCCTCAGAAAATGGGGGAAAACACGTCTCAAATCCCCCGCCACGCATAACTCTTAATACTGGGATTATAGAACGGCTCCTTAAGTCTTGGGTGCCAAAAGAAAGATAACAAGCAATTAGGACACTGCTATAAAAATCTGAAACAACACGCTTTTTTAAAAGCTTTAAACATTTTTTTTTGTGAAGTACGGAGAGTGTAAGGAAAAATTCGAAGAACGAATTTAGATAAGCTATTTTTACTCTACACGCATATTTTTTGAGACGTATTACAACTAAGTCTTGTCAGTGGCAAGATAACATTTCATTAATTTAAACAATATACGAATAACCATATGATGTAACTAGTTTAATTTCGATTGGTATTAATTTGTTCAAATCTGTTAATTCATGTTATTATAATATAGATAAACAATTTCGAAGAACTTGCGGTAAGTTACAGAACCAATTGTAAACAATAATTATTTTCCTCTTAAATATTAAGTTAGAATAAGACAAACCTTCAAGACTAAAATATACGTATGCTGAGTTCACGAACATTTTTTTAGACATATGTGTACGTGAAAATTTTCCGTATCAGAAGCGAAATAAGTCATCATCATCATTACGGCCATTGGTAGTCCACTGTTGGAAATAGGCCATCCCAAGAAAGGGGGAATTTTGCCCATAATTGCCGCGCTGGGCAAGCGTGTTGGCAAGCACATAGCGTAACTTCCGCGATGGGGATGTTGCTGCCTATTCCCTTCCAGTGCATTCGAGATACACTGTTTCGGATGGTTATACCGCCATCTCTCAGTTTTGGTTCCTTAGTTGCCACTTACGACACCGGCTAGCCCTAATCCTTTTTAATTTTGTCACTTGTTATTTTGTAATTTCAATAACTTTGTCACCTATTTCATTTGTCAAATCCTTTGTAAATTGTATCTGATCTCTTGTACGAGTACGAATCTTTGTAATAATATTGATTATAAAGCTGGATAGTATTCTACATTGACTATAGTTATATTTATGTTTTATGTCAAATATCAGCGAAGAGCAGTTTATATAAAAAAACAAATTATTTTGATACTGTTGATTTATAAATCAAAGTTACTCATATTTTTTATTTTTTAGTTTTCTTCTCAGTAAATCCATTTAGTATTTTGTACACGATGGGCAAAAAAAACTTTCTTAAACATTCGTACGCATATTTATAAAAATTAAATTAATTTCATCTTTTTAATTTCTAAAATCAGAAACAAGATGTTTATCTGTCTTCCGATCGGTAATTGGAAACCAGTGCGAAAGCAACATGACTACCTGATGCTAATTAAGTAATGGGTCCGCTGAGACGTCGCGAAGGGTTCCAGCTAATTAATTAATGACCATTCATCCCTCACGATCACTTTGAAATTACGAGTTTTAAGTTTACTTTGAGAGCCGGTGCCGAGATGAAGCGATATGTGGGGTCCGCTCAATTGGAATTAATTATTTGATTGGCTGATCAAGACAAAACTAGTCTGCAAATAAACTTTGGGATTTGCCTCCATAGATCGTGTAGATTTGTCAATATAATATTAGAGCTGATATTTATCCGCACTTCTTATTGCTCTGAATTTATGTCTGTACTAACAGCGCCCTGTGGTTACACCTGTATAATAAATACAATAAAAGTAGTAAGTTTTTCTTTATAGTAATATATATAGTTATATAATATAGCTTTTTGCCTTTCAAAGTCCGATTATTTTAATTAACAAACAGGAATATCGACAATAATTATTATTAGGAACTACTAAACCAAAAATAAAAAACTACTAATAAAAAAATAATATTTTAAAATCAGCAAAATTTCATATAAACTTAGCATCCCCTTAAACCCCTTTTAAAAATGATTTTTGTTATAATAATTTATACGTGTTTAGTGACTTTCAACGAAGAACCTACATACTGATTTTTTTTCAAATAAGATCTAAAACACTATAGTTTCATACTAACTTTGAATCTTTGTTATGGATTGAATTTTTAAAAACCTTGCTTAATGCTAAGAGTGTGTTTCTACCTTCATAGTCTAGACTATGAAAGTTAGAAACTCACGCTTTGCGTTGATTTGGTAGTCAGTCAGCTTCTTTTATACAAAAGATTAATATCTGTTAAACTTATGAAGTGTGAAATAAATATTTAAATTTGAATGTTATCGCCTAACTATTTCAGAGAAGGTCTAGATAAAATAGTTGTAAATTATGTCTATTGAATATTTAGCTAAAATCGTTTGTGAATAAGTTTGTATCTATTTGAATAGATTTAGTGCTGTAATGAAGTCTAGCTATTCGATAATTTAAATAATGCAATCTAAAATATAACGAGTAAATCCAAGCCTCGCAACTTAGTTCTTCTTTTTTACATAATTAACTTATATAACAACATCTTAGAGAAACCATACCATCATATAGAAATTGAAATGTAAAAGCCAATTAAATATAATATTTTACTATTTAATACTACTTAATTATTACCTGTTAGATAAGACGTTGCTTGAGTCTACCTACGATATCGGAGTAAGACCCAAAAAGGTAGCCTGGAAGAAAGTGAAACTTGGTATTCCTATATACCTTATATACTTTAGCCTCGCGGTTTCACACACTTTTACTTGTAAAATAAACCTAGAATAATTTAACCGATCCGCTATCATTTGTCCTAGCGTAATGTTTTATAACTTTTTATTAATAAGTGGGCTATGTAACACTTTTTTACTGACCTTATAGCTTAGACCCTGCGTTTATATGTCAATGAGTCAGCTTCTTCTTTAATATCATCATCATTATTACAACCATTAGAAGTCTACTGCTCGACATAGGTCTCCCCAAGAAAGGGGGAGTTTTACCCTTAATAGGCAAGCGTTTCCTGTCATGGCAATGCGTTAAGATATAAGTCAGTCAGTTTCTCCTTTTATAAATATAGACCTGGTCAAAGTAATAAGTAGTAAGTCAAATGCAAAGTCATTTATGCATGTTTTTGTTTTTCCGTAATTTATACACAAAGCAAAAATTTTTATCTAAATTGAAATTCTTCTGTGTCGGTTAGATATGCTTTAAAGTTTTGACGATTAGTCAGTCAGTAAGTAAATTACAAATTAAACAAATTAAAAATTAACAAATTAAGAAAACACATTCTTAATCTATTGGTACCAATTGAATAAAATATAAAATTACCGAGTTTTCACAATACCTGCTTGGTTGGATGGTGCGGCCATGAAACTTTTATGATCGACTTGCAAAAGATAATGTTTTAAAATAAGGATCAATTTACAGTATTCATTGTATGACGTGAATCAGTGCCCATCAAGTTTTATGTAATACTTAAAAGCCCCCAGGCCTTAAATGTAGGTGGAACAATTAATTAATTCTTTGTAGTTCGGTCTCGAAACAAAAAAAGCTATTGCGTTACGATGAGAGTAATTACACGGATCGTAAAGTAACTTATGAACGCGGGAGTTTGGGTGACAAAACGGCGGCTGAGAGACGGCGGGCTTGTAAGAAATCGTCTCATTTTATCTCCTTGTTTCTTGTCGGCCACTTCTTGGTTTGGAATTTGTAACGACGTAAAATAAAGTTGGAATCCTCGGTCATGTTAACAACCACAAATAATAAACATGGCTACGAACGCGATAAGTCTATCAATGCTTAATTTTAACGTAAAAACCTACGCTTAACTTTAGCAAATTTTCAATTGCCCGTTGGTTAAGTACAACGGAATGATTTCGCAAACGAACAACTTCAGACTCGAAGTTGCAAAACAAAACGGAAAGTGCGCTCTCGTAAAAATTTCTCAGACGAATAAAATATTATTGCGTATCGGTCCGCGAGGGAATATTGAAGAACTTAGATTGAGGAAGTGACAACATTGTTATTATCGCCTCAATCCGCCCTGAAACAATCTCTGGCATTCCCGCTCCAATCGGATGCCGGACAGTAAAATCTCGCCGTTATGATTTCCGACAGATTTTTATCTTTATATAATATTCCGTCTGCTCAGTGGAATTTTCGGAGAATGCTCGGAGAATCTAGCACAGTTCTGGTTATTTTGCAGTAAATTTAAATTGACTAGACCAAGTGACTTAATAGGATTATTATAATGTTCTCGAGTATACTTTGTGTCTCATTTTGTCCTTCAACATAGAACACCTTTCAATATTGTTCAGTTGTACATCGCAACAGAGGTGGGTTATTTCACTTATTCTTCAGTAATTCAGTGACCTTTGATAAAGACGCCTGCCGTTATTTTTTCTTTCAAAACAAAACAAAGCACTGTGTGGAAATAATTTTTCATGACAAAACAATTGGCCGTAGTTTAAACACTGCTTACTCACAACTCAAGAGGGCGGAAAAGAGAATTTAGCTTTTCAGTGGATTTTTTGTCGTACTTATTCCTAAAACAAAGCGTAATGACCCGGACGGCACGCATTTGTTCGGGAACAATCCGAATGGGCCATTTTTCATCTCAAACAATTGGGGGCGTACCCCAACACAATTGGCAGAGTATTTTGTCAAGCATTTGTCGTCGAGCACGATATAATAAGTGCACTCCATACACCCACTCACGGGCATGAGGGTTCTTTGCATGTAGGCAAACAAACATTTAAGTTTTTTCGTTTGAGCTTTTTCATTGTGTTTCGAGGAGATCTTTGAATTTTCAGGTTATTCGCTCTATTAGGCTGCCTTTGGATAATACATACAATGAATCCTTTATGTAGTCGAAAATAGTACTTTCCAAAAAAGTGTATTTTAATCGTAATCGTTAAGTCTAAAAGTCTAGTCTAAAACTAAATACGATGTTGAGAATAATAATTTTTCTCAAGATTCAGTTCTTTGACATTTATTTTTAACCGGTCTTTAATAATACAAATAAAATTTTAATAATCAATAAATATTTATAAAATTTTATCATAAAATTGAGTTTATTTACAAAAAAAAGTATTTTGTAGTAACTTTTTTCTTTTCCAGAATCTCCGAAATAATAATAATAACTTTATTCAACAACAAAAGGAAACTTAAACAAAAATACATTTTAATACTTAGGTACCTAAACTAGGTCTAGCCTGTTCTTGTACCTATGCTCTGTAGTGTGCATATAGGTGTGGATATGGTCTAATGTAATACAAGGTTTGTTAATACAACACATTATTTACGCACACATTACATAAATAAACAGAATATGAAGCTAAGCTAGTATATACAGTATACACAAACAATAATAGTAACAATAAATATAGTCCAGTCTAGCATAATATTGTTAGCAATTCTTCTGTCTTGTTGTAGTCCAATGTCAAAAGCCATTCTCTTACTGTTGTTTTGCAAGTGTATATTCATGTCATGAATATCTATTTCTTGGTTAATTTTATTATAAATAAATGGTCCTTTAAAGTTTAGAAATCGCTATGCGAACCAGGTACGACATGGCTGATGTATATTTCGGAAATCCACATACCTTCGTCTACTATGAGTTAGTTTATTTTCAGGCTTACATATTTAATGCTGTTTGAGAATAAGTTCTTCGTAGTACAATTGTCTCACTGTTAAAACTTGGTATATATATAGAGTTTTGAGATAAGGTATCTAAAAGGTAGAATGTACATAACTTTGAGCACTGATCTCTGTGCCCTTTCTAGCGGTAACATATTTGTTTTAGTAGCACCCCCCCAAATAGTAATACAGTACGATAAGAGAGACTGACATAGAGTTACGTATAATATTTTCAAAAAATTTTCTGTAGCAATATGTCTTATATTTTTAAAAACTGCAGTTAATTTCCGAATTCTTTGCGTTAAAATACTTATGTGAGGGTTAAAAGTTAATAAAGAATCTAATGTTATGCCAAGATATTTATATGTTGAAACATTTTCTAATTTTGGAAAATCACAAGTACCTACTATTTCTAAATTTACAATTTATCCAGTGGGCGAAGAGATGCAGAGAATTTATAGGTGGTTGAGTTTTTTTGTAATAGAAAAAGTTAAAAATTTAGTTTTATCTGCATTTAAAGTTAGTAGGCTTCCATTCAATTGTTGTTGTATGTCAGTAAAGCCAATTTGGGCATTTGCAGTGACATATTTCCAGTCACTGCCACTAAACACTAGAGCAGTATCATCTGCAAATGCAATTATTCTACCATTTTTTAGGGTAGTATGAATTATGTCGTTAATGTAGATGATAAGTAATGTAGGTCCCAACACACTCCCTTGAGGCACTCCATATTTTATTTTAGAGGACTCACTAATAAAGCTACTTATTTTAACTGTTTGTTGTCTATGGCTCAGAAAACTTTTGAAAAGATTGAGTTGTTCATCCCTTACGCTGATAGACTCAAATCTCCGAAGCAGAAGGGGAATGGATACGGTATCGAAAGCTTCTGCAAGGTCAAGGAATATCCCAATACATTTTTTTCCATAATTCAGTTCACTGATCAAGAAATTAGTGAGCTCTGATACCGCATCACTAGTCGATCTTCCTCCCCGAAAACCAAACTGATTTGGTGAGAGAAGATTTTTGTCCTCAAGATATTTAATAAGCCTTTTATTAATCAGTTTTTCTACAATTTTTGATAAAGAATTTAATAGAGATATTGGTCGGTAATTTTGAAGAGTTTTAAGGTCACCTGTTTTGTGTATTGGTATAATTCATGAAAGTTTAAGTGCCGTTGGTATAGTAGAGGATGCAAAACATATATTGGTTATATGCGTAATCAGTGGGACCAATACCAATGAGTTATCCTTTACTATTTTGTTAGAAATGTTATCCCAACCAGGAGCAGGAGCTTTTAGAATAAGTTTTATATTCTAAATTTTGTGCTATAATATTGCTTAATATAGTAATTAAATTGTTAATAGCCTGTTCAGGATCATTCGTTTGGAAGATTGATGAAAAATTTACTTCCTTTAGATCACATGTTATTTGGCTGTAATTAATGTTTGGGACTGTAATGGGTTGGTTTATTTGTTTAGGTTTCTTATTTATGGCAAGTAAAACTGGGTAATGATCCGTGATACTACTTTGTATCACATATGTGTTAAAGGGGTGGGGTGTTTTAACTATTGTGTGGTCCAAGCAACTATCAATACGCGTTGGTAAGTGATGTGTGGGAGTAAGCCCGAATGTTGCTAATAGGTTCAGATATTCTAATGCTTGTTTATTAACAGAATTAGGGTTAATGTTAATATCTCCAATTAAGATTATATTGGAATATCTATTTAGCGTATGCAGAAGTGACTCTAAAGTATTTGAGAAAGGTTATGTGTGAGATGGTGATCTATAAATAGATACAATAGCAACAGTGTTATTCAAAATAGTAACTAAACAATTGCTATCTGTTATATCTGGTTCGTATGTATGTGTATCTAGTTTATTGTTGAGGAAAACAATATCATTTTGATTATGTAGATTTTTTGTAGCAAGTGAGGAAATAATTTTTTAGTATAGGAAGTGTTTCGTCACCTGTAAGCCAACATTCAGTGAGAACAATTATATTCGGAATTAAATCAAGTACTTTTAGTAAAATGTCAAATTCATTGAAATTTCGTCTAATACTTCTAATATTTTGTGTCATTATGATGAGTTTTTGTTTGTACTGTTTGATTATCGGTTTCAACATATCAGGCGTATATGTACATGCCGTGTTTGATTCACTGTTATCTAAATCAGTAATAAAATTGTCGTGCATATCTATTATTTAATAAAAAAAAATATTACAAGCAGGTTGTATTCCGTTAATTTTAAATAAAAGTTATTGTTTTTAAAAAAAATGGCAAGGTCTTGGTTATCCGACTCTAGTGTCGGGTTAAAAATTGCACTAATAGAAGTATGTACTTATATTCGGTGAATATAAAGGTATTATGCGTATTGGATGTATAATGTTTCTGTAAAGTGTATATTTTAAATAGTAGATAAGGACACTGCATGTAATACACGCCGAGTCACTACTTAGGTTACATAATGACAATAACAACAAAGAGATAAGTAAGTGGAGCGTTATTTAACTCTTAACATAAATAATACATTTTTGACGGTAGTAATAAAACAAGTATAACATATATAATATTAGTTTCAGAATAAATTTGTAATGCAAAAATATTAGTTTGTGATTAAACAGTCATGCCAGATAAGTAATATTCAGATCACCCTCACGAATACGTTTCAGCGGCGAGCCCTCGTTCCTCCTCAGGCAGACCGTTCCTCTGGATGTCCAGCAAAATTTATAGTTGTTAGTCTCAGCATATTCTCTTGCCAAGTAATATAGTCGTTTATTTTGGTTAGTTAGGCTCTCTGAAATATACACTGGCTTATTTGAAGAGTCAATCTTTAATTTTGTTGTACTAAGTTTATCTTCTTTATGCTCCCTATTATATCTCTTTACCGACCCCAAAATCTATTCCTTAAGAAGCGTGCTTGTAAATTCTACGATGATAAGCTTAATGCTTTCTGGGTTTTTCCCAGCGGATACGCGATATATGTCTTTTATATCTCTTGGTAACACAGGTACATTTAGAGTGTTACTTAGATTTTCCATGAGCATTGTAAGGTCTGGTTTCGATTCCATGTGTTTCCGCGGCACATTTCTAATACAATGCTTGAATTTCGCATGTTTCTATCAAGCTGTTTAATCTTTGCTTCTAGCTGCGTAATATATTCTCGATCTGGTTTCTTTTTAACTTCAAGACTAGTTACTTAATGATACGTGATAAGTATACTAAGTACAAATAGAAAGCCTCGTTATATTAAATTAATTCCTAATAGAGGCGCATGAAAATCTAGATGTTTATAAATAAGGTATTGTTCATATAATAGTTTAATAAAATAAAATACCTCTTCTTATTGTTTATGTTATTAATCACCTGGCGAGTGCGCCGGCTCTATGGCCGTAAAATCTCGCCTCTTATGATTTCATGGCGGCTTGAAGCAGTACGGAATTTTTCGTTTTATTTTATGGCGGCGCGCACTGTCGCAGAAATATTGGCTCAGCGGAATAGCTCGTAAAGTAAGCCGTAAGGAAACGTCCTTTACCGCGGGTTACGCACCGCAACTACAACCATACGCCTACATTTATTATTAGCACACACTCCAGTTTTATTTTATCATACGTTTGTCCAATTAGGTTGGTATTATAAAGGGATGTATATTCTCTTTGATTTGTATTATAAATCTCAAAAATGTTAGGAAGCACATCTATATAAATAATAAATGTGACAACGGTAAGGGTAACCGTACTTAATGTGACTCTACAGCAATAATTATTATATATGAATATATAATAATAAACTTTTTTTTCTTACCACAACTTAATATTAGTAGCAACAGAACATTGTCCACCAATAGCTGATGTGAAAGCCTGGAGTCTAAGGTTAACAGAGAACTGCTTGTATTTCAGATCACCAGGCCTTTCTACCCATTTTTTATTATTTTATAATGTATTTCGACAAATATTAAACCCCTTTATTGATAATAATTACTTTATAAAATGTTACAGAATAGGAATCACATTAGGTCCATGGCATAGACACATTTTATTCTAACCTAATGGTAATATATAATTAAGTTCAACAATAAAAATATATTGGAAAAGAAAAAATACAATATTTGATTAGTTGGAGAACGCAGATGGGATATTTTGGCGGCACCCACAGGCCCGCTCATGCAGATCATTATTCAAGTTAAGTGGTCGGGGGATAGGTAAGTGATTCGCTAACAAAAATGCGGACCTAGTGTAACGTAGGTCATTGATAATGGTTTTTCAACTGGAAAATATTCACTGAAGGGGATGGGATATAGGCTAAATTTGTTTTCTTCTATTGGAACAAAGAATAGTAAGGTTTAATTGTGGCATAGCTAAACGGGTTAGGTGTCTAAGTTGCATATGCGAACCGATATTACAGTAGACCCTACAGTCGATTATTTAGTTCAGGACACTGTGGCTGCTGCATAATAGTTTTTGAAATAATACCGTGTAAAGGAATCTTCTCAACAGTTAGTTCACAGTGAGAGGTTGTATTACCTTTGTTAATTAGTGAAGTAACATGTTCCTTAAAATAATTTGAAATTATTATACAGCGGGCCTGTACACTAAGCCTGTAATATCTTCTTGGTTCCAAGATAAGTCACACATCTTTATACTAATATAATGTTAGTTAGTTAAATTGTTATTGTATAACTTATACAAAAATAGGTAACAACGAACTCTAGTCAGAATTCATATTATGTTTTTAACTGTTTTCTTCATTAAAAACAACAACGTTGTAACTTCACCGTAAACAATTTTAATTTCTCATAACCCAGTTGCAAGCCTATACTACTATATTATTAGTAAAAACGGTTTCCATTTCAATTCGTAGAAGGAACATACAACTGATGTCATTGTGATGGATGGCTGGCTGCAGGAAAACGTTGAATCATGTAAGCAATTTGCACATCCAGCCTGATGCGCTTATTTAAGCGCGCGTTTATTTTGGTTGTATGTATTCACTTCACTTCTAAGCTCTATTTTGTTTATATATGATATCGGGCATTGGGAGTCGATTTCTAGACATAGACTTCCCCAAAAAGGGAGGATTTTGCCCATAATTGCCGATCTAGACAAGGGTTCTCTTACGGCACCTGGTACACGGGAGGCATATATCCACTCTGCCGGTATCCCACGGCATTGATATAATACACTAATATTACATTCTACCATTTACGCATTCGGTGCTTATAGTAAAGAGCCAACGACTTCAAAACGCAGCTTATTTAACTTTTAATTCGATTTATCAGTTACCTTGTACAAATCGTTTTCAAGATTGACAAAAAATATTCTGTCAACACGAATGGTTTGCTGCGGAGTACCAGCAGACTAGAATAATACTTCCCTTTACTTTGTACCATGTGTCGTTAGAGGTAACTAAGATACCGAAAGCAGATGGCGGTGTATTTATCCGAAACATAGCTCAAATGTCAGGTTCTGCAATTGCTCACGCTTGCCCAGGGCGACAACAACATTTGGGCAACGTTCCCCCCTTTTTTGGGGAGTCCTATGTCCAACGAGTAATATTATGATGACACTAAGAGTTAATGATGTTTTTTTTTTAAATTAATCATCATCATACCAGCCATTAAAAGTCCACTGTTGGATATAGGCCTCCCCAAGAAAGGGAGTATGTTGCCCATAATTGCCACGCTGGGCAAGCGTGTTGGCAATCGTAGAGCGCAGTGTTCCCAACGTTGTAGCTGCTGCTCATCCCCGCCTTGTTCATTTGGTACTGGGGGAGGTACTATTATACTCTGCCGGTACTTCACGGCTATTTCATGAAAAGCAAAAAAGCCTTTAGTACAAAAAGACATTTAGGTACTATAATGAACAAACTCACCAGCACATCATGTAAGGCTACACGTCTAATTAAAGTTGATTGCCGGCTACACTAAAATGGGATCTCCCGCCATTAACGTAATGTTTGCTGCTAGCTTGAAAGATGGCGGCCGAGCAAACGAAAAGTGATCACATAATTAGCTGGCTAATGTGCGTATAAATGATCTGGACTATTTACCCGTAACGCTGTGAAAGCTTTGTTACCACTTTTACTAATAATAAATAAATAATACCATGCACGTATTGAACGTAGGTACTGGCAGAGTAGAATAGTATCTCCCTTTGTAACGTTGTCGTTAGAGGCGACTAAGGTACCAGAACCGCTAGATGGTGGTATATCCTCTCGAAACAGTGTAGCTCAAATGCAAAGGGTGGGGATGGGCAGCAGCATTCTCACCTCGAAAGCCAACACGCATGCCCAGCCAGGCAAATATAGGGAAATTCCCTCTTTCTTGGGGAGGCCTATGTCCAGCGGTGGACTTCTAATAGCTGATTTGATGATGATAATTGAACAGTGTGGTAGTGAACTTGCATCTCTGAAAATTTACATTGTTTATTTCTTTTGTCGATGTCACTTATAGCTCGTGCACCTCAAATAATAATCTACCAATCAGCATATCTTTCAGCGTATTCAGGAAGTATACACGAACCATAATAGAAATCAAACATATCAAAATTACTCAACGTCTTTGTTTTCGTCTATTGATGAAAACCATATGAAAACTCGTTGAGTACCTTTTAAGTTTATCTCGTTCAGACGAACACAGTGCAGGTACTTTGATTTAAAATATGTTGTAACCGCTTAATATTAGCTTTTAACTATTAAAAATTAATTTGATATACAACAATACGGAATATTCCTTGTATATGTACTTACTAATTCAAACGTTTTTTTTACGTTGTGAAACTTTGAAGGTTAACTCTTAAACTCGTCAGTATTTAATTCAGTTACCATTACAACTCCCGAACTTTGGACCGTAACCAACTGTAATGTATAGTTCGAATTGATACCGATAAATCGGTTCCACTGCGAAGGTTTATTCGTTTAGGTAAACTTTGAGATTGGCTCTAACAAGGCTGGGAGAGGCGGAGCGCTCGTCGGTGATTTCTGCTCTTAAAATCCAATTTAAATGCATTCCTCTGTGCCACAGGAGGGCCGATACGCTCTTGGGGCCAATTAACTTATTCATCCTTAACATTTCATTGCTCAACTTGGCTGTTACCTCTGCGCTCCGTCTTGAGTGTTAATCCAGTTTACTTTTAATACTTGGTTGAGATTGCGTTTTGCATTCGAATGTCAATGCATACGAATGCCTAGATAGCACGTTTACATTATTTCATTGCATTCGCTTTTGAACTGCAATAGTACTAGTACTAGTACTTTGTCATTTAAAATAAAATTTGCGTTCCTTATACCTAATCTGTTATTATATATAAAACAGCGCGCGTAAATGATTAATGCTTGATGCTGTTTTGAATGCCTATATATCAATACCATTGAAGGGATGAAGAGAACACCTTAAAATCACTTAACTCCGTCTGTAGGTACATTATAATGTACGAAAGATTGCGAATGAAGTGAGGAATAGAAAATTGAGAAAACATCCTTTATAAAGTAGCAGCGAAACATCTAAAATGCAATTTGAGCACCCTAATAGAAACGTTCTCACTAAGAATTGTTGCAAAGTGTAATGGGTTCAGGTGAAATTAACGCAGAAAAATAGGAAAAGTTAGAACGAGTTTTCCACGAAGGTTTTTTGCCGTCGCCAAGTAGCGCTGTGATTGTAAACTGCTGAATTTATAATGCCATTTTCGAACTCCACTTCATCGGGAAGTTTTAAACCGGTTCGTAATTTAACCCAAGCAATACCCACCGACAATTCATTCGAGGCACATTTAATAAAGACTTGCGGTAAGAAAATAAATTTTGATAAAGATTGTTTTCAAATGCTATCTAACATAAGATAAGCCAATAAACAATTTAATAAACTGTTTTATGTTTGGAAATATCTGAAAATTGTAAGAATATTATTATACCTAATTTTGACTTCACTATAAACACAAAACAATTGCACATGAAGCTTGAAAAAGTGTAAAAATATGGCGAACTTCACGTTAACATCTTTTTTTCGCAAATAATAAAAAAAATATCTAAACAAATATGTTCAGATGTTCCAAAAAAATCCAATTATAAACAGTTATACAAAATAAGATGTTGCTAATGAAAGTAATTAATCGAGTGATTTGTTCGAGAGATATATCACAATTTTACACATATAAACATACATCTCGCCTGCGTCACATTGGGGTAGATAGAGGCTAAGATCTCCAGTTGCTACGATCTTGGCATACATCTGTCGCATTAATCCTTTCATATAATCTTGGTACTTTTGACTTGGCCCTTTTTTAAAACATTTTCCACTTGTTAAACCTTAACCAGGTAGAATATGTCCGCCTTGGTCGTAGATATTCTTTTCAAAAGTTAAATGTATTTAGAAATCGGTTTTTTCTCTTTTAAACTTGTATCAATGATTTTAAAACAATTCACACACACACAAATACAGTTTAATACATAGTATTATTGATAAAAATCTGAAGATTGAAAGAAACCGTAAGAAGAAAGGGTTTCAAAGAAAATTACCACCTAAATTTTCCAAGTATTGCATTATAAGAAAATAAGCGATGTTTTTTCGGACCGTATTTATTTTAAAAGGATGCGATGACTCAGGCAGATTTGCAAGATATCTGTACGCCTTCTGTGGATTACTTTGCAAGTCTTTTATACGAGAGGAGGCCAGTATCATCACTACTTAAGGATATTAAAATCCCTTCTATTCGTGTAAGAAGCTTGTTTTCCTGCTGACGCCGTTTATCGAATAATCCTGATAAAGAAGTGAATTGAGCTCGTGTAATCCATACGCTACAGATTGAGGCAAAAAAGTTAAGATATATTATTAAGATATAGGAGCTAATTACTTATAAAAACTTGAGAGACATTTATTAACTTGTAAGGTTCGTTAATTTTCATAAATTATTGGTGTGCATACTAAATGACTTTGTAGTAAAAGCCGTCGGTTGAGACGCAACCCCATTGGGTACGGCTTCTGCACTGACATATGCTAATTGTCCATTGTCAAAGACGAGCCCGGTGGAGCAGATAATAGTGTTGCCATATTGTGCATCGCGGGTAATGAGCTAGATTCCCATCCAGGACAAACATTTATATGACGAATATTTGTGTTTGTTCAGTATCTAGGTGTTAAATATGTATTTAAGTATTGTCTTTGTGATTGTTCTCTTTTCTGATGTCGGTAACATGAGAGCTTAAAGCGACTTATTTCGGAGTCAGGTCTATGTATGAGATGCTGTGTGACTTTATTATTGTTATTAAAAGTGTTTGTGGTAGTTCTATCGTTCAGCTTTTGTATCTCAATTTTTTTTCATTTTCTGAAAATTTATAAGGGATCTTCTTCTTGGGATAATTATTACTTATTATTGCTAATGAAATGACACACGCATGCAATGCAGTGACACACATAAGCGCATTCAGTAGATACTTAAATTGACTATTCTTAGATATCAGCTTGCCTATAATTTAGAAAACAACCTTGATCTTAGGGCAAACCTCAGAAGTTATGTAAATTGACCTAATTATATTATCTTTGAGCAACTAGAACATTATTCAGTCAGTGCAAATATTCGAATCAAAGTGATCGCTACTCAAAGTATTTGCTACACAAGAAATTCTGTCGCTGTCACAACCGAATATTTGTAGGTAAAATTATTAATACCTGATAATATTTTGAACGCATGCTTAGAACAATTCAGTTCATTGAATATTCCATAGTTACTAAATTGGTTTTAAATGTAATATTAAATTGATAGTACATTCCAATACGATTATTTTGTTACCTGTGTACATTGCTGGCATTGTGTTGTGTGTGTTAAGTGATTAAAGGTCGTTATTTATCTCACATAACGAATGACCGTGAAGGTTTTATTCTCACAATATTTTTAAAACAAACATATATGTATACTATTTATTAAATAAACGAAATCTCTCTATTTTAATATTAAAAGATGTCGGGAAAGTATTTACTGAATACTTTTAATTATAATTTAGTGGATATCCTCCGTGAGGTACCGGCAGGGTAGATTGTACCTCCCTCTGTACTGGATGTCGTAAGAGACGACTTAACAACCAAAACCGACAGATGGCGGTATATCCATCCGATACAATGTAGCTCAAATGCACATGGTGGGTATGGGCAGCAGCATCCCCGTCGTGAAAGTTGCGATCTTCGAGTTCCAACACATTTGCCCAATGCAGCTATTATGGGCAAAATCTTCCTTTCCTTGGGGAGGCCTTTGTCCAGCAGTAGACTTCCAATGGCTGATATGATGATGATTTAGTAGTAGATGTAGGCTCAGCTGTACTCTAAATATAATACAGATTCCAGTTACCATGTAATAGAAAATTTTAGAACATTTTAATATTTAGCTTTATATTGTTACAGAAGCATTAAAATGAATAAGCTTCTATTAGTAGTCATTGCAGTTACCGCTTTGTTAGTTGTGGTGGAATCAAGATCATGTGCTGTAAAGTAAGTGTCAATATTAGCTATATTATTTTTATTTGTTAAAATTATACCATAATCATCCATAGTTTCCATTTTCTTAAGGCCTTCTTTTAATAAGGCTTGTCGCATATTCCGTCTACGTTAGCCTATACTAATTAGAACAGCTAGTTGTTTTTGTTATCATGAGTCAATAATGTTGATATCTGTACTATTTTAAGCAGAAACAGCCTTGTACAATATTAAGTTTATCAAGCTATTAAATATATCTAAATAAGAGATTTATTACGGCAGCATTTTTGTTAAATAGTTTAAAGCAAATGAAGTTTAGATACCTATTATTAATTGTTACACTGATTGCTTTAGTATACAAAAAAAAAGCGTAGCTTCTACGTTCTCCATTAAATCCTAATGCAAATATAATTATAACCTATGTTGCTACAGTCAAATGCTATGAATTCATAACAATATGCTTTCGAAGTCTATACATCTCAAAAATTGACTTTCGTTATATACATAAAATTTGACTTAATTAATATAAAAATTAAACTCTGTGTCTTTTAAATTACATAAACTGCTTTACAAATAATAATACAAAAAAATTATACAAGTGCTTTTTATCTGATACATAGAATTTTTTTTTCTGATGGTGATTTTTTTTTCTGAGTGAGCACTTTAATCAAAAACGTGTCTGCACGCGTACACAGAATTCCATTGATATGAATGTTAATTTGTTTGATCTACGATGACGCACTATACTTATTGTCTCCACTGTAATCCTGACAACTAAGCTAATGACGACCATTCCGTGGCCTAAGACTTACAATGATTATTTGTAGTTCATTATAATAGCAACCTTTTTCTACAAATTTTATGTAGAACAGTAATAAAAAAAAACCATTTACATAATAAATACTTTTTGTATACATTAGAATAATAATTAAATGTTATTATATTTAACTAATTTATTAATATAAAATAAATTATTTAGTAGTAGGAGAATAATATGTGTATTATTAATTAATTTTTAGTCTTTTCTTGCACAGGCAAACAATTAACATGTACTTTTACCTCTTAATAAGTTCGATTCAAAAAGCTCCTGGAACAGTTTTTCATCTTGATAGGACTTGATAGGGTGAGGGTTAAATATCTTCGCTGATAACAAAATTACGCAGCTTAGAATGTAATGTAATTATACATTTAAATTTAAATGTTTACCCACGAATGGATCAAATTGAAAGTATTTTTACAATAAGACGATGATTCAATTTTGGTCTACTCAAACATTCATATTATTTAATCAATAATAATGTATTAATAGGAAAACAAGTTGCAGCAATGCAAACAAAGTCGACGACAGCGATGAGGTATGTATTATTATTTATCTTGTAACTTGTAGTTGTAACATTACGCGAAGATTCTGTGTCGTCGGCACCGGACTTACAGATATGTCATTTGGGACAGGGCATAGGTGACGGCGCTGTTTATTACTGTCGTAAATGGACACATAAATAGGTCGTTAAAACAACGCAGTGTGGCTTTTTTGAGGATTATATTGAGTCTATAATTTGCTAAAAAATATTTTTTGTACGTAAAATTTAATATTGCGTATAACATGTTTTTATGACTATTTATAGCCATTTTATAGTTGGAGAAATAATAAAATTTCAAAAACGTGTTTAGTCCAGTAATAATACAGGTAATATGTAATAAACGGCTTATCTGGTCTCAGCTTGGTGGCATATTCGGTAAGTTTATAAGACAGGGCTACCCCTGTCTTATGCGCCATGGGTCGCTGGTTCGATTGCCAGGACAACAATATCTATGATGAACATTTGTTATTTGAAATGTGTCTGGGTTTTAATACATCTAATACCCGTACCGTAATTACGAGTATGATAACTGATAATATATATATATATATATATAGTTTAATTATATTTAGGTGCACAAAGTTTAACCGACACAAATCTCTCACAATCGTTATTAAACTTTAACAGAGAGCATTTTAGTTCATAATTAATAAACACATAAATTGATTAAGTGCATAAACAAAAAGAAATGCCGATTTAAAAGACACCTGTATGTATAAATGAATCTATGTAACACTATTTTCACCCACTATAAGTCATCGGGGTAATATAATTTTTTTCAGATTTAACAACTTTAGTTAGACCGGTCATACATAAAAAATTAGTTTTAAATTTTCTTAAGTTTATAATTACTATATGATATCTGACACAAAAACTTAAGAAGATCTAAATTAATTTTTAGTTAATGAAAAGTTGTTGTATTTTCAATGCAGTCAAATATCTTAGAAAAAATAATAAACTGGCATTCCGTTTATACCAATTGTAGAGCAAAAATGATTGTGATGACTCCTCCTCTTCATCATCTTCGTCGTCGTCATCATCATCATCCTCCTCGTCATCATCATCGGAAGAAGATAATAATAACTGCAAGGTAACTGAAACACAAACCCACTCTTTCACTGTATTACACATGGTTGCACCTAAAAATGCCGTGCCAACTCATTTTTCTAACATTTAATCTGCTGTAAATCGTATTCTTATCCAGCATTTTTTCTAAGAAAGACTTTACCGCCTAATTCGCAGGCTAACAAAATTGAGTCTTTCCAATTAACAAAGAGTTATTCATACGCTAAAATGCAAGAGTAAATTTTGTTACAAAAGCGAACACAATTATGCATAGCAATGCAACAACGATTATAAATGTTTTGTACTTGCTTCGGCAGTACATATACTAAATTACCCTGGCAGTTAATTTAAATGTTGACAGAATGGTTGTTATACTTATTCATATTAAGATCAGGCAAATATTTGAAATCAGAAACGATACTATATACATACACAAAAGCGCTCCCCTACAAAGCTATGGCAAGTTGAACGCAGCGGAACACTCCAATTTGTTTGGAAAATGTTAGCGTTACCCCGGGCTCCGTGGAGCGAACCTCGATTGCGGCTCTAATGAGCAATAATGATGAAACTGTTCCCTTAACTTTTCCGCACTCTGTTTCACCTTAATGCTACTTTAAGGTAGCAAAATATTTATATATATATATTACAATCGTCAAAGTTAGGTTTAATAATTTCCATTTTATTTATTAATGAGTAATCACTTTTATTGGTACTTACTAATTGGTAACTTAAAAAAGTTTCCAATAAACTAAAACAAAAAGATAAGACAAAATCTGAAGAGTTTTAAGGATTTCAACACAATGGCTACCATAGTAATACTCTCTTAATGATGTCTTTAGACTATTATACAATGATGCAAGCATGATTTGCAATATAAGCCAGAACAATATCAAACAAATGTTTATCAAAGCGTCTCGAACAAAATAATCTCAGCGATGAATTAAACGTAAGCAATTTTTTTGTGACTTACGTTACGCGTATTTATTTTTGGGAAGCGTAAATTAAAAATAGTTTGTAATCGTAGATCTGTAGAATATTAACGATAGTAACTGTGAAGTACTTAACTGAAACGCAAACGTACGTTTATCAAACGATTTCCAAACGTACGTTTGGGAATCGTTTGATGAAGCTCGGGCATATTTAGCACTATCACTACTCCGGTAATGATTCTGTAATCATTCGTAGAGTGAGTTATCATAATATCAGTTGCAGGACGTCAACAGTCAAATATATGCCACCCCAGTAAATTTCTAATAGAACCGACCGGTTGTTTGCCTGTATCCAGTGCAAATATAAGATTTTAGTGAGTGAGTGATTTTAGTCATCTTTCTACCTTTTGTGATATCACACGCTGTATTTGCGTGTGCAAGCGGCATATATTTGTGTTCTATAATTATTTTTAACAAAACATCATTGTTGAATTAAAACTTCAGTTGTTGTATTATTTATTATGTTACAGGCAAATGGAGACGATTCATCTTCGTCTTCTTCCTCATCTTCGTCATCATCATCATCATCCTCATCCTCATCATCCGAGGAAGACTGTGATGACTCTAACGATCACGTAAGTTGATTTTTTAACATAATTCTTTTGTTTCTATTTTTGTCAACAATCATTCATGAAAATAAGCATTAACGTGGGACGTCACGTCCAACTTACGTACGTAAGTCAAGCGACGGTCGTCGGAAGCTATGCTATGTCCCGACATATAGCCAAGCTTGAATTTGAAGTATTCTTAAAATATTCTAAAATTTGCTATCGAGAATGTTAAAGTTTGATGAGCCCGATGGTGCATTAAGAAGTGTCACTATCTTATAATTCAAGGGTCGTAGATTCTATCCCTACCAAGAACAATCATTTACTTGATAGATAATTATGTAACATAATTATATTCTGTAATAGAAGTGTTTTACGAAGCAGAGTCAAATTAATGTATGAAATGTTGTGTGCGTTTTTTATAAGTAATCGCAACGTTGCAGTCATAACCTAGCAGTAGTATCACATTTATGTATAATGAATACAGTTTAATTTCAAATAACAGTAAATGTTTTTCACCGATTATAATTTAATATTTTAACTTCATAACATTATCATTGCTTTAATCCGAGTGTGTGTGTGTGTTTGTTTGATAAAAAAAATGAAATATGTATTTTGTTGCAGCACAAAAAGTCACGGCAGATGAAAACCAGTCGATGTAATTAGAAATTATTTATAAATTGTTGTAAATGTATAATTATCAAGTTTATTATAACTAATTAGATGATATTTTAAAATGTAAATAAACTTTTATTGGATGTATTAATTTAACCAAATTCGTTTATACTTTAAGGCTAAGTGTTTGCCATAATGGGACAGTGCTTGCTAATTGTGTTTTGTGACAGGATGCCGAAATAATATTGTTGTCAAAAATAAACTCGAACGGAGGAAAGATATACTATATTATTTAACATGTTATTGTTAATTTTTATGATCACTTCATCTACATAGTGAGTATTCACCTGAATTTTGATGAGAATAGTGTTGAAGTTAAATTACCAGTTGATTTAAAATATTATCAATTTTAATAAAAAACCTCTGTGTACAATATATATTATCATACATGTATAATTATGTCTTTACAGTACACTAAAACAGTACAAGTTGAGAACAGAATGGTGACAGCTTTTGATGACGAAAATAATCATGATGTTGATGATTTATAAATTGTTCCTACTACAGACTACTTCATACTACATAAAATATATGGTCATCAGTTAAGGAACGTTTTTCTACTTTCCCTAGGATATTTTTATATTAATTTGCCTTAAATATAGTACATAGGTACATGTGTATCTTTATATATAAAGTTAATATAGATGTTAACAATCGTATGGGTGTTAAAAACGAGGTTAATTTAATTGTAGGAACTAAAATAATATGCGTTAAAAGTCACTTAAGTAATTTTATTACAAAGTTGAGATACTCAGTACTCATATCCATTGACCACCTTATTGACATAGGAACTCTTTGACGTACAGCGCTAATAAAAATGACCGAAACAAGCCGTGCGCGGTATTCCGTAATTAAAATACCTTTGCCAAAATGATATTTAATCAACACAAGCTGTGACGACAATCATTTAATAATTATAAACTTAAACATATCTAGTTTCCGTTTCTTGTATATTATATAACTCCTAGATTAAATACAGCTTTTTGGATTTGGAACAAATTTAAATTTAGTTTGATTTCTACATAGTTGGGTAACGATGATCTAGGATAACTATGATTCGTCTTTGTTTATTCTTTACATCTGGGTTAGATTTCTTAATTATTTATATTTCTTATTGACTAATTCAAATTAGAATCACATTGTTCAGGAAGTTTCCATATTTAGTACAAAAGTGTCCTTTCTTTAAAACTATAATTTCCAAAAATTCAATTTTTTATTTATTTGCAATGAGTTAATGTTGACATTTTAGATAGACAAGTTTAGTTGACCTCTTAAACCTTTTACGGTTTGAGAATTTATAAAATATCTTCTTATGTTATAAGAGAAAACTGTAAAAATTTGCAAAAAAATCTAGTTCCTAGTCTTACTAATCTGATTTGTCAATTAGTCTGTCGGACTTTTTCTATTATTTATAAATGGGTACAGATGATAAATTAATTATTTACATTGAACGCTTAATTGTGAAATACTTTTTTACAATCTTCTATTACAATATATCAGTCACTCTATCCCAACATTATTATTTATACATATCGCCAAAAACAATGTTCGCATTGCTATGTTTCGGTTTGAAGGATAAGGGACGCGGTGAAGTTACTAGGTTATGTTATAAAATATCTTAAAGTCACAAGTTTGCTAATGCGCTAGTAATATATTTGTGATATTACAAGCGTCTATAGGTTATTATCATGTGGACAGTACGCTTGTTTATCGACCTAGTTTATAAAAAAATACAAACTAAATATACACTAACAATATATAATAAAAACGAAATACTTAACTAAACGTTACTATGAAAAAAATTGTGATACAAATATTACATTACAAGCTACACTATCTATCACTAGTGCAACCGCTAGTTGCAACAAGCGGCTGCACCCCATGCAAGTAGTCCAAGAGCTGGTACATTGTGTAATTAAATAGAAATTTAGAAATATACCATTTTAATACAAAAACGCAAACGTATAGGATAGTGGAGGTACGGATCGTAACCTTCAATTTTGACATTCTGGTTGTTTCTACTTGGGATATATGATTTAAAGCAAGAGCATGAAGGTTCCGTTTACTTTAAAAACTTACAGTTCCATTATTATTCTAACTAGATTTTACCCACGGCTTTGCCTGCGTGAATTTCCCTTGAAACAGGGACTATTAGAAACTACTATATAGACTGCCTTGTGAAATTTCATAAAGATTGGTTCAGTAGATAAAGCATGATAAAGTAAAAAACAAGCAAACTTACTTTCGCATAATAATATAAATTGTGATTGGTATTATCTCAGTAAAGTAGCTCGTTTCTCGCTCGTTGTGTCTTTCCATAGTTGGCTCAAAATCACCAAGGTGCAGAATTGGCTTTGCCAGTAAATTATGTCTTAAATCTTAAGTTAATTGAGAAAATAAAATTACTAAAATACCAAAACTAACTTGTTTTCAGTGTACATCAAACAATACAATTCATAAATAAAGTATATTTTAAAATATATCAATATACATGCATAGAAAATCAACTCGGGAACGCGTCTTAATATACGATCTTCAACAAAAAGTTCAAAATATTTATTAAAACTTTGAGCTATTTAACATTTGTCATTACTTGAAATATCGTAATATTTACACAAAATCTAGTTTTTAAAAAGAATACAATAAAGATATTTATTTTTAATTATAAATATGCAAAAATAGTTTGTCTGATAGCGCACAAGTCATTTCAGTGAACGCATCTATTATCGAACAAAAATAGTTTTAAGAGAACGCAGCCATAGAGTGTCAAACGTCAGTAGAGGAAGAAAACAATAACAGAACAGGCAGCCAGTGCATTTCTCGTCAAATAAATGAAAAATAAGTGGTAAGTAGTTTTCAATTCATTATTCTTAGAGCGTACATTAATAGTCCGTCAATTCGGGAACGTGTTTATTACTTTTAATTATTGATGAAAGTTGTTTTACGACAAAAATAACAAAGTAACCTCAAATATTTTACTATTGACAAATTCCGGCCTCGATTAAGATGGCCGCCGTATAACAAAAGCGCGCGTTTGTATAAAATCGTCATTCCGTGAATGGTCATTTCGGAAACGTTCCCGGGCATGACGGCGCGTTCCCGAAATGATGGTTGCATTCTCGGAATGATGATTTCATGATTCCAAAGGCGATGAACTTACAATTTTTCAATAATTTATTTTATAATTTCGTCGTTTTTTATTAACAGCATTATAAAGACTCCTGATAAAGAAAAAAATAAGAAAAAGACTCAAAAAAGCTTAAAAAGGATAGTGCATCTTATCTGCGTCAAAAAGAAAAGGCAAATGCTAGAAAAAGAAAGTTTTTGGATACGTTAATAAGTTGACGGAAGAACAGAGAGAAATAAAAAGAGCGAAGGACATGGAATATTATAAAAAAGGCAGAAAAGAAAGTGAAGACAATTGCTGATATGACCGAACGAGAGAAGCGAAAGCAGAGAAAATGTTGGAAAAATGCATCAAAAAAATTCGGGGAAAAGAAAAAAAGTTTAGCTAATATAAAAAGTAATACGCCGCCACAATCAGATGACGACTTAGTCACAGTTCCTCTAGAAAGAAGACAAGTAGGTAGAAAAACCGTACGAAAAGAAAGGGCGAAAGCATACAGAAAAATTAAAAAGCAGGAAGAAACTATAGTTCAAATGAAGCGGACAATTCAATCTTTAAAGAAAAAAATACAAAGAACAGATGCAAAAAAGAAAACTGTACCAAGTTCAAGTATCTCATGAAGTACGCAAACGACTTATATATAGCGAAGTATTGACTAGTCAATTGCAAGAAAAGGCTGATGCTCTTCCAAAAAATTCAAAAGAGAGAGAAGTCTTTCATAAATGTATCAGCGGGAACACTTTGCGGAAATACAAAATGCTACATAATGTAAAGGTAATCCCTGAAGACGCCATGACAGAGAGTAAAAACAACGTACCAAATGCATTGGCAAAGAGGGATAGACGTTGTAATACAATTATATCGATACGAACATCTTCACAAAGAGCTAAATCGAAGGTTTCAAGTCTTTATAACGTAAGTTCCGTTGAACCTGACGATGTTGTTACGCCTGAAATTGAATCTCCAGTTGAAGAAGAGCTCACGATAACAGATTTGCAATTGAAGAATAGAGTAAGCATTTATAAATCTATATACAGCTCATCTTCCGAGGATGATGAAGATTTAATGGCAACATCTCTTCGCCAGCAGACTAAAGAAAAACAGATTGATGTCGAAGCAAGTACATCTTATGGCAAAGAAAATATTATACATCCAAATCTCATATCCCCTGGGACATTTTCGCTTGTAAAAGTTCCTACTGATAAGAAGAATATTTGCTATAGATATGTTGCTAACTGCAAGACATGTGTTGATGACGATGATGGGGAAATCTTAGTAACCTTTTTGAGATCTGTGCGTAACCATATCAGGAAATTCAGACTGGAACCAAAGGATGTGTCATATATTAACTTTGAGCAAATAATCAGTATTATTCCGACACCGTTACTGAAAAGAGAACAAAATAGAGAATATTACTATTTTGATAATGATATTGATGTTTTAGAAAAATAATAAGTTTTGTTGTGTTTTTAAATATTTTTTTAGATAACTTGTAAAAAACAAGTTACACAATTTAATGTTGTTTTTCTAATGTTAATTATATTTTTTCCATTATTTGTAGAAGTTGAGTGAAGTAGACTGTGATTTTAGGTCAAAGGACTCAAAGATAAGAGTAGAGGTCTTAGATTAAAACTATTAGAAGATTGTAACTATGATTATAGAAGTTCCACTAGACTGATTATAACATACCAAAAGACTTACTTAATTATAAGAATTTTCTAATTTTAAGAGAGATTATTCTTATGTGCAAACAAATAAATAACTTTCTTATTTAAACCGTTGTCTATAATTCAAACATTTCCTTACTTTACCTTATAATATCAATATCGTCATTACGCCACCATTTTTGTCATTACGGGAACGGTTAATCATTTCCGGTAACATCACAAAATTTCAATAAAAAATACGTAAAATTTGAGCAATTTAAAAAAAAACAAAAATTATTACATAGCAAACTTCACTCTATTCATTTAAGGTGAATTCCATTGTGAAAGTTTTGTTTATTATGAAATTTCTTGAATTTTAGGCACTGTAATAGCAATTTGTTTAATTTTTTGACGTATTTTGCTAGTAGGAGATTTTATATCTTTTGTTTTCATTATTGATTAAATAATATAGATACATTATATACCCATGCTATTTGACAACGCCTAAATTATGTGTTTCTTTTTGTTTTTGGTCATTTTATCCAACTTAGAAAAACGTTCCCGGAATGATAGTTTTTTGCTAAATATTCATTAAAAAGCAATGTTACAAAAAAAATATAGAATTCTGTGCGCTGCCCTGTCAAAGTTTATTAATATATTAAATTTTGCGATAGTATAAACCAAGAGTCATCATTATAGCTAGCATTTTTTTTTTCTTAAAAACAAATCCTGAAATTTGCAACCTTGGTGATTTTGAGCCAGTTGTTTATATAAGCAAAACAAGCTAAATGTCATACCACCAATACGTATATTTATTTAATATTCAAACGATTTTTAGTAGTTAGTAAAAATTAATTTAACTTGGATGATATTCACTTAATAAGATTGTTTGTTTCGCGTAAATTAGACATCATTTTTCCTAACCGAATGAAATCAGTGAAGCGGCTTTATATTGCGAAGCTCACTAACGAGAAATTTACAACGATGAACTTTTGAGAGATCTTTATCATCTGTAGAAACAAAAATGTTTTATTTTGCTATATAACTTTATTTTAATTATAGAATATTGTTGTATATTTACTGATTTGTTAAAGTATGAAGTACTGTAAGACAAAATTTGTTTGATGGCGTCATCTATAAATATTTATATATAAAAGAACTAACTGACTGACTGACTCATATATCAACGCAGGTCCTAAACTTTACGACTTCAAAACTTGAAACTTTGACAAGGAGCGCACTAAGAAAGGATTTTTGAAAGTTCACACCCAAAGGAAGTAAAATGGGGTGCAAAGTTAGTATGAAGCTATGCTGTTTTTGAAGTTATTTAAATGAAATTTAGTTTAAAAGTTTTTCATAAAACACGTTTAATATTTTTTTGATTATGGGTGCAAAGTTAGCATGATAGTTTTATAGTTTAACGAGGGTGAAACCGCTTGGTAATATTAGTCTTTCCATAAAACGGTATTACACACTTTTCTTACACCTTAAGGAATTAATATTTTTCATTAGAGGATATCTTGAGTTTTTAATTTTTAGTTACTGCAAATGTAAGCCAAACAGTCAGTTTTGTTGTTGTTCAACAAATAAACAAACTGTTGATCGATAAAAGTTCCAATCGAAAAAATAAATAAATAATTTGTAGTATTTACGAATAAATTCCTAATTATATTTGTGCCGCGAGGTAGGTAGAGTAGAATAGTATTTTTTTTGTGTAAGGTGTTCTAAGAGATGATTAAGGTACCAAAACCAACAGATATATATATATACGTATGTATATCCATCCGAAACAGTGCAACTTAAATGCACAGGGCCGGTATCGGCAGCAGCATCCTCGTCGCGAAAGCTACGCTCTGCGATCGCCAACACACTTGATACAATGAACAACCAAAATAATTTTATACAACAGTAAAATTAGCAGGATTTATTTTAACTATAGTTATAAAAATTATATACCTAAAAACTGAAAGGGGATGGATTATAAAGCTTTTTTCTAAATTATTATAATGTTGTCACAATATGAATACTAACAAACAGAAACAAAAGAGAAACACTTTAAAATTATTATGATATCATTTCTGTCTCAATTATAATTTACATCAAATATCTAAAATCGTAAATTCATCGTCCATGTTATGCACAATAGTCAATTCCATTGAGTCTAACAATCATAATAGATAGAATGATGGAAGTCAATTGATACAATAGGTTCAACTATCTTCAATTTGAACCGAATCATTTGTGTCCTAGATTTGCTCTTATTCTCATCAACCGCTGTTGCCAGTATCACTACTAGACAAATAATATCAAATATGTTGAAAACTATTATATTTTTTGCTATAATTAATATAGTTGTGGGAATTCCAAATATTTTTCAACGGAGGGAAACATCTTTGAACAGTGATTATTACAACATCAATAATTTGGAAAATGTGCAACCATTAATACAGTTTGTAGATGATCCCGTAGTAGAAGAATTATCAGACAAGTATACCTACAAAGTTACATTAACAAAAGAAAATGATCTTACTAATGACCAAACCAGACAACCAGATTTAAATATAAAAGACTACTTTGTGATTAAATCTAATGTTAAAACTGTGGATATTGGCCCATATGATTTGATACGCAAGTTGGACGAAATAAAATACATGATTTTATGGTTAAATTTATACTGCAGCGTGCATCCTGATTGTGATAAAATCAAATTAAACGAAGAACTTGAAAAGGTAAATTTTTTTTTAATGCCGATATTTTAATAAGGTCGTTTACTTATGATTTCCCTTATATTTTATTATTACTCGGCTATTTATCAGTCACACAAACCGTTAATACTAAACAAACTTACTTAAAGTTATAATTATTGTAAAATATATGCTTGTTCTTTGATTAAGCCTCATTCTGTCTTGTTATTGGGTATTGTTGTGTTGCTGATAACCCATGTTTTAAAGCGATAGCGCACGAGTTTAAATCAAAATGTCGCCACCGTTCATAAGAATAGTTGTTATCGTCATTGTGTGTTATTCGTCATTGCGAGTTTATTCCGCACCATCAATTGAGCGTTACTCTTTTGACATATTCAAGAACCCATTCAAAGACTTCATACATTCTGTGTCAACAGTTACCGAGGTTATAGATACTACAACGGCAGATAGTGCAAGTGTCATAACAACAGAGGTGGTGAATGTGACAACAACAGAGCTTGTAAGCGATTCGACAACAGAGAGAACGAATGTTACAACCACGGAGAGTGAGAAAAATACTACTCAGGACAACGATATTAAGATTTCTTCTATGATTACTGCACCTTTAAATATCGAGCCAGAAGAAATTTGCAAGAGAAACAACACTGAGATGGACGTTAATGGTGTTTGCAGATTAATATGGAATTAGAGCTTAAACTTTTGCTCGATTTATAACAATAGCGTAGTTAAGTGAATTTATTCAAAATGCGTGTTAAATTTGTGATATCAATTCTTTATTTAGTGTTATGTGCGTGTTTCGCTGTTAATAGCCAGTCTTCAGTATTCAATTTCCACGATAAACTACGCAATGCCGCTTTAAGCATATCTACCACGGAGATAACACAATCTAGTCAAATAATCAGAGTGCCTGAATTGTCTTGTCCTTTAGGACAGCGACGGGATGCCTTAGGGAACTGTAGAGAAATCTTTTAAAGGTATCGTTACATGTAAAAATGGTGTCCATTTTAGTTTAACGCCTGTCTTAATCTGACCTTGCTCCCGATTTTGATTGCTATTTCAATTACTACAGTTGTAAATAAGACGATTTCAAATGTTAAAACAAAAAATAAAAAAATATTATGAATTAATACTGACCGTAGTATCGCTATATTATCAATATGTATCCAATCATGTATATATATCTATAAGATATATCTATAATATTAGATATATCTATAAGAATAATTTAAAAATATTGTTCTGCAAACTTAAAAATAATGTAGTACATTTTAAATAAATAGTTTTGGTTTCAGATGGTGTTGGCTGTAACTTCGAAAAAAAAAAAAATAATCTGACCACCTAATGTAAATTCTTAGAAATGGTACATGAGACCTCTTATCATACTACATACATACTCTTCTGTAGATTAAAGGTCAAATGTTATCGTTAACTTAAATACTTATAGAAGTATTGCTACTGGTACAAATAATCAGTGAGGGAAAAATATCAGACGTGCAAAGAAATATTTTAAAAACTTGACAATGAAAGTACCTTTTTTTATTACATTTTGTGTGGTGATTCAAGAACTCCAAGGTTTTCAAGCAAATAATGGTTTCAATATGGATCATATTAAAGAAGGTATAGATAAAATAAACCAAGGCGTGGCAATGATATTTGGTTTGAACAATACGAACAACAGCTTTAAAAACAATGGAAACAATAACGGACAAATTTTCTTTTTTGATAATGCTTTCAAAAAACCTGAAATTTCTACCGTTGCTAGTACTACTTCTACAACGATGTCTACTACAGCTGCTACAACTACGCCTACTACAGAAAAACCAGTCAATAATAGTTTCATGTATTTCCCAACTGAAGCGCCACCGAGCACTACAACATTGAAAAGCAATGCAACTGATAAGGAAGGTAAAGACAACTTTAATGGTGGTTGCCTGCCTGGTTATGCTCGTACTCCCGATGGAAGATGTATGCCTACATTTTAATAATAAATTGTTACTTTAGTCATCGGTGATCATAATGAATTAAGTCAATTCATAGGTGTATTATATGCATATACTTGTGGCAGGGAGGTGGTATAATAAGTCCGAATTTTTCTAATTTTATATTGTATACAAATACAAATCACCAGAAAATCAATGAAATAGATGTTTACTTAGACTCATTAAATGATATAATTGGTATTGATCCTGAGTTACCACAATCAGCTAAAACAAATGTATTTTCAAATACAAAAATATTTAAGAAATCTGTGTGCGACTTATTTTTTCATTAGTAATTACTAACTGATTGGTAATCACATCATAATATCAATAATGAGCATATATTTCTATATTCATATATTTTTGTTGCTAGTACATATACATTTATGTTTGTTTTTCTATATTCTTTAAGTGAAAGTAAACAAGTTATTATTTTTTTCCAACACTTGTTCACTACATGTATTTTTTTATATACACATTTGATATGAAATCAAGTGATTTTTTAATATTATAAGAAGGATTGGAAGAGTGCTATTCGTAAACCGAAACAGTAGTGAGATCATACTTCACATGAACAAAATACGGCTTTGTGCTGATATTTATAATTCTAGTTTCTATTACTCAAAAACTCAGCTTAATCGGGATGGTAGCAATGTATATACTTTTTATTATA
>JACJUM010003237.1:9139651-9359069 GCA_020976665.1 Heortia vitessoides
TAGTTATCCTCTACAAATGGACCTCAAATTGTGCATATAAAATTTACAATATACTATTTTACTAATGAATGCCAATGATATTTCGTTTTCTTTAAAAAACGTAAAATTATTCTAAAATAAATGGCAAAACTTCATTAAATTTAGTCTTTTAAAATTGTCTTGTCAAAGTGCTCTGCTTTGTTGCAAATTAATATTGTAGGAATTCTTCCAGAACATTTTTGTCGTTAAAAAATTCATATTATAGTAATATTAAAAAAATAAATAAAGATATGAGGCGCCGTACAAAATATTTCAATGACATTATGTTTATAGTCATAATATTAGCAAACATGTTTTTACTTGAAAACTTGTCAGTCCAAAAAGTTTTTGATTATGCTAAATTCATTAGAAAGATCTCGATATATATCCTTCTATTACGACAGATGTAATTCACTGATCCGTTTCCTCATTCCTAAGTCAGTAAGTAAGAATGTAAATGCGTCGCTATTGTGATGGGATTTTCCTATCGTTACCGACAACCAATTCATAAACTGATAACTGTTAACTATTTGTGTAAGTAGTAAGAAATGCGAAAAAATGCTTTATTATCACATTCTATTAACAGAAAGAAGCCACTTTATAATACTGTCAACCTTGTGCACATAATTAATTAAAAGTGTAATTTACATTTCTGGCGTAACAGCTACAGCTTGAAAGACAGGAACGCCGTGTTCAATTATTATTTTCTGATTTTGTGATGCCGACGATCCGTCTTGACTAAATCTATTCAAGTCTAAGGTTGTTGCAGCCACGTTTTGATTGGTGTTAGATTGTTCATTGATTTCTTGATTTGTCGCAGCTTTAGTTACACTATCTTCTGTTAAATTTCTTCCTTCAGTTGTTGTTCGCAAAATTTGTGAGTTACCTTGACTTTTAATAACTTGTGGTTTTGAAACGTTTTCCGGAGATGTTTCAGTGTCTAGAGAACTTCTGAAATCCAGATCTTTGTTATTTGATGTTGGAAGTTCTCTATGTGCTGGTAATCTTTTATTTTCTGGAAGGCCTTCATCTTCTGGCGGACTTCTCTCATCTGCGGGTCTTCTAATTATCGGAGGCCCTCTCTGTTCTGGAGGTCCTCTGTTTTCTGGAGGTCTTCTATTTTCTGGAGGTCCTCTATTACCAGGAGGTCCTCTGTTTTCTGGTGGTCCTCTATTACCAGGAGGTTCCCCATTATCCGTAAGCCCTCTATTATGTATTCCCCAATTGTTTGGTGGCCCTCTTCGAAAAGGAGGACCTGGTGGTTCTCTATGATCTGGAAACCTCATATATTCCGATAGACCTATTTCTCCAGGACTATCAAAAGGTCTTGGCGGTGGATCTTCAACATCAGCATTTGGTCCGTATCTTCTAGTGGCCCAAATACTTTGAGGAGCACGCTTTTCTGAAATAACAATATTTTAATGTAACATTTAAACCTAATAAATAAAATTTGGTAGCGAAACTCATAAACATCATCATAACTCACAAAAGAATACGGTTCCGTAATTAATTTTTTTTTAGCTGAGGTAACTAAAAGTTAATGGTATCAAAATATTACATCAAGTTAATGATATTTTATATCTTACTTCAGCGACACGTCATGTCAACAGTTTTGTTTTCTTAAAGGTAACATACGAAAATCTTTATTTCGATTTGTTATTAAATAAAAAAACAATGAAGTATTTTATTTTATTTATTATATAAATACATTGAAATGAAAATCTTAAAATACTTATTAATTACTCAACAGAATACAAAATAATATAGTATGTTGTTATAAAATCGACCAATATAATATATATATATATATATATATATACATATATACGTAGTATTGGCCGATTATTATATTATATATATATATACATAATATAATAAATTAAGTTGAACATAATAACAATATGTTTAACACTCAATAAAGAATTGAATACTGATTTCATTATGATTCAGGTATAACGGGAGTTGCTTGAAACAAATATGGGGAAAACGTTTCCATATAAATTCTATACGAATATGTGCTGTTATTAGTAACTTCTTTCATATTAAGTGAATCTTCGTCATCAGCAAATCTTACGTCAATAAGTGCAGAATAGTCATTTTCTTTTTTAGATTCAGTTTCCCGTCTTTTTGTTGATGTTGGTACTGATCTATCTTCTATTATATAATCGTCAGTAACTTTTTTTCCTAAAGGTTTAAAAATATTCTCGTTATATTCACCGTTTAACTCGATATTTGTCCCCTTTGTAAGTGAAGATTTTATGGCAAGATCATTTAGTGCAGCTGTTGAAGATACAGAATAAATATGTTTATCTTGAGAAGACGAACTTTTGTCCAGATTTTCTTCTGGTTTATGTGTAGGTCGTTGATAGGAAGAATCAATACTTGTATGTTGCTGTTGTGAAGATGATCGGTGATAATATTCATCACCGTTAAGTACTGCTGATTGCATACTAAACTCATACATTTCAAGTGGTGGCGGTGGTGGTGGTGGATAATCATATCTATCCCTTTCGTGTGGTGGCGGTGGTAAAGGTGGAGGTGGTGGGGGTGGATAGTGAAGGTTTCTACCTCCTTCATTTGGTGGTGGTGGTGGTGGAGGAGGTGGCGGATGGTGATGGTATCTTCCTCTTTCATGTGGTGGTGGTGGAGGAGGTGGTGGATAGTGATGGTATCTTCCTCTTTCACGTGGTGGTGGTGGTGGAGGTGGTGGTGGTGGTGGTGGAGGTGGTGGCGGATGGTGATGGTATCTATCTCTTTCATGTGGAGGTGGTGGAGGGGGAGGGTGTTGGTATCCATTTCTTCTATCTGGCGGTAAGGGTGGCGGAAATCCGTCTCTTGTAAATGGTGGGTGTGGTGGTGGAGAGTTATGATATTCTTCTCTAAGATGTGGTGGCTGTGGATGGTCACTTCGACTTAGTGGCGGAGGGGGAGGAGGGTAGTGATATTCGTCTCTTTCATAACGATGTGGAACATATGAGTCTCTTGATTTGTAACTCGGTGGTGGTGGCGGATGATGGTTACGCGTATCTCCGTCATAAAGAGCCGCTTTATATCCTTCCATTTTATGTGAAGTGTCATAAGACCTACCTGTTTCATAAGGTGGTGTATGATGGTATTGACTTCCATAATTTAATGGGTAATATTCATCCATAAATGGGGGTGGTGGGTCCCAATATGGAGGAGACTGCGGCGGTGGCGGTGGGTGATGCGGTGACGGTGAGTGATGCAGCGGCGGCGGCGGTGGTGGACGTCTCATATCCAATCGTTCAAGAGTTTGACTTTGATCTGTGGAATTATAAATTTCTGATCTTTTTTCCTCATATGGATCTGGGAAATATTGGTTATTTCCAGTTAAACATGTTGTATATTCATTATTTTGATTCGTCTTTGATTTATGTAATTTTATTGAGTTGTCTGAATTTTCTCTGTCAGTGACAGTTATTACAATGTCATAGGCATTTCTGTTGCCAAGCTTTAAGTTAGTCAAGTCTTCTATTTCTATACCTTGACTGGCATATATTTCTACCTGTCTCTGTTTTCGTAAATAGTTCATTTTTTTGTGTGCACTAACGGATTTTTTTGTTAATAACCACGGCATTCTTTGTAGGAACGTTCTTCTAGCTAAAAACGAAAGACTTGTTTTTCACTTTGCCTTGAACCTTTGTAGATTTACTGTAAACCATTTATGCTAATAATAGTGTTTTTTGCATGAATTTAGAAATAGTTATCAACAAATAGGTTTATTTATGTTTACTCGATATTGTTTATATATTTAAGCACTTACCTCGTACTTCTTGACTTGGTAACGCTGGAGCATAGAGTACAACATAGAACAGACAAATCAATGTAAAATTATACAAAAGCATTATTGAAATATATTGATAAACCAGGAACCACTGCCGGTAAGGTCTGTGAAGACGCGACTAACGCTAAAACTAACAAAAACTTGTGTACACGATATTGTTGAAACCAGTTTCTTATTAGCATAATTTGCCTTGCTGTATAGACGAAAAATCATCATCAATTCTGCTTACATCATTATAGTCCTAGTGATAACATCCGGCTTCGAAGAAAAAACTTACATTGTTAATTTTGTTTATTCGTTATAAGTTAATATGATTAGCCAAATTAAAAAGAATTAACTTTTATTGATCAATATAATTATATCATTGATTAATCTTTTTTTACATTATTCTTACTACCGAAGACTAATAAAATCCTAGCTAACCCGACAGACGTTGTCCTCATCTATATATTTATTTTATTCTCATGAAAAAAATATTGCAAGTATAAATTGAGATATAAACTTTAGTTGGGCCAAACTGTACATTGTAAACAAAAAAAATATTAAAATCGGTTTGGTAATTTAGAAATTCATTCCAGACAAACACCGTCTCACGAAATGTTACATAATACACTCATTGTTTTGTTATTTCAACTCATTGTTTTGTTATTTCAACTCATTGTTTTGTTATTAAAACAGTTATTGGGTAAATATTATCGTGACCTTAATGAGATGTTCTACAGCTAATATTAATGATGAAGCGTTTTATAGTTTATTGTCCGTGTTTTTGGAAAGAGACAGTAAAGTGGCTGCCCTCGTAGGTACAACCATTAAACTATAAACCAAATAAACTATTATATTAGCAACACGACATTTACATGATAGTTTAAATTCCGTATTTCTGATACAATACATGTAAATAAAATTTATTTGATTTTGATCACCTGACGATGATGTATAAAATGTTTGACCAGCGGAATAATAAAAACCATTTCTGATTTAAAAAAAATTGCGTCCACACATATTCCATAGAGTGGACCTTCTGAAAAGATATTATAATTCCTTTGGTCTAATGGCATGCAATGTTCACGTTGTACCACTAAGTTAGGAGCCTGTTATATTCCAAATCGTTACATATATATTCTATAATTTGACCAAAACTCGAGCACCAGTAATTTGGAAATCCAGATGGTATTTCAAAGGGCCAAAGTAGAATGTTTCAGCCACTTATCCGACACAGAAAGCGGCGACAATCTCATCGGGTGCGACAAATTGAGAACACCTTCCGGTGGCTGGCCCGACGCGACGCCCGGCCGCAGCCGCACTCTCTGGCAAATAGCTATTTATTGTGGCACACTGCGAGACACCTGTCCCTGCGTATGGGGCACTGGGGAAAACTGACGCACCAGCAACATTAAATAGCTAATAAACGTGGAATTAACTTAATATTATTTTCGAAATATACTCTCTTCAATTGGCAAAGATATCTAAGACTAATAAAGAATATTACAAACATCTTTTACAAATGAGATGCCTGTCATTATCATCTAATTTTGATATAGAGGAACTTTGATAAACACGTATATCAAAGAATCGAAGCAAAGATATTTCTTATTCACTGTAATCCGATATAAATTAACTTTTGCAATATAGTAGCAAGAAATCTTGTAGTTGAAATTCAACTAATAAGAAGTTAATAACTTCTAATTATTTATTTTTTCTTTAATATCTCATTAATTTGATTTTGAGTATCTCTATAATACTATAGAATAAGATTGTGATTTTAGGAAAAAATAATAGTATCAGTAGATATTTACATTCACTTTTTAAGTTATACAATAACGTGCTAAAACATTAAGTTCATATTATGTTCAAATAATTAGTAGATGATGCAAATAAACGTCAAAATATTTTATTTGCACATCTAGATGGATGAGTCGCAGAATCAAAGTAGAAAGTAACGCATCAAACTAAAAACTCATCGCAGTGGCAGTTGCAATAAAAATCAGCAGGATTAAACAGTTATTAAATTTTATGATGAACTATTGACAATACACAATCCTTCATATCTGAGCGCCCTTTCACTAATATGCCGTTCCTTTATCTGGAACCAGCACTCTAGTTTAAGGCGGGCTTAAGTTAATGGTCCTGTTATTTTAGATGACTCTTATATTTGCTTGGAGTCATCAAGACCGTATAGAGTACACTAAAGATCAAGTTTGACTTTCCAAAATAGTAGAAGCGCAGTTTTAATGCTAATTTATGAGCATTATTACTGTTTCTTTATGATCCACAATTATTGATTCTTGTAGCGGTAACTAAATGTTTATAAAATACCGGCTCAATATTGATATTTAATATAAGTATAATATTTAAAGAGTAAATTATATTTCCATGTTTTTCATTTTGTTTCAGAAGTCAAAATATTAACATGTTTAAAAATAGTGGAATGAGCTATACTTTTATATTCGGAAATAAATATAGAGGACGGTCAGCTCTATAAAACGTTTAAATGGCAGCCCCACCAATCAAGTGAATGGAATTGTGAATCTAAACCATCCAGGCTATCAGAAAGTCGCTTATATTCCTCAAATTCGATTCAGTTAATTGAAAATTTAAGAAGAGAATAATTATATTTATGGAGATAACTGTCTTAGTTTAATAAAAAAAAACATCGAATCATCAGCGACTAGGTACATAATTGTGGTGTATAAATTATGAATAACGTGTTATGAATATTTATGTAATTCATATTTTTTATTATACAGAGTAGCCGTGAGGTACCTTCAGAGTAAAATCATACCTCCCTTTGTGTCGCGAGACTAACGTGACAGACTAACGTACCGGAACCTACAGATGGTATATCCATTCGAAATAGTGTAGCACAGGGTGGGGATGGGTAAAGTTGCGCTCTGTGATTACCAACACGCTTGCCCAGCGTGGCAATTATGGGCAATATTAGGAATAGCCCTTGGGGAGGACTATGGCCAGCAGTGCACTTCTAACGGCTGTAATGATGATGATGATGATTATACAAAGTATATAGCGATGGTATTTCAAAGTTCTATGTTGAAAAAGGTCAACACTCATATAACTATATTAAAGCCAAAGTAATATTATTATTGCATGTAACAAACTTTTGTTATAACACTTACACACACTTAACTGGTAAAACGTTTTCAATGAATTGGACATGAGGAGAAACTTAAGCTTTAGGAAACGATATCCTATACTTATGACGCAAAGGCGCGTTAGTAACAATATATGTTTTACAAGAAAAGGCGTGAATGTTATTTTATATTAAATCCAGAAGTATACGCAAATAGTAGAGTCAACCTGATCATTAAAAGTGATTCTTGCAGTCATCATCACGTCCACTGCCAGATATAGGCCTCATTAAAGAATAGGGGAATTCCGCCCATGATTTCCGCACCAGGCACGCGTAGTGGCAATCACAAAGCATCGCTTTACGGTGGTGAAGCTGTTTCGGGTGAATATATAGGCATCTGTCGGCGTCAGTACCTCAATTACCTCTTCCAAAGATACAAAGGGTAGTATTTTGTTACTTTATCAATACCCCAAAGCTATATACTCGTACATTTATAATATTTCAACTTAATAAATTACTATTTCATTCAATAAACGATTGAACGAGATTACCCGCTTATTAAAAAGAAATTCCAAATCCTAGTTATTTAAAGAAATATAAGTAGAACTAAACTGGTTACATTTTCCCCACACTACTCGAACGTTACCGACCAAAACCCCGTTTTAAACCCGCTGTCGCCTATCCTTGACACCGTAATAGCCTCTTCGCATTTCGTACTAAACAACATAGAACAAATTGTACAACTACAGATCTATTATAGCATAAACAGTAGAAAGATATTGTTTTTGTATATAATTGATTAAATTTGACAACTTTCGATTTAGCCGTGTTCTTCTATAATTAATATATTATTAAACAAAATTTAAATATCTGTTTCTAATACCAAATTTTTATTAAATGCAAAAAGTATTTGCGGTATTTAAATAGAAAAATAAATTATTAGTATTATTAGCTATCTGTTTGTTACAGCCAAACTCTAAATTGATGTTATGAGGACTGTGTAACTGAATAACTTAGTCTACTTTTATAATTTTTTGACAGGACCGATGGCAATGGCATAATTATTATATTATTTCTCACGTGAGTGAAACAGATTTTGCTAAAATTTGGTTTAAGAATAGTCTCAGACTTAGAAAAGCTCTGAAGCTACTTTTGTCCTTGTAAAAACTTCTTTACGCGATGTAAAAGTGCACGCAAATAAAAAATAGTATAAAGAAAAGTAAGAAATATGATGTTTTTTCTCAGTTGGTTCGAAATATTGAACTTTTGTTTCTTAATACCCACTTAGTTTATTCATAAGGTATAGATGTGTCAAGATTGCATGCATCACAAGGATCCAAATACAGAGTCTCAGCTAAACTTAGTTCGGAACAAATCTAAACAAACAGTCCCAAACTTGTGTTTAAATTAGTGCCTTTCCGATCAGAGCAGCACGAATTGACTCGACGCTAAATTTGCAACGATCCAAAATCAGGCGGAATACTATCGGAACTTTGGGCTTAATGAACAGCAAGTTCTGACAGTAGCATCTGAAGATCGAGAGATGTTAGTTCTACTCTTCGGCTGGATTCCGAATAAGTTTAGGTCTGGGAGCCATTGGAAGTGTTTGTCACGCCTTTTTCTTACTAGTGTATAAATATAAACAAATATATACAAAAACCTACAAGCTAAAAGGTAGAATACCTCCTGCCTTTTTGCTCGTAGACGGTTACTATGGCATCAAATAAATTTTTAGATTAAAGTGTAAATTGTAATATATTGAGGTGTCCGCTAGTAATATTAAAACAACTACTTTTTAAAATAGAGATATGAGAGTATTTATACATACAAACAAAGCTTTTAATTTTTTATCTGTCCATTTGTCTAATTGTACCTCAAATTCCTAAACGGCTGAACCGATTTTAGCGGAACTTTTACTGACAAATAACCGATGTAAAATAATAGTTTAAACTACTTTTATATATAACTCTCACGAGATCGGAAACAATGCGGGCGAACCCTTGGGGGGGGGGGGGGGGCTGGTATTACTTATTATTTCAAACTTTTTTTCCTAGCATAAAAACGAACACAACGAAAAATTTGATGTGTCTGCTAAAGTCTAGGTTGCGCAACGGTAGTGCAGTCCCCAGAAATGCATGAGAAAAATGCAGGTTCGAGTACCACCTGAAGCCTTGAGACAAGATGACTTTAACTGGTAAATATTATCTCAAATATAATTCAGCATTTTTCTATGGATAAAACGTCTATAATTTTTACTAGCATGTTCCGTTTTATAGCCTCGATGTTACTCCCGGAGTATAAATATGAATATTCTCCCTTTCTCGAATCGAACTTAAAATTAGTTTTACTTTAACTTTACGGTAGATAAATGCAACTGACACACCAATTAATTTATTTACTTAAGGTTTTCCAAATTTGGTGTGTACATCATGAAATCACAAATACGTAGAAGATACTTGACTTCATCAATTATAGGTAATTATCACTCCTTAGGAAACTAGTACAACACTAAAGACAAATATCCAGTAATAATTTCAAGCACGACGAGACACGTTTGGTTAGACATACATTAGATACATAAAATACGGCAAACTTCACAAAGGTATTACATAATGCGATTAATTAACCATTTTAAATTTTTTGATCGACTTTTCAGTTTCCCTGTAGACACCATTCTCAAGATATATTATGATAGCCATCTCTATACTTAAAAAATACAATATAGTACAATAAAAGAAAATGTTTACCATTACTACTTTCTTTTTCTTCTCATGTTCTTCTAATCGGTCGCGATTAATGTCCAGAAAATTTACATTAAACATTAAATCATTTTGTACGTTAATTTACTATTATAACAAAAATATTTTGTTACGAGCAAATACCAACGCCTACAAGTTTGATACTGTCAAATCTTAGATCCATTCCGGTCACTGAAGACAAAAACTATAGGCATTAATAGCATCTAACGAAACGTATCTCGTCATTTTTGGCACTTACTTCATGCTACGCAACCCGTGTTCTATGGGAAGGTGAAGATATTCTCCGGGAGCCCATGTGTTATCCCGGCCGTTTGTTAAGCTTGCGAATTATGTGGCACCCCAGGGAACTCTACAGCGGGAAACACAAAACAAGTTCCTTTACTTTTTACTCTGAGATGTAGTTTTTTGCGTACCTGATGTAATGGGAGATCTTGAGGAGCGAATTTTACTCAAATTTTAAACATTGCTTGCATACTTCTTAAAAAGTTGTCACGATTACTAAATGGTAATGAAATGTATATATATCATCATTATGTCAGCCATTAAAAGTCTACTGCTAGACATAAGCTTTCCCAGTAAATGAGGAATTTGGCCCATAATTGTCGCGTCGGGCAAACGTGTTGTCAATTGCAGAGCGCAACTTTCGCAATGGGGATGCTGCTGCTTATCCTCGCCCTGCGCATTTGACCTACACTCTTTCAAATCCGTTGATTCTGGTACCTTATTTGCCTATTAAAGTACTCTCTACCACAAAAAACAATAACGCAAAGCTTCATATATGACATTATAACATTATAAATTTGAAACGGTTTCGTCGGAAGGGACATATAAAGTTGTGTTGCAGGGCTGTCACAGCGAACTAGCACAAATAGGCCAATTAAATGTGGCCGACGTGTTCCAAGCGACGCGCAACAAATGGGAGCGTCATCCGCTCGAGTGTCCGTACGTCACGTCACGTCCTAAATTGGTTACATACCTTGCAATTCTTTTTTGGATCAAATAACTATTGCATATGTGTTGTTTCCAGTAAAAAATATTGACTAGCCATATTAGGAATTGATGACCTTACCTGATACGATCTATCTTTACTACTGTTTTTTTACTGTCAATAATAGTATTACATTTTATAATATAAAATTTAACTTAAAACGTCCTATCAGATTTTTTTTGTCTATTTTAATATTTCAAATAATATTATAACCGTGACCGTAACGGGCCGTGACAATAGAAATTATTTTTCTAAAATCATCTTGCCTCTTAGTATTAATCATTAGACCTGACACTCTTGAACTATTCTATGTGTGATTTTATTGAGTTTAATTAAAACTTACATAATGTTTTAGTCCCTTTTTATGTATAATTAGCCAGTAAATAATCGCATTAACTTTTTCAAGAACTGTACTTTGGCCTTTAAATTTTCAAATAGAGTTTTGCTTCACAAATCAAAAAGCCAATAAGCCCTCGAAGCCTTGCTGAGAACAGGCCGCTGCAAAGTTCCGCTGTGCAATACGGATACAGACTAATTGGCTACAGTCCCCGCTTTATATTTGCCAATATTAAGCAAATTCTTTAAAATACAAATGTAACTTGTAAAATGATACAAAATTCTTGTTTCATTCCTTTTTTAAGCCATTGTCTGTAAATTTTCGTTATTTTTTTCTCTAGTAATCCTAACTAAAAGTAAAGTACAATTGTATAAAATGTACTTAAAATATGTGGTAGCAAAACTGACAGAGAATAAATGATCTATTTGCTTGTCAAAAGGTATAGGCGTTCTTGTTTTAATTAAAATTATTCATAAAAATACACGAATTAAATAGATAATGATAAGATGGAGGCGCCTTGTCAACTTCTATTTATTTAGTAATAAAATAATACTATTTATTTAACCCATACATGATTTTTAATTAAAAGCTACTTTTAAGTCCGCAGTTCTGCGAGATAATTAGGAATTCATTCATGGCTTTCGTCGAAGCATATAACACAACTTTCTATTCACTAGTTATTACCGGTATTTCAACTATTTAAGCGAAATGCGCTTTTGATATCAAAGGTTATTTCTGACAACGGCAGCAATATGACGCATATTGCTTTACGCTAAATAATTATACGTATCCAAATATGGATGCGCTTAAGGTTGTAAATCGCAAGTCAACGAAATGTTGTCGACGTTTTATGGTAAGTAATTTAATCATACCGCCTCGTCGTCTAGCACAACGTGTCTTAACATAATTTAATAAATAATGCTCGTGTCTCAGAACATCTTGTTTCCCAGACGGGATATTTTATTGTTTTATATCCATAGACGGGGGTAATTCGTGTACGGGGAGCGGAGCTCACGAGCGCTCATAGAATTTTCAGAGGCAGAATAAAAGTTGGTCAAGTGCGAGTCCTACTTAACAAAAAAGTTTCAAATTAGAATATTAGACATGCCATAGTCTAGATTAGATGCCATAGTAGAATAGTTATATCTTTTAATGCCTTAAGTATAATAACTACGTATAATTATGGCTAAAGTACAATGTAGGTGCCGAACAAAAATAATCTTTCATTTATGGGTTTTAATAAATATCCCTAAAGCTTAGCCTAGCAAAACCGACAATCTGGGATTGGATGGGCAGCAGCATCTAATCTCCAATTGTCGGTTTCGGTTGACGCGAAGTTACGCTTTGCAATTGCTACCACGCCTGTCTAACGCGGCAATTATGCCTATGTCCAACAGTGGACTTTCTGTGGCTGATATGATGATATTGATAGTCCCTGAAATATAGCATGGTTAGAATCACAGTAAGAATGTTGATGTTTGATTTAAAAAAATTATGTTTAAATATGTGAAACATTTGAAATGTGACCAATATTCACAAAATATGATGCCAAATACCATAACGTTGATATAAAAAACGTGCAACGCTTCTACTTTGATATTAGTCATTTTAATCAAGCTAAATTTAAAGGAATATTGCATATTCTGTACAATGAGTATATAAGAAAGAACAAATATTAATAAGAACGTTAAACAAACTCATATGCGTATGATCCCTTACCTATAAATAATTTCATATTTTCGGTAAACATATGACACTTATGATACAATAAAGGGTCCAGACATTCCGCAATAGAACCCCGAACCTTTCACAGAGCAGGGCCCCGAAATGGTGCGTTACATTCGAAAAACAATATCTCCGATGTCTCAGTCTATCGGTTGGAAGTCAATGCCGAGCTTCGCAAAACCGTCACGTAATATGTAAATCGTTCAGGTCGCGATGTGTCCCGACTGTCAAAACCGACCCACGGCATCAGGAAGATCTCCCACGATTTTTTCTCAATGATGACTTCACTTTAAGAGGGGTGAAAGTTTTATTTTCACAAACAGATTCTTTTGCTTTCTTTAGAAGATTGGCGATGACTTATGGATCTTTTGTTGGGAGTTTTAGGTGTTTTGTCTGTTACACATAACCAATACGATATCAGGGCAAGCTTACAAAAACAAAGGTACATATTTAGTGTCAGCTTCCGCTAAGTAATCTGAGTTGGTGAATAATCCACCTATTTAGAATAATGAACCTATTTATTACATTAAATAATCACATCTCTCTTAGATTAATATTTTTTACTAGAAAAAATTAAGCAGTCATATTTTTAGTTAGCAATATTTGAAAGGAAGCGAATATTCTTTTAACTAAATTTCAGGATTATTTATATACACATTCGACATCCATTTGCATATTTAATTCATTTATTATTTTCAGGTTTCGTATATTTTATGAGATCGTAGATAAATAAACAAAGAAGTAAGAGTGATAGGAAGATAATTTTAAGTAACATTATCAAGAGACTCAGACGCCGATACCAGCACCTGAAAAAGATTATAGTCTACCCGACGAAGGATACCCATGATAAGGTATTCCTTTCCTTATACGACTTAGTCGACAAACAAGCATACAGTCCGCGTGATAGCATACAGATGCTTTTAATATCATAAAGATGTCACCAGCGCGTTGCCAACCTTACGACTTGAAGACATATCACATTGCCCAGTAATTCCACTACCTCTCCCACCCTTAAAAACCGCATTAAAAGAATGCCAACACCGCTATTTATAGAAATAGGTGAGAGTGAGGTACCAATGTAGAACACATTTGTATGAGGTTTCTCTCGTGTAAAAAACGAACCCATTTTGTAAACGTATCAATTTTATTCAAGTATAATTAATACATCGGATGCATTATATTCAAAGTGCAAACGATTTTGTCGTCCGCTTACGAGGCTTAAGTATGCGGCGCGTCACCGCCGGCGACGGCGACGCACTCGAAACATTACAACGGCCGTTAGCATAATAAAACTGGCGCGCTGCAGCCGCATTAAGCTGCGCTAACGAGCCCGGCTGGGTATCAAATGTCATTCGCCCTATTTATCATGAATAGGCGGTATAGACGATACCAATGACATACATGACCTTTTATCAAAAGTGCTTTGGTACGTACACGTGTTTATTCTCAGTAGAGCGGTATTCAAAAGATTAATTAAGTATCAACTTCATTCAATTGAATACTTGTAAATGATAACTTACATTTCTGTTGGTGAGATGCTATTTGGAACTGCTTGGATAGGAACGACATAGCTACTACTAAATCTGTAAAGTAAAAAACTTTGTAATTAAATATTACACTTGCATTGAATTTTGTAAATAATTTTTTATCATGCCTTGAATCAGCATTTTATTATCATTATCATAGGCACCATGTAATGCTCGCTGTGGCGAGCGCGGTGGCAATTGTGGAGTGTAACTTCGCGATGGGTATGCTGCTGCCCATCCCCGCCTTCTACCTACCAAAACAGCATCATCATACCAGCTATTAAAAGTCCATTGCTGGACATAGGTCTCCCCAAGAAGGAGGGTATATTGTCTATAATAGCCGCGCTGAGCAAGCGTGTCGCAGAGCGCAGCTTTCCATATCCCCTCCCTGTACATTTGAGCTGACTTTTTTGCATGGATATACCGCCATCTGTCGGTTCTGGTACCTTAGTCGCCTCTTACGACACCTGATAGGGGATAGTAATATTCTACTCCGGGGTACCTATATATACCTACCCATATACGTACTCCGAATATTTAGAAAAAATTGTGTAAAAGCAATGTCTTAGACTGCGCCAATGCTTTTGTTGGCGCAGTTATGTTCCGTTAAAAAACAAGTAATTTTGTCACTATGGACCGTCTTTGGTTACATGAAAAAAGTTCAGTTGTGTTTATGTTCTTAATATTCGTAACTGATAACCTATCTTAATATAATGAAAACAAAGAATTATAAGCAAGCAAGCTGAATTAGTTTGTACTGATTGAGCATACCTATCTACCACATTATCTTTTTATATACTGTAATAATAAATTGGCTGTTTATTGTAATTTTATAGGCAAAGTTGTGGTACCATAAGTAAAAAATTATATTTTTAATATTTACTCATATGTACTATGGGTTAGTTTGCCTTAGGATGCATAGTACAATAGTAACTCTCTATGTACCAATAGTATAAAGGGGCAGCAGAGATACCGAAACGGAGAGATAGCGGTATATATCCTAACTGCCGTAGCTAAAATGCCATGGAGCGGGAATGTTTCTGCATTTTCGTCACAAAGCTACTGCCCCATTAAGAAGAGTGCTCAGTGCGGCAATTATTGGGTATAATATCTTATTATTTATTAGTAGAATAGCATAATGATGATGAAGAATCTATCGTAGAATATATTATATTACCTAAGAATGTTTTAAATAGCGCGTAACTAGTTTAAAATAGCTGTGATTATTCTTCCTACCGTGTCGTATGAGCACGACAACCTCAAATAAAATCTATTAATCGAAGGGCAAAAAATTTAATCTTGTAGGCAATCTATGCGAACTTTAAGGCAGCAGAGTTAAAGCAATTCCATTTGGCTGGAGGCATGCCGCTCTGTCTTGCACAAACTTAATTCTGAATGAACTTTGAATTGGAAAATAAATTCAGAGCATGTTGCTTTACTTTCATTATTATTGCAGCCGGCGCATGAATGTATTGATACGCCACGTTGCTCTCACAATATATGATCCGTTATTTTTAATAAGTGCGATGAATAAATATATGTTTTGCCTGCACGGGAAATTATTTTCTGCCTAACGGAATTATTTCCGTTTTTGTAATAATTCACTTCACACAACATTGCATCATACATTGATCTGGTTCCGATATAAGTCGCTTCTAGCACTTGTGTTACGGACATTAGACAATAGAAAAATCACAAATATAATGACTATACATACAGTCAGTATAAATATGAAAACATTGTGTGTGACTATAAAAACAAAGGCATGTTTAAGAATAACTATGACATACACAATGTTAATACCAGAAATAAATATAAGCCCACAGTACCCAACATACGGCAGCATAAGATTTCACAATAAAATACCAGGCAGCATATCATACTTCGCGATAAATAAATTTAAAAATTACGTAAAGAGTTAGCTTCATTCTAAAGTATATTGTGAAATATTTTATTAATGGTAAACTGCCTGGAATTGAATTGCTCTAACCTATTTTAAAACAACGGTATGTTAGCGTCGACGCCGGCGCGGGTACCATTAACACTTAACTATTTAGTACCTATTGATGGAACTTCTATCACCACCAGTTTTTCCTGTTGGCTCGTGTAATAAACCTGCATTAAATTAAGTTTTAAGGATTGTCCGGTGCCGGCAAACTATTATAAGGTAGTCCTAATTTAAACGTTAGATGACTCTTATGATCCCGTCGGGTCATCAGGGTCAAAGGTATCATGAATATAATACAATTTACTACTTCTTATTTTTGAATTTTATTGTTTTATTGTACAATTTTATTGATCTATTTATTATTTTTATTGATACGTGCTTTAAATGCTTATCTTAAAAAATAATATTGTGATTTGACTTAATTGAATATAAATACATATCTAACACCCAGACATAAAACAAACATAAATATTCACCATATAAACGATATTGTAGTGTGCACATTTACATATATATTCTTTTTTTTTAAATATGATTATAACTGTTATCTAAAATATCGAATTGTTAAGTTTTATAAATATCAACCTTCAAGAGTAAGGTTCGATTTTTGGACAAATTTGTAAAAAATTCACTGATTGTTGAGACTCCGTATAATTTTCTTTGTTATAAATAAGAAAATACATTTAAATCTTTTACGAGAACAAATTGGATAAAATATCATAGTACTTAAAAATAGGTAGGTTCGAAGATATAACATTGCGGTATCAGATAGTAATCTAAATTGTGATTTTGCAGATAAGGATGGCTTTAAGCCAAAACATTTTATAGTTGCTTAATGCGAGTTAACTGTGTCGTTAACTAGAAAATACAATGTTTACAATCGAATTCTTTCTGATGCCAAATATACTCAAAAATCTAGTTTACCATCATGTGAAAACTCCATCGTAAAAGAAAACAAGGGAAAGCGTATAAACGTGATAGAAATTACAAGGTATAAGATAAAGCGGGCCGTGGCTTATTGTGGCGTCCGCAAGGAGATTACCGGCCGCGCTTAACCGAGACTTATGATCGCCTTGCCGTTCAATCTTGTTCACCTCTATGAGAAAATACTGCTGTTGTGCGCCACCAGGGAGCTAACGCGACGTTTTGGTTAAAATGTTGAATGCAATACGTCGTTATACAGCATGGATATGAGACAGACTGTAAGAGCCCGAAGGTAGTTGAGTTAGGTATGAAATGTTTGTGAAATTTTTGTGTTTGTGAAAGTTAATAAAACTTATATCGAACTATGCGTGGGTTATAGAGATTATATGCCTACATTTTAATTTTAATCCTATTGCTATAAAAGCCTAACGAAACGAACATACAAGAAAAATGAGAATAGTGACCATTATATAAATTATTCGGGTAGTTTTGAAATTTTTATGTCTTGCATTATTGAGCAGTGAAAAAAATCTAGGTGCCTGTTAAGCTTTAGACATCCTACAACTTATATAAGGATAATGATGATAAATCGTTCACCATTTCAATTATAAAATCAGATGTTTCGATAACAAACAGAAAATTTAAGAAATATAATATATTATTACAAATTATGACTAGACCTGTGTGTATTTTAAACTGGACCGGTGGTTGGTCGATATTGGCTAATGCAGGCCAGAATTGTTGCTTTTAGTTCAAGTAGATTTTTGTTCGGAGTATAGTTAGAGATGTTTTTGTTGGGCATATCCGGCATTCAAAACCTTATATGTTTTATCAATGTAAAGATCTATTAGTGTGAGACGTTCTTTTATAAAATAATTTAAAAAAATATATATATTTATCTTCATTTCTTAGTTTATTTTTATAATATAATATTTTACATTATTCTAGTAGGTATTGAATATTTCTTTTCCAAAAAGTATAGTATTTGTTCAGACACCTTTGTATATGTTGACACCATACCAGTTTAGATGGTGATGTTTCGTTCATACACTTACATAATAAAAAAAATCAGGTAAAACAATGTCTATTACATGTGACTTGCATTAACACGAGTGTGAATGCCTAATAACATTTTCATAAGTACAAATGAACGAACCTCTGTAATTGAGGAGGGAAATAGTTACTTTATTTGTGTAACATCTTTTATCATTCTTAAGAACGTTACAGCAACAAGGTAACTGAAACGTCCACAAAAAAATATAAAAAGTTTAATAAATCGCGATTTAAGGCTGTTGAAAGAGTAGTATTTTTGAGTTAAAAAAATACACACAAGTTATATGCTTTTTTTGGTGCCAGCAAGTGCCAGTAAGTTTTGACCTCAGCCATCCAGCTTAATACAATACCTAGTCATTTTCTTATACGAAGGATTTAATAAAATTAAAAATTAGTTCAATTGAGAATTACTAAACCTTTTATAAATGTGATACACTGATAAGAGTTAAAATAATATAGTTAACTCTGCAAACTTATTTTAATTATATGTTGTATCACAAGAAATTTCGTAAAACAAACTTCAGCCTTCTATTTAAACGTTGCCCTGTGTGTATTGGCTAATTATAAACGCCGTTGTTTTATGAAAAAATAAAGTCAAAATTAAATTATTCAAAGTGACGGGTTTAAAAAATCTTGTTCCCCTATAAAGATCCATATATATCAACACGTAAATAAGAATGTAAGTTATTCTTCGTTTAGCATGTTCATAGATTTACATATTTGTTATAAAATAATATTTTTTTACATCTAGGGCAATATATGTAGTAACAAAAATTTGTTCGAAAGAAAAGATTTCAATAGATATATCTAGAAAGCAGAACATTTTTTTCATAACAATTTATGAATAGATCTGGTCATGAAAAGGAACTGTAAATATCTTTTGGATTTGAAAAACTTTCAGGTTGACCTCTTGTCAGAAAAATCTAATCTCCACCGTATTTTGTTTGAACTGTATTATGTACAAACGCTTTATGTACAAGATGAAAGCAATGAAAATGGAATAAAGTATAAAAGGTCAAATAGATTTCCTGCGCAGATTATATTGACTCAAATATAAAATAAAAAGGTGTGCCTAAAACGGCACGAATTGCAAAAGCAAAATTACGTTTACACTACAGGGTAAGTAAATTTTAATGATAATAATAAATTCACACAAGATATCATATGACCAGACTCCGAGGTACGCTTGTTTAAAGCACATGTGTTACGGACATCAGACAGAAGAATCACAAATATAATACATAAATACGTTTGATGAATTTAGGCACAAACATCATCATAAAAATATTTATCCTGGGTGGGGATCCATCCTATGACCCTTGGAGCATAAGGTAGGATCACTTTCATCTGCGTCATCGGATCCGTCAATGTATAAGAACTTACATGTCACACCTACTCATATAAGTATTATATACTTAATACAATGCGTGCAATTTTAGATCTACAAGCTTATACACGCCCAATATGATTTTCAGAGATATAGTGATATATATAAATTGTAATAGAAATACATAAGTATAAGTTCACCGTGGTCATTGCTAAGCTCAAAGAGTAATTATTTAGTTTAGGGGCAATTGTGTCAAATTTATGCAAATATACTTTTGAATATATTCAAGAAACGTGAAAAGTAAATTTATTTTATTATCTTATAACTGTTTGAAAGATTATATTATATAAAATTATAAGGCTGCTTGGAATTGAATTAATTTATATTTTTAAGACAAAGGTTAGGTCTTAGCCCCATAAGGTTATGAGAGTCGTTGGTTGATTGAGTAAAATTGTAATAAGTAATTTTGTATTCATAAAAAATATATATGATTTAAAATGCATGGGGCAGATTTATTTAATTCAAAAAGAATATTTAAGGAAATAATATTTTAAACAAGTAAATTTATACAAAAAATAAACAATCACAGTTTTTCGGTACTGTAGCCTTGTAAATAAAAAAGGAAAAAATAGTTAAAAATAATATAATGAAAATAAATCTTATTTAGTTTAAAGTTAAATTTAAATCCACTTTATGTATATTTTTCTAATACAGTCCTTCGCTGTTCTAAAGTCGCACACTACTTAGTAAAAGGCAAACCTATATTAAAGTCGATAAAAATTCAATAAAATGTAAATTGGCCTTTCCCTGTGTCTGAGCGGAAACTTTGTGCAGGAAGACTGATCAATCGACAGAGCAAGTAGCACAACAGGGCCTATGTAAAGAGTCTGAGATTTAGATTAAATAAGACAATATTTATTTTAAAGGCGATCTTTAAACCAATATCCTACAGATTGACTGCTAGGTAACGATTTAATAATGTATATAGGTAAATGGAAATGATTTATGTATAAATTATACAGTCTCTGATTTTTTAAAAATCTTTTAATGAATAAAGAAGTGATCAAGTCAATCTTATACTCTATAACAACCAGCGTAAGAGTTGCTGTAAATTACAAGATAAATTTATACTGGAGCGTAAGAACAAAAAACGCAAGCAAAATCATCGCTGGATATGCGATCGATCAACGGGCTAACGAACAGATGCTAACTGCACATTCAATTTAGATTCGTGCATAATGCATGGTGTCCGACGTCAGACCCTCAAGCATATGCTGTAGATATCTAATTACGTATTTCGCTACACCGCATAGATAGCGCGTCTGCGATGAATATTAGATCACGGTCCGGCCTACAATGCTCGCCCGATATTGCACTCGACGATTCCCTCTAATTGCTCCCATCAGCGATAGCATGCTTCTCGATACAAGCGTTGTGTGTTAAGTGACTTGGTATCTTTATGAAATGTTAGTTTTTTATAGGTCCCGCATTCACTTTAAGTTTAATATTAATTTAAAAACTGTTAAAAATGTACCATCATTAATATTTAATCCACAATGGCGATAAATGAAATACTTTGAATATTTATATTTTAAAATAGGGGGAGATTTGTTTACAAGAGAACTACAAGGAAATGTGTAAATACTTTAAAAACTCAATGCATACTCTGGAAAATATTGGGTTGTACTCATTGCAAAATAAAATAAAAATCAAGGAAATCATTTTTCCAGATACAAAGTCTGTATAACATACCGTACTATATATAATCTATCTTGGTACTAAATATCTTAAAAAATCTTTCAGTCTCGAGATTCGTAAAAATATAATTAAGAAGACCTAGAATAAACCTTTCCCATTATTGCCGATATGTTGAATATAAAATTCTTCAGTGGTGTCGGAGATAAGTCTTTACATATATAAATTAAAAAAAATATATAAAGTACCTTAATATCTAAAAAACACTTTTAAAATAAGGGGTAAGTATGAAATTTTGCGCCAAGAAACAACACAACAATTTATTAAAATAATTTAAAGTTTTATTTGTTTTAAGATATTTAGTAATCAGGAAGTTCATTAAAATATTTACCGAGGACGCGAGCCATAACGCGCACGATGCTCTTGCATTTTTCCCCGGTGTTTTAATTTCATACATTAAAAGTATCTCCGGTAATGTTGTTGAGGAGGGACGACGCACCACGCATAATGAACACCTTAGGTCTCATTCACAGCTTAGAATATCGTCCATCCTATTGTATACTTTATGTTTTGCTTCAGTCTCATATATCTTATGATCTGTAAAAAAATGTATACACGTTCAGGTTACGTAATGGTAAATGTGTGTGAATGTTAAAAAAAGTTACGCTGGTAATACAAAAGCTTTATGATATTTGACTTATTTTTGTGCAAAACGTGTACATGATTTTTACAGATTAAAAGATATAAATTCCAATAGCACATTTACAAAAAAGAATCCAATCATACATTTTAACGTATTTTATAAAACTACTTTGTGAACGATGTGTTAAACGGTTCTGATGAGATTGATTTTAAACATTCACATCAAAGATGTACAATTAAAACTAAAAACTATAGAGGAACATTTGAAATGTTTGAAGTTAATTTACTGCAAACAAGCACTAATTAGATGGTACCAATTGTTTTCTATCTTTGTCAACTCAACGAAATTAAATTAGGCTAGATACAGAAATTCGCTGTGCCAGCAAACGTTCGACGCGGCGCTGCGAGGCAAGGTGAAATTAACAGTTATTTTATTTGTCTCCACTTCTTGTGCAAACGGGACAGCGTTGCTAAATTAAATAATTATTTTGTTAGTAAAAGATTGAATCAGTACTGCCCTGCACTTATTTATTTAAAACTAACGAGATTATTATGTTTACACGCTGGTAACACTTTCAAGAACATAGTTTGCGAGTAAATAAAGTAACCACATTTGTACTTTAAATTATGTTTTACTCTTTTGAGTAGAAAGAGAAAAAACTATAAAATATATTTTTTTACTAACATAAGCTTGCACAGTTTTTAGGATTGACCAACAAAAGAAAATTGCCCTGCCTCTTTCAAGCTATTATTATCGTAAAATTCTAGAGTGCCTGCAACATTTGCGGTAATGAAAGTTTTATATACCAGGTAGCTTAACTTTGGACAATCATAGTGTAGACCCTCCACAATCTCTGAGCGTTGGAACTGTCGTATTTCCTCATAAGGGTGGGGAAATGCCATCATAACTCACGGTTACGCTCCTCCCCGACGTACTGTAAAGATGCCCTTAACACTAGTCTTCATTTCTAGTGGGAACGCTGCATTTGTCCGCGTTTTAGATTTTTATGCTTGCCATTAGGGTTGCGGTTACCATTCTTGGAACATACTTAGGTGTGCGTTCTATTATGATATGGAAGACTGTTTGCAGGAGAATATAAGAAATGGGTTACTTTAGGCAACATTTGAATTGATTGAATAAGCAAATTCATTGAGTAAACAAATAGATTGAGTAAATAAAAAAATTTATTGAGTTTGCAGGGGATATGCATTTTTATTAATAACATTTGTATAGTTTGAGTAAGCAATTTGATTTAGTTTTCAGGTGAACATATCTGTGCTATCGGATAGATGAGCCAGTCGTATGTGTAGATGTCAAGTTTTTCCGAGTTCTGTTGTAAAAGTGTGATGCTATTTTGACTTATTTACGTATTTATCGTAACTTTGAATCAGAACGAATTAAAATTAAGTTATTTGAACTAGCTGGCTGGCTACCACAAAGCAATAGAATCGGGTGATTTAAATGTTTTTTTTTACTGAAGAAATTCTATTTACTTTTTTGTGTTTTCCGCTGTACATGGAATTTCAGCGTAAACATTCCTCTGTCTAATAGAAATCCCTGACTTCGGTTGCAAAAAAGAAAAATACAAAAAAGTTAACATTCTCTATTTATAACGATAAAAATGCTATTTCGTTTTTATCTTTAATACTCTAGCTATATATTTTATACAATTATTAAAGAACATTTTGAGAAAACACTATTAATTCACGTCTAGGCAGCCAATAGGAAGGGTTTTTTGAAAAAGTTGCTAATGGAGCATCCGAAACGACACGGGTCGTTACATTGGCCCACGTGGCGCCAACACCTAATCGCCTCTACGCCTCACTATCCACATCTGCCTGCTTTCCCACGTTCAGCCCCTAAAGGTTATTGGGCCTGCTTTCACGCTTTTTATTGCTCGAACGCAGTTTGAACTCAATTATTTTTATGGTCGGGCAAATTGCTATTTTGTTGCTTTATCACGATTATCAAGACGAAATTAGTTTCTCGATTGATAGCATGCTTTTGCGTATGGTAATTTTAAACGTTAGCTAGATATATTGAAAGAGTCGTTTGTTCATTTTGTAGTTTCTGGGATGGTTAAAATGTTAAACGACTTAAACAGCGTCAGAAAAATATATTCAATTTTACTATTCAGGAAGAGAGAAAAAACCTAAGAAGTTTATTGCGAAAGCATTTCACGTTTTCACATGTATCTAAAAAAACAATAAATCATAGTATTTGTGCTGTAAAGAGCACCTGATCATGTTATGACTAAAACGGTTAGAATGACGACAAAAAAATTGTGACGGAGTAATTTATTTATTTACATATTATTAATTATACAATTTGTATACCTGACATCACTAAAACGTAAAATATATAAAAATCACAATCTAACAAAAAGAATCCTTTTTGGCGTTCCGGCCTTCATGGTGGTGTAGGGGTTACTTTAGTTAAGTACTATATTTATTGTAATAACCTATATGTGATGGAAATAAATTACCTTTCCATTCAATTCTATGAGAGAAAAAAGTACTTATCGTATAGCAGCTACGAGGTAGTCAAGGTAATTAATTAATTGTATTATTTAGATTAGCATATGAAATGTACCTACTAAATGCTGAGTTATGTTCGTTTTACTATTTGTTCTAGCCGAGGCAGAGTAGGACAGTAACTCTCCTGTACCAGGTGTCGTAAAGGCGGTATATCCACCCAAAGAATACTAACTCAAACACGAGGATGAGCAGCAGTATTCCCGTAACAAGGCTACTTATTTTAATAAAATGTTATATCTATATACACAAAAGGATAAGCTGACTGACTGGTATAAAAATGCAGATCCTAAACTATAAGGTTAGATAATTCAGTTCTAAGTTTCTTATAATGATTATTGCCGTTATCCCTTTTTGTGAATTTAATTTTTTTACCCTCACGGGAACTGGAACTGTCCGGCTGAAACCACAGGGTGGTACAAGTTAATATCAAAAGTAAAATTTTAAAGGAGAGCTTTACAAATAATAAAAAGTTTTTATTTCTTACAAAACAAGCAAAGTATTGCTATTCTTATTCAATGCAAAACAATATAGTATTAACCTTTTGTAACTGCCTCATAAAGGCTGTCCCTAGCCTGGACATGTAAAAGCGAACCGTTAGAGTTTTAAAATTGTTTGCAGCGGGTCGCTTTGATATCAGGCTCTTTCGGCGTCATGACACAATCAGGCACGCTCCGGAGAACCTTTGTACATGTACATTTTGAGAAAAACATTTGATTTTGATGCCTTAGGCTAGACGACTTTTGAGTCGTGCAATAAAGATTAGTACAATGGAAAATGCTTTGTCAGATTGCGATGTGACAAACATTTTCTGAGCTGACTGAGGCTCGATTAGTTTGCATGGTCAGTCAAGACTTTTTTTAAACCATATTATTGGCGATCAATGTGATACAACGATACAAAACATTGGTGTGATGCGCTATTCTTAGTTTTGATTTTTGTTTCGTATTTAATTTGGTATTTGTTTTATATAGTAAAACTAGCAGACCCTGCCACGCGTTGCTGTGACTGAGAAATTTAAGAAGAATTTAAAAGACAAAATTTAACATAAATTAAAATTACGTTTTCATTTGTATTTTATTAATAAATACTCTAATTAATCACCGTGAATTATAATAAATCACAGTTAACGTTAACTGAAGCGCCAATATTTTTGGTCAACCTGTCTTTTGTTAACACAAGTAAACTCGATGGTCTTCCTACACGTGCACAGGCATCGTATAATTGCCCATGGTAGAAACATGGATTATCTAATTCTAAACTATTCATTAATTCATAAAAAGTATCACGTTTCTTGCTAATTATGCGTATAGGATGTAATCTGTACAGCGTTTGTCAATTTGTTAATAATAGCTTATTCGGTAACTTGACATTTAATGATCAGTCCGTATTAAGCGCTCAGATACAAGTTAATCCTGTATCCGAGAGTTTGCAAATGAAGCTTAATAATCTCAAACCATCCTTCTTGGATTACAGCGGATAAACGCATTTTCACGTTAAAGGAAAATATTTTCAGTGCCTACAAATTATATGGACCTCAACTGTTTCTTTAACGTAATTAAGGCCATTAGCAAGCTAAATGAATACTAAACATTGTATTTTAATTTTGACGCATTAATAAATTATTTATTAATCATAGTTGCATGTATGTACAGAATAAAACACCTATCAACTTCGTAACGAATTGATCTACACATTGAACTGAAAATGCTTAATAATAATTTCTTACTCGTTGGATGGATATCAGTTGCAAGTAATAAAAGGCATTTAGCTTAAGATTTATTAAAGAGTATTATATTATAGTATACGGCTATAAAGTAAAGCTTTCATTGTAATACGGAAATTTAAAAAGATAACAAATTCGAGGTGTTTTTACACCCGCTTAGAAGCCATTACCCGCCGGCAACCCGTACAATGAGTAAAGTAAACGTCACTAAATGTATTTCCTGGAACGGCGAGAATTGAATTTTCAGAGACAGAAAAAAACGAAACAGTTTTATTTAAACGACTGATTTGAGAGCAAACACCTACCCAGGTAGGGGAGGCGTCCCGCATCTCAACACGCGAAATCTCCCTGAGCGGACTCTACGACATTTTTAATGCCAGAATTTTTAAGTTTTGCTTTTGTAATCTAGAGAAATAACAGATTAACTTAACATATAGAAAACCAGATTAAATATCAGCTTATTAATTCATATATTATGTTTTGGGACAAAATTGATAAAATAAAATTTTATTACTAAACTCTAAGCTGATCTAATGTAGATCAGTACAAAGAAAAAACTGATACCATAAATTAACACCACATCTCATACGTTAACCTGACTCCAAGATAAGTAGTTAAAAACACTTGGGATATCAGAGGAATTATACATATAATACTTAAATACGAATAAATACCAAGATACAGAACAAATATAATTTTTCATTATATAATTTTTTGTCTTGAGTAGATATCGAACCCACCTCTTTTCGCGCAAAGATCTTTGCCAAAAAGTGCATTCATATTTTATTATGACTTAGTTTAAATTTAATTATCTACATTAAATACTATCATCACTTTAAGAGAATCTAAAAAAGTGTATTGTTTTTTTTGTCGTGATGGTAAAGTACAGTTTATTCAGTACATTGTCACATTCACTTACCGAAAATTTTACAAAAAAGAGCTGATGATTACACGAATGGAAGACTACAGGAAATAAATATTGTTTCTTAAGTAGTTTTCATAGCAATAGTAACGATTGTAGCTGGCATATTTAAACAAAAACACGAAAGTAAATCGAGCTGTAAAGAAGGCTTGCTAAAGAAGTATTCCAAGGGCTCAAGTTAATTAGCGTGTTTTCTTTGATTGCCGCCATCATGCGCCGGCTGCTCGCAAGCACGCCGCCCAGGTGACTCCGGCCGTGACTAAATTACGCCATTCCTCGGAGTAAGAGTGTCATAAAAGTAATGCAGGTTAGTTGCCTGTGTACTGAGGTACCATTACAAGGATTCAAGGTAGGATAATTTATTTGGGAAAGACAAACCTTTTATTATGAACACACTAAGCTAAGTCAACTTAAGGGCATTAACTAAAATTTTGTATGTAGTTTATGATCCAGCCTTCTTTATTATATTTATAGAGTTTAATTCTTCAATTCTCGGAACTTTTATTTTAACAAAGACTGACCTTTATTTTCTGCATTAGGTATTAAAAAGCTTTATCTGTTTAGGTTTAGGACAAAGGTTTTGCAAACTCTCCCATCACCATCAGTTTTTCTTGTAGGCTCTTTTCTGGTGGATCGTGTGATGCACCTGCTACCGCAGGTGTTATTTACTTACAACTTAGTTGTAAGACCTGTCCAGTGATGGCAGACTAATTCTAAATAAGGCTTGCTACACGTTGACAGACGTGATTTGTGATTATGTCTGCGCATCGTAGCATTGTTAAGTCAAGAGTTTGATTTTTATTTTTTTAACTATTTAAAATGTTGTCTGGCTTATAGGATTGGTATGATTATATTCCTTATAAAACATTAAGCTACGACATTTTGACTTTAAGTAAAATCTTATATTGATGAAGGCTACCTATTGCTAGCTAAACACAAACAAATAATTAAAGATTTGCGTGTATTGTCAAAAAGAGACATTGGTATTTTAATCACCAACGACTTTTAAATAAATATTCCCAATAGCCTATCCCAATGGGCCGTGAACTCGCTAAACTGCGTAAATCAATTCCAGTAATTCGTTTGACGGCTGATGTAATGAAATCAACGAACATCTAATTTCCACCCGTCACAATCCCGCTTTACACTCCTCTGCGATATAAAAGCAACGAGATTTTTACATGCAAAATATATCAAACTGAATAAGCGTTTTAAGCTACTAGTGGAAAAGGCTTAACTTATTAATATTGTCTCGTGAAAAGGAAATTATTACTTTCAGAGGTTTTATGCATAGAAAATGCTGTATTGTAGTTAAGATGATATTTACTAGAAAAAAATCAACTTGTCTCTGGTGCCAGACGGTAATTACTTACAACATTGGAAAAAAGTCTGGGAAAGATGCGGGTTCGAGTCCCGACTGACACCTGAGATGTTATTTTTTTTCCGGAAAATATCATCTTAAGTTAATTATTATTTATATTAAACGTTGAGTATATAGCACAAAAAGGCTTATGGTAATCTTTAATAGAAAATTGCGTTACGTAAATTAATAAATATTAGTTTTAAAGTTTTCTGTCTTCTATCTTTGTTTTAATAAAAATTTCATAGCTTTGTATTGCTTCACTCTGCACATCGTGTCGCACCTTATTAACTTAATAAACTTTCAGCTAAATAATGGTTTTCATCTCCTCTTGTCTACCAAACAAATTGCTTCATTTTTGGCTCGGCAGCATTAACAATGAAATTTATCACCTGCGTATGGGGTCTGTTGTTTAGAGTGCCTTTTACTTACCGTTCCAACAAATTATACTTAATACCTTTTTTAAGTAGATTCTTAAAAAAACATTGTAGATTGGAGTTGATGAATAAGTTTTGTTCAAAACCTTAAGTAATAGTTTATCAATCAAATCTATATTATGTACCAAAAATTATCTGGACCTAGTACAACACTACAAATTGACCTATAAGGGGAGGATCGATTCGGTTCCAATTGCAGCGTCCCAACAGGATTAATTTTCCTGACACGCCTGAACAGATGTACTGGCAGATAAATTAACATTTATTATTCTTTTGCGCCCTTATTTCGAACAGGTTCGAAGTTAGTTTAGTCTAACTTAAAATTATGTGTATTCGTTAGCAATTAAAGTTATCTTCTGGTGTAGGTAATAAATATGAAGTCTTAACTAGATTTAAACCTGAGTTTTTAATTATATTATCATATATATAAAGTTATTAGTATTATTAACTGCATTAATAAATATACGCCTGAATGACAACGGACCCAAAAACAGAATTATTCTTAAATAAAACTTACACAACAAATAAAAAACACGGCTCTGTTAAAACATTTCAGTCCTGTCACAAGCTACAGAGCGTCTGCTTGTATCTGTATATAGAATAGCACACAATATGCTATATATTAAAGTCGATGAAAATAACTATATTTTAATCTGCTATCGTGAATAAATTAAGTCCTACGTTGGATGTCTCAAAGCGGTTGTAACAAGAAAAGTAGGTATCCATTCGGGCCGAATGTCGTCCCAGCGGCATTCGTCCGCGTGACAGATGGCCAACCCACACCGGCAGATAATTAACACGTTTCTTTTCTCGGACGCAGCCCCTAACAAAACTTTATTAATACCGGCGGGGCTTAAGCTTTGAGAGTAACAAACTTTTCTAATGAAGTCGCCTCGCGGAATAACTATGGTGTACTTTTAATTTGTTTATTTTTCAAAGTAGGAATTAAGAGGTGAGGTTGTTTTGGTACGCCCGAGGAGTTACAGAGAATTTTGGAGTGGCTTCTCACCGGTCTAGATGCGAATATTTCAAATGGATTTAGATATATCTTGCTCCTTGTTATTTTCATTTGTATATTTTTTCTTGGATTTATTAATTATGGAAATCTGGTAACACAGCAGAGTTATCATTTTAATTTGAATTAAGAAATAACAAACAATCAAGGTCTCGAATGCAGTCCATGCAACAGCAAACGCGCCTTGTGATGTCTACCAACGAGGTGGACTAACGATTTGAATGGAACTGCGGGATTTATTAATAATGGAAATCTCTTAAAAAATAATGATCACACAATATCAAAGGTAAAGGCGGTGCATTTTAATTTCCATAAATATATGCAAATAAGAATAGACAAGAAATAAAACCAACACAATCCTCTTTCACTTTGACTTTCGCCAGCGATGTCAGTTGCAGCACTTTTCAATTATATTTTGGCGACGACCCAAATACAAAGGAAAAATCTAAATAGGTTTTTTTAACTGTAGTAATTTCGTTTTTAACAACTGCACCACGTTTTATATTCTCTTTAAATTCTAGTTTTTGTTTTTTTGTATTTTGTGTTATTAGTGATGTTGAAGTTTTGAATTTCACTGTTTTGACTTGGAAAGAATAATGTATACAATACAATAATTGATTATTTGTAATTACCTCATATAGAGTGATCAATTTTTTATGTATTAGCTTTAGACACAAGGTAGTCATTAGTATCAAAATGAGATGTTAACTCGCGAGAATATATCGTAACACTCATGTCAGACATTTCAAATGTCAACTGAGGGTGTCAAAATCTAAGCAAATGTGTTTATGTAAATTATCATCTCCATTAACGGAAGCTTTGCTGCGATCTGACACGTGTGCCCGCGCGTGTAAATATATCATGATGGTTCTGATGCGAATATATCTTACTGTACAGCCTTTTATTGCTTTATTCATGTTATGACACAGATTAAGGTAGGCAAGATCATGAGATTAACATTTGCAGGATTTCTTGATTTATAATATAATTTGTTCATCCCATTAAATTAAAAGCTATATACATACGTATCTCTAAAACACATTAGGTAATGTTTATAGAAAAGCTTAACTTTAGTTGCACCTATGAAAATTTTACTTTAGCAAAACTATAAATTATGTTAATTATATTAGCAATAAAACGTCAATTGTCAGACAAGATATTTACGGCTCTTTTTCCCTGTATTGGTGAAGGCCACAAAGTTATATGTAAGCGTATATACCTTTGTGGCATATATACTGGCGGTATACACACAAGTTCCACTCGCTGTGCCCTGTATTAGAGACGGCAAAATTACTAACCAGCGTTAGTGATAATGCCGTCCGCTCTTTCAGATAGATATGACGCCTTCTGTCAATTCTGGGCTGTAAAGCGACCCACTATAGAGGGCACAGCGAGAGGAATTGTTCTACTCGTTCGGTACTAATGTTATGCACTAATAAAATTATTATTAACATATGTATTTACAAACTATGGATTTAACCAGAGGTAACTTGTGGTACCAGTAATACCAGTCATAGCGGTTCAGCATTTTTAGCCATATTATTAGCTTAGCTCTTAATATTGTCTATTATTCTGTCATCAAACAATTAACATCAGATAAAATTGCTATCATAAAATAAAATAAATATATGAGAAGTGCTAAAATGTTGACTAAAGTTTCCTTCTTCAGCATAAACTACTTAACACCTAACCATAATTTACTATGAGCATACCATTGTTATGTTTACTGCCGGGTTCACTGAGATATCTGAATCCGAGGTGAGATGTCCAGCATAGCTTGTGCCAAGTGGGTTTGTCTAGGCGACCTCAAATATGTGCGCTATGTAGATTTGATGCCGACCGTGACGAGGCCCGCTCCCGAGTTATGTCGATCTCGGAGAAGTAAACAAATTGTTGCTAGCAGAAGCTGCTCTTGTTAAGTATTACCCTCTAATAGGAGTTATCTTAGAACAATTATTTTGCAAGTAAAATTTTATATTGTTAAAAAATGAATCAACGTATGAATATATAAAGCAATGCGACACACACACTGGAAGTCTGTCGTACATCCTGGGCCAAGAAATATTTTTTAATAATTTTGAATGTTATTATTTAAATCCATAGTAGGTCAGGACTCAGGAATCCGAATTACTTTGCGTGGTTTCATAAGTCAAGCTAAGCAACGCAATCCAAAACTTTCAGAAACCTTGATATGTATATTTATTAAATATATATCTGATTAATAAATATTTCGGTGTCTCAATCAAACGAAGATGTCAAATTACGTCCCATTTATCTCATTTTTCTTTATTATTTTATCATAAGCATCAGTAATATATTTCCTAAAGACACAATTTTTAAAGCAAATAACAGTAGGACAAATACAAACGAGTTGCTTTCACTAGAGGACCACAGTGAAAATTGCCCAGACATGTATCAGGAATAACGATTCCGTAAAGAAAACTCTTTCTCTAGCTAATGAATTTACTATCCTAGAACGAGCAATTCATTTTAATGGAACCAGTTTAGGATAGGTATACCCCCAGTTTGTGGAGGGAATTGCTAGAGTTGGACAGTTTTCCTCACATTAGGAAGCTTTATGTCTTTGGAGAATGGGGCTACGTGACTTCTATGTCTCACTTGCGTATGTCTTGTTTCTGAAACATTCATAAACAACAACTTGTTGTTTATGAAACTATGTGATGTAGGTTTGTGACAATTGACAAACAGTTCTATAATTAAGACTTTAAATTACCTAGTCAAAAACTCAAGGGAACCTAGTAGGTTTTTAAAACTTTATCATAAATATTAGTAACATTTAAATCTTAAATGTTTATATCAATTTCAAGGGAGTCCTGTGAGTTCCAGTGACCTGTGAGTGACCCTTAAAAATTAACAAATTTATAAGCTAGTATCAATTATGCTTAAAAATTGTCACAACATCTTAAATGCTGATCGGATGTTTGTTATAACTTGATGTCATATATGTATCGGATATCAGACTAAAGAAAATTACAAATATAGTACTTAAGTATATATATAGAATATAATATATATATATATAAATGTTAGCCCTGATACTATCTTATACGCCATCAGGCCCATCAAAATTAAACGAATGATCGTTTGGTTTTCCGATGATATTATTTGATAGATATACGTACAGATAAATATCATTCAGTTTTAAGTAAATATCATGTTTTAAGAGAGAATTTTGAGTTATTTTATTTTACTCAAATTCATTGTTGTTACAAAATATGTTTAATTAATTTATCATCAGTAAATATATGGTCCAATCTTAAATCCGATTGCATAACGTAACTAAAACTGAAGAAACTTGATAAGAGTTCTCACTTACAAGATTTAATTTAAAAGAAGATACTGAATATTGGACCTATGAGGCCAAGGGTGAGAGGGTGACCGAACGCCCGTTACGGCGCGACTTGATAGGATTGCGAACTTTCGATTGACTCATAGAATACTGGACTGGGAATAACACCTGAATACTATTTTATTAAAATGAACTATGCGTCATCGATTCATTCTGCCAAGAGGTAAAAAATTGTAAAAATAAAAGCAATATAATTTCCTGAATAGTAAATACTAGATTCCTATATATTTATGATAATCATGACCCTGATGACCCTACGAGATCGTGGAATACATCTAAAGTATATTAATTAGGCCTACCTTAAACTAGCCTATCGGCACCAGACGTATCCTAAACTAAGTTAACTGAAGATTTTTCACACGAACTATCAAGAAGGAGCCTGCAAGAAAAACTGGTGATAAAAGTTTCATTAACTCTGAATAATTAGTGTTAATGAAACCCTCATCGGCGTCGGCGCTATCAAACCTTTGTCTTAAAGCTAATGGTTAGAATAATTAAGGCAGTTTCATCATTAATGTGATTTTTAACACTATAGTATGGTTTTATAAATAAGCTTACTCTTAAAGTAATTTTTAAAAATTATTTTTAAAAACTCTATGAGCCTAACTAATATTGAAAGCCAAAGCCTAAATAATATTGAACATGATATGGATAAAAAGGGCACTTATAATAAATATGTGTATCGTTTTTGGTTTACGGCTTGAAGTAACAATGTTCAGATTTGACGCGGTCGGTCCCGACACTAATAAAGCAAACAAACAACTGCAAAAGGAAAGCTATCGGTAGTGTTTTCGCTATCTATTATTTTGAGAACAATATTAAAATGCTTTTATTAAATAATATTAAAAAATTAATAATAAATTAATAAAAAAGAGACATTTTTTATAACTTAGATCCCAAATACTGAACATAATGATTTCTTCTTACTAATATATATGCCCAATTGACAAATTACTTTTGTGTAACACATACTCTTTATATGAATAAATATATTTCTAAATTAATCTTTAACTATATTTTTCCTTCACGACTTTTGACGCACTAAGGAGATACAGATACAATCATATGATTGCATCAGGTAATTCAGCTATGTCCAGCAGTGTGCGTATCACGATGGATATTAGATATTACTCGTACTAGTATTAGATAACAATAACAAAATACGGTGTTCATACTTTGAGTATAATAAATTTTCTGTCAATAAAATAACTTTAATAGCCTACTAGCACTAGAATATAAACGAATAAATATTTAAAATTCGAACATTCCGAATCGCGCTCGTAGTTTCATCAAACAAATTCTATTGAAGCAATTTTTGTTGCACGAAATCTTCGCTATATTTCACCAAACTTTGTCCGTGCATTTGCGTTGGTAATTCCACAAAAGAGAATATAATGTGAGGTACGATTGCATTGGCAGAGTGCAACTCGCAAAGCTGGTGCGATTGTGGGGATTTATCAATATGTGTGTTGGGTCTTGCTTTGCAACGGAATAAGGCAGCCAGGGATAGTCCGCTGATCGTTCTGTGGGAAGATTTACCCGTTGTGACTACTAAGTAACTTGATATTGCCTGGTGATGCCTATAAATCAGTTGTTAGGTAGTACTTAAAAGTTATTAAATGTGACTGTTTTTTCTCTTACTTTAAGAGAAATCTTCTATTTAAGGATTTTAAATAGAAACTATTTCTTACATTTATCCTCCGTAAATAAATAAAATTTAAATGAATAAGATTCTGAAATTCAAACGTAATCATTGAGATAGCAAGCGAAACGCATGCAAATCATCAAAATAAAAGCCATTTAATAATGTATTATTGCACGTTTGGTTCAGCTTTTATATAACACGGACACACTAATTTAAATAAAATTTAATTAGCATATACTTGTAGCTACTAACAAAAGAAGTAACAGCTTTTTATTACAAAAAAAAGTGAAAAAATTCACGCAAATTTTTAATCAATAAAATGGCAACTAAAGTTGGTAAGTATTATCATAACGATGGAAAACCTTATTATTTATAAGTAAAACAACTTAATTTAACTCGAATATATGCGCTTTTATTCATGTTATTTTTACAGGATTATTTTTATTCTGGTGTATGATTTTGATAATTATTTTCAGTTTATTTATTTTATTGTAAACATTAAGGTATATGATTTATTTTCACATGTAAAGAATGAATAAACTCAATAATCACTCGAACAAAATGGCGAGCACGTTCTAGTCCATAATAAATTGCGAGGATAGTTGTGTGTACGGGCAAGATTTTTACTATACGCTGAATTTACAATCGCCTACGAAAGCACACTGTCTCGAGCAATCCCTTTGTTTGTTCTATTCAAATCCAATGCTAATACGTTCACAGAATCAAAGCGAACGGATGTTCTTCTTTGCCTCGTAGACTACGGAAATTTGAATTGAGGGGAGTCGTGTTTAACATTTGCTAGAAACTTTTATTAGCTATAAAACATTGGATTTGAATAATTTTGATCAGCTAGTTTTGTATCCGTTTATGTAACATAATAAGAGTCTGTATTAACTTTCTACATTATAGCCGAACATTATTCAATTTCGATGTTTGGTCGCCGTTTTAGTGTATTTTGGTAGCCTTTAGGCTACGTTAAGCTTTTGGAGATTATTTGGTTGGCATGAAACTAATCTTACCAGTAGAAAGGGGCATACAAGTAAATAAATGATTATATAATTATTCGAATAAGAAATTATATTCACCCAGATACATAATATGTAATATAAAATGTTCATACATTACACATGTATCTAAATTTTAATATAACAATATTATTATTATATTTTAATGGTTTGAAAAATGCCAACGTTAGTATTTGTTTAAAAATAAAGGGTAAAGGCAAGTACTCAATGAAATCAAAAAAAATAATCGCCGTATAATAATTTTCATTAACATGTGAACCGAAAGCTTTGCTTACAATGTCTTGTAATAACAGTACAATTAAGAACCAATATTTTAAACAATCTTTCATATATCGAGCAAACGTCGACATACAAATAATATACTCGCATTTCTCGCGCGTGACCAGGGCACAGGGCATTGGGTACAGGGCATCGATAATGTCTGCGGCAATGGAAAGGACACCGCCCCACTAATGAGGGTACATGCCCCAAAGTTGAGAACTTGCGGAATCTATCGGCAGCCGCACCACATCTTTATGGCCGACCATTATCATCGTTCTGCGTTTTCCGATAAAACGTGTCCCTCTTACTTTTAACAGCCACTTTTCGCAACTTTAAAGGGCCTATAAAATCCATTATATTCAATTTTGCCCTTTGAAAAATTTCCCCTGTCAACTTTCATTCGGAAAGTGTTAAAGTGCACATTATTTACACCACTAAACTGTTCATAAATAAAAGTAAAACTGAGACCGCTAACTTTCCACTTAACTTCTCAAAAGTGTTGGCTTCCTGTTTTTAAAAGTCTGTTGCTTTTTTGCTCGGGCGAAGGAAGGCGCTTAGGATTGTAAGTTCAGAACAGCTTTTAACACTCTAACACGAAGTTGCACTTTTTTTCTGATGCATAGTTTTCATGGCGCATCTTGTCGGGGAATATTATCTCCTTAGATATTGTCTATGTTGTTAATTTTTTTTTGTGATAAGAGTTACACGTCGTATGCTTAACCTATTTTTAATTAATACTTTGTAACTTACTACAATAGTAAGGCGCAATTAGACGTAAATTTGACATATATATACAACGTTATATCATCACAGCGGCCATGGAACCCGACGGGCTCGATGTAGAGTGTTCTGCCAAAGGTCATGTGTTCCATCAAATTTATATTGTATTAAATTTTCTCTGTTTTCTGATATCACTAATACAAGTGTTTAAGCTATTTATCTTGGAGTCAGGACAAAATATGAGAGGTGTATTTTTTTAAAATAATTTATTGGTTAGAAGGTCCACTGCTGAATAAAGACTGCACAAGGAAGATAGAAATATTATGCCGATATTGCCGCACAGGACAGGCATCGTGCAGGCATCATGAAGAGCAAACATCAGTTCAAGATTGTTGCTGCCCATCTACTCCTTGTTGCATATGAGCTACGTTATTTCGTTTGGATATACCGCCTCTGTCGTATGCGGTTATGAAATCACATCTCACGGCAACTGACTTAAAGTGAAATATAATTCTACTTTGTATATGGCTGTGTGCATAGTATATATGGCTTAATATATTATATTTTGTTAATATATATTGATCTGTATTGTTATTACAATAATAATCATGTATTATATGTCATAGATTTGTAAAAAATTTGTAGTCTTAACTAATGTTTTGAAGATTTTTTCGTTGGTCTATTTATAACGGATGATTTGGGGTTCATCCGTTATAAATAGTAAACCTATTTTTTAAATACTTTTAATTCTCTGCATAGAATGCTAAAATAGTAAGCAAGCAACATAGTCTATATTTTAATTTATGTGTATTTAAACAAATGTATGTATATTTGTTTGTCACCTTTTTTAACTTAACGCTTACTATGTATATTTCATGACATTGGCGTTTTTGATCACGGGAAAATTTTAATGGAAACGGATTTTACGAGAAAACTACTAAGTGGCGGAAATACATATACAATTTAAAATCTGTAATTAATTAAAAAAATGACAACCATTTATTATTACTAGGTAACAAAATGGATAATATTATTACTTATAAAATTAAGATATGAAGAGAAGATATGAATGCTGGTATGAAATTTTATATTTTACGTTAAAATCTGGGAAGACGTGAGCCTTCCTATCCGTCATAATTTCACCCGACACTAAGGTAGTAGAGGAGATTAAGATTCAGCTTTACTACGGTAATTTGGTCCCTCGACAGTGATTGTGATTATAATAATTTGGAGTAAAGCTGACGTGTGGTTTAACACTTCAGGTGGCTATTACCTTAAGTACTCGTAGCAGGGCTTAATGCTGATATTTTTAGAAATTTATTCATTTTCATATTATAGTCTCCGTAAATGTTCAATAAGTTATTTGTTAATGCTTTTTTGTGTAAATGGAATAAGTTAATAAATAAACATAAATATGTAAGTACGTAACGTACAGTATGTACGTTGTATACAGTAAGTACGCAATCAATAGTTTAAAATCTGGAAAATAATCATTTTACTTAATTATATATAAAAATTGAAATAAGATTAAATGTAGTTTAATTTGTTTAATGAATTGTTGGTAATGTATAATTAAAAAAGTAGATACGATATACATTTTTAAATAATGTTTCATTACACACGATGTATAGTCTAAAAAAAATGTTTAAAAATGTAGCACTTTAAACATAAACAGAATCGATTTATCATCACTATCATCATCATCGTCATCATCATTATATCGTAGGATTTTTTTATTATAGAAAAATAAAGTTTTTAACCGATCCGACGATACATTCAGTATTGGAAACCCTATCTTATTCGCCATTCGTGGATTCGCTCACCACTCAGGATTTGTGTTGCTTTTGTGCGTGGATGTTACAAATGTTTATTTAAATATTGTATTTCTAATACCTCTGTTATCTGACATCCATAACACAAGTGCTTTAAGCTACTTATTGCTGAGTCAAGTAGTAGGTCATTTAGTATGAGAATTTGTGTGAATAACCTATTTATATATCTACTATAATTTTATGGAAATATCTCGAGTGTTTACTGCGTCTTTCCCCTGACACTTTGTAAAAGGATCACGCACGCTCTCACCGACCCACCTGCCGCGTCTAGACGACTCAATCATTTAATTAGCTATCAGTCAAAATCCAAGATGCTCCTAGTTCAAACTAGGTTGATAAAACTTTATCAAAATAGTCCTAAAAGTAACGGATTGGTTGTGCACACGATACAAATACTTTTTTTTAGCTTAACAGTCTATAGGCAAAACGATACAGCTTTATTACAAAATATATTTATCGTATTATTTAAACATTTTTTTAAAGAATAAGTTGATTTGAAATCGTATATAATGATAACTTAAGATAGACAGATAGTTACTAATGAGATAGACCTCGTACAAAAGGTCGTCTGCATTGGTACCCTACTTTCACTTATTTCTACCGCCAAATAGCAGTGTCCGCATTGCTGTATTCCGCTCTGAAGGACACCCTTCAGACCGTATCTTTAAGTCACAAATTTGGCAACGCGTTAGTGATATTCTATACGACTACGAGTGTCTATAGGTTGTGGTAACGTATACTAACACGCAGACTGTATGCTTGTTTGTCGACTTGGTCTAATAAAAAAAAATAGACATCTTACAGATGTCATCTGCATGAAAACCTAATAAGAAAGTGATTACCTTTTGTGGTCGTCAAAAAAATATGCTGGTAATGACGAGTTCCAGGGTAAAGGCTGTGAGAAGCATTAAATGACTGGGTAGCATAGTATGTAATTCGTGAGCCCCTAGTTGCCGTAGGGTACCGATAGAGTAGAATAGTATATTCCCGTTACCAGAACCGATAACCGGTATCCATCCAAAACAGCCTAGCTAGAGTCAGAGTAAGATAGGGAATTATGGGCCTTCTTTTTTGTGTAGTCTACTACTTGCGTTAAGTTTTAATAAAACAGGAAACAGTAAATAAATTTAACGCCCACAATAAAAAAGTGCCCAACTGAAGAGATAGATCCTGTCATTTCCAGGGTAACTAGGAAATAGGAGCAATTTTAAATCAATTCAATTTCAATTGAAAAAAGACATCAGAATCTCCGTTTTCTAAATGCATAATAAAAACTTCGTGGAATGAACAAAGGGTGTTGAAACGATTGCCTGCACCGAGCACGGTGAGGAAATCGCTCGCCAACCGCCTTTTCAATTTTATTAGTTTGCAACTCAGACTAGTAGAATAAACTTTAGATAGGATCTTGCTCAGTGAACTAACAAACTACCATGATTATGTGCAATAGTAGAAAACCTTGCCACGAGCTTTGCACTGATTTTCAAAACTCATATACAAATTGTATTACGTATGTTGCGTCAAGGAAATCGGTTTAAAGATCCTATTACATTGATGCTATTGTTGGTTCACTCTCTCTTTGAAACGTTTTATGGGTTTTATTTCCAGAGTAATAGGCGTGCAAATGTCTTTTAATTATCATTTAATAAGTTTTTTGGCGGGCCTGATAGCGCATAAGGTATTGTCATCTTGTGAGAACATTCATATAATGAATACTTATGTTTTTTCTGTGCCTGGATGCTGGGTGCATATAAATGTATTTAAGTTTTATATTTGTGATTTCTCTGTTGTCTGATAGATTCGTCTGATCAGGAGTCATGAAGGAGGTGTCTGATTTTTAATTTATGTTATTATTTTGTATTTGATTAGTTAACTTATCTGCATATATTTTGTCATACAAAAAATATATATAATACCATATTTTAGGAGTCATATCTTTAATAATTACTGGATTGCAAAACTATAGTTTTACAAAACAGTCGAATTATTTTGCCCTTATCATTGTATTAATTTAGTTTGACTGATCCGTTATTACTTAATCTGAGGCACTACTGTCTGATTTTAGATTAGTTGTTCAGTTGTCATAAAGCAGAAATACGAAACTATAGATTGATTTTAGAGGTTAAATTTTTATGAGATTGGTAAAGTTTATTATTATTAAAAGTCTGTATAGAAATTTAATAGATTAAGTGAAGTCATTTGCGACTCCTGTTTCATCGATTTTGTACTACTCAAATAAAGACCTATATAGTAACAATATCAAAATATTTGACTAAGTGGAGTAGAACGAACAAAAGAAGAGGTACCTAGTTTTCAAAAGACCGGAATTATTTTGCTCTAATTAAATACTCCAAAGTAAATTATTCAATACAAATTTATCGTTTCTTCAAAACATGATTTAAATACACACATTTGCACACATATTCAAAGTTGCTTGTATCAATTAATTTATCATGTCTAATAAACGTAAGAAAATACTATAAGAAATTTAATATAATATTCAAAACTGTCATTAAGATAACTAAAAGCTAAAATTATGTAAGCATTAATGCTAAGTGAAAAAAAGTGAAAGTGGAAAATACAATATCAAGTATATACCAATTTAATTCTTAGAGAACTGTTTGTCTCTGCAATATCGGAGAAACAGCGGCTGCGCTGTCAACATGTCAATTGAACTACTTGGTCTTCCGCTTTTTCTGACAACTCAAGCTGTTTCGACGCTGTATAAATAGTGAAAATGATTCTATCTGTTCCACGATATTTTATCTAATTTATTAATGACACTTTTGCAAATGTATTTTAAAATTAATGTATTTTTATCAAAAACAATAGTTCACAATTATTAAAATAGTAATTAAATGTGATAAATTAATTGTACCTACCATTGTTCTAGGTATCGTAAGAGGTGACTGGGGTACCGGAACCGACAGATGGCGGTATATTCATCCATAACAGCGTAGTTAAAATGCTACGACATGTTACATACAAAATGTCCTATTAGAAATTACTTGGGCCTCCCCAAATAATTTCCAATAGGACCGGTTGTATGTGGCCTGTTTTCAGTAGCAAATCGGAGACGTCTTATGGCTGCTATGATGATTTTATTAAATTATTTGTTAGATGTTACTTGGGAACATCTAATTTATGATGTTCCGTGTGACAGAACGGCGTATGGAGACGCGCCTAGAGGAAAATTGCAATAAATTTGCATGTTTAATATTATTAATGGTTAGTCTTTCTACCAACTTGTCAGTTGACCCCAATTTTCCTTGTGCCTTGGATCAAATAACAATGATTATCCTCGTATGTAAAATACTGAAGAAACCATTTGAATTCATTTATTTCTATACTAGCCATCGGGTACGACTTGCTTTAAACGAGTATATTGGTCATGTTTATGAATGTATGAATGTAAAAAATATATTATTGCACGGATTCTTTAAAATCTATTTAGTATTTTCAGTGCGAAAGAGTTTAAACATCCATAGTTCCACACTTCCGAATAAACATTTTTGTTTATAATATAAATGAGATTGAAAAACGACACAAAGAGATCAGACGATGTAGTTCTAGTTAATATGACAATTTTACATAACCGCAAGTCAAAAGTACGCGTAACGCGCGTTGTACACAATTTAAGGTTTAGTTTAATATAATACATCACTTAATTCTTCTTATTGTAAAGAAGATGAATATAATGATGACGGCAAAGCCAATTAGTGCTCACTCACAAGACAATAAGCAAGACTATACCACGAAATGTTGTGCTATCCAACAGCAATGACATACAGGGCTCCTTTGTGCCGGTATTGGCTCTAAAGACCATGTTCTATAGGACGAACCGTCTATTCCAAACGTTCTGATTATAATCCTTAGTTTGTACACAAACGTTGTTTCAAAGGGAATCGATTTCACAGAACTTAGTGTTCACATTCCATTCCTATTAATATAGTAATTTAATAGTGAAAGAGCTAGCTTTGATGAATTGTATGCGATAGATAAGATACATATGTATACGTTCTTTATAGTTGTATATATATTAAGCTGTAAGGTATCGGTGGAGTTAAATGTACCTCCCCCTGTACCAGGTGTCGTAAAAGGTGACTAAGGTATCAGAACCGACAGATAACGATACATCCATCCGATATAGTAAAGCTCAAATAAACAGGGTGGGAATGGGCAGCCGCTTCCCCGTTGCGAAAGCTGCGATGTGCCGTGCTGCTTGCTTGCCCAGCATGGCAATTATGGGCAAAATTCCCCCTTTCTTGGGGAGGCCTATGTCCAGTAGTGGACTTCCAATGGTTGATATGATGATTATGATGATATATATATATTTAAGTAGGTAAATACTTTTTGTCTATACATTCTATACTACGATTTGTCTTCCTGCTGGAACATTAAAAAAATACAATTCCAGTGACTTCTGCACACTTCTTCACTATAAACGCACGTCTTTATAACCTTCAATCTATGTAATGGGTTCTAAAAATATAAAATATTTATATTTTTACAACATCTCATACATTGACCTGACTCCGAGGTAAGTTGCTTAACGCACTAGTGTTATAGCTCGGACTAAGCGGATATCAGACGACAGAGGACTCATAAATATAGTACATAAATACCTATTTTGAATACCCAGACACAGAAAAAAACACAGATATTATCATATAAATATTTTTCTTCGGTGGAGGTTGAACACATGACCTTTGGCGCATAAGATAAAATCATTACCACCAGCGCCATTGGGCCCGTCAAATTATATACACTCATTTGCAAATAAAACGGGCACCTAAGCAATGAACTATTTCAAATGTTACTACTGGTTTGTTTGATGATTATAGGTAGTTTTACTTTTACAATTTTGTAAATTAACAAGCAAACAATCGTTTCGTCAGTATTATCATAAAATGTTGATAAAATTTATGAGTTTTAATGTTAAAGTTCACTAGTTGTGTATGCGCGCTAGTAGTGCATATGCTCGTGAAGTAAAAGTTAACAAAGATTTTTGTTTGTTTAATCTTTAATAAAATAAAAGCAGATAAATGTTTAGTATCGAGTGTGACCCTCTCTAGCTGAAATCAAAGCTTAAAATCGACAGGGTATGCTAGCGAGGATATCTCGGATACTTGCTTGCGGAATACGTTCCCACCCCGCGGTAATCACATTCTTCAGCCCTCTGATGGTCTGCGGAGCCGGTAGTACTGATCTCACGCGTCGTTTTACGCTTCCACATCGCCAGACCGGTGGGCGCGAGCGTTGTCTTCCATAAAAAATGAGTCTTCGCCTAAAGCGGCCAATGCAGGTTTTACATGAGGAATTAGAACTTCCGTTATGTATCGATGTCCAGTCAGTGAGCCGTTTTCAATGAATACTAACTCTGTACGATCCATTGAATTTATTCCTGCCCAAAAAATAACAGAACCCCCACCATAAGGTGTGATTTCTTCAAAACAAGCCTCTGCAAAGCGTTCTCCTCGTCTTTGTAGCACTCGCCCACGTCGATCTTCGCCGAACAGAGATGTCCTGGCTTCATCGGAGAAAAATACCCTATTACAGCCTTCTTGAGTCCATGACTCACAATTTCGAGCAAACCTAAGCCTGGCAACTCTGTGCTCACGGAGTAACTTAAGGCCGCGGGCTGGGTGATAACTACATGTATTGGCCGCGAGAAGCCTCCTCCTGACCGTCCATAGACTAATATACTTATTTCTTACTTCTTCGAGGTTGTTCTTAAGGTCCACATACAAACACTTGCGATTTTTCAATGCGTGACTCACAAGAAAGCGATCATTGTTTTTTACCCGTTTACCCATTTACCCATTACCCGTGGTTGGGTACATTGTTTTCTTCCAGAAATAGGCCTTCTCTCGTCTTGATACCGCTGCCAGGTCCTTTGAACCGTCGAGCAACTCACACTTAGCCTCTGAGCCACGAAGCATTGGCTGCAACCCTCTTCAAACAGCGCAAAAATTTTGGTAGCTTTTACCACTTGACAATTATTGAGACAGCTAAACAGCAATAAATAAAGCTTTGACAATTATGACCTGGAATAAATTCATAAAAATGTACTAAAAGTTATGAAAACCGATATTATCTTTTGGAACTTCGCACCAAAAATGTAGGATAAAAAGTGGTTTATTGTAAAAACGAGCATCAAACGAAAATTTAAAATTTACAATGTACTGTTTTAAACACCACGGCGTTTTTAAAACCAGCCAGTAACATGTAAAAATGATTAAATTATTTTGGTACTGTATTTTTTTAAAGAAGAATTTAAATCAAACCCACCTTGCAAATGAGTGTAATAGATCTGTCGTGGTATACTTTGGTGTACTCAGTATATGACCTGTATTCTGAGGAATCTAGCTTTTTGATCTCCGAGTTGTACGTCTTTCGTCCATTAAGTCGGTAAGTGAAAATATCAAAATAAACGAAGATAGACGAAACAATAAATAATTTAAATTATTTTGTAGATACTTGAACGTAAGCTCTGCTGACAGTCTGTGACGCTAATAAGTTGCCACTAAGCCAATTAAAAGATTACACACGGGTAGATAATTAACGCAGATTTGTTCTGTCGACTGAAAATCTGTCGTATCGGGAAAAGCTGTCTAGCAAACACAATTTTGTATGAGCTTTATATGCGTTTCTTATTATGAGTAGGTTCTCTTTAATAAATAAATAAATTATAATAAGTTCACATGACATACGTTAACCTGGCTACTAAATAAAAAGTAAATACTTTATGGCACTAGTGTTTCGGATCACACAACAGAAAAATTACAAATACAAAAAAAACTAAATAAATAATACTTAAACATATATAAATAACACCCAGACACAGAACAAATACAAATAGTCATCATACATTTGTCATGTGTGGGGATCAAATCCATTACCTTTGGCGCACAATTAGGGTCACTACCATCTGTGCCAACGGGCCCGTCGAACAAAACAGGGGTTTAACCAGTGAAATTATTTAAAGCAACTTTTAAATGATACATTTAGTTTGATTACATGGTATAAGAGAAAACCATCATTATATATCATAACTATCAGCAATATAGGTTCCGTAATCAAGTCACAAGTGGTCCGTATTAACTTGTGACTTGATTACGGATTGAGACTTAACATTTATAGGTTTGCACTAATAACTTTTTTCTTATGGGTCATATAACAAGATTGAACTCAGTGTTATCGGTTTAATCATCAGTACAATTTGTTTGTACCCGTTCATAGTATTGATTTTTTCAAAGAGTTGTAATTTACAGATTACTCCTTCGCGGCCGGTTACCGATGGAATTAATGTTTTGGTAACAAATAAAGCGTGGCGTGTGAGCGCTCTTGCTCTCTGAGAAATTAAAATAGATCAAAGGACATGAAAAATCAATAGCGTAAAGAGCCGGAAACATTCAATTGATCGCTGGCATAAAGGGATTGAGGTTTTTGTTGGATTTTAATTTAAACTTCATCCGATTGAACTCTTGAAAGCTTTTGAATCAATAAAATTAATCATCATTTATTTATTTAAATACATATTTGGTACTTAAGTACAAACAATGGGCGGATCTCATATTGTTTTTTTCATTTTGAGATTTTCCCTACAGGGGTCTGTTGAACGAATATAAATGAATGTTATATTTATGATACTTTTTTCGTAGCCTCTGTTCTTGGTAGCATTTTATTGCTCGTGAAAGGGTACGAATTGTTTTGCTGACAGATTTACGACGAAAGATTCGGCGTTTATTTTATCTGTGACTGTTTCTTTTGAGTCCGAGTTAGGCAACTATGGATTTGGTAGGGGATTTTATATTTTACGTTACCCGCTGCCTTGCACTTTTCAAACTTTCTTGAAGCCTGGTTAAACCGTAACATAAGCGAAATACGTCTCCATGAAGTTGTCTTCATAAAATGGTCCGTACTTGTGCACTTTTGCGTATACATATCTATTTATTTTGTACAACATTTTGGTTAAATTTGGACTTACAGAAATTTTAAATGCTATTTAAAGAAACGTCTGTTTGATGGTTGGGAACATCATTAATTTTGATCATATTTTTTGCATTATTTTATAACAGAATAAATAATTGTAGTGTTTTTTTACTACTTACTTTACATTTAATTTCACTAACAACATTTATATACTTAAATCTTAAAATAAAGATAGTTTTAAATACACTGGAAGCATCTTTTTAAACCACCAAATTCATAACCGAGTCCGTCTATTACGTACTGACTACGCCAATAGCAGTTAGCATTAGCAGAAATGTGATACGGATGTAAAAACTGCTTTAAATTACAACAACAAAATATCCTTTTGTTGTCAGAAAAAAGTATCCATGCATAGGTTAATAAACATGCGTTTGGTTTTTATGATCAAGTTTAAATATTAAATAGTGTAATAAATATTGTTTAAGTATTGTTTTGATGGGCTATATGGCGCATTCTATCTTATTTCTATCATGTGTGTGGGTTCGACCACAACCCATTACAATAATTTTATTAAGCATATTTGTGTTTGTACTGTGTCTGGGTGTGAAATATGTATTTAATTATTATGTTTTATGATCACTCTGTTGTCTGATGTCCTTAAAACAAGTGCTTTATGCTATTTATCTCGAAGTCAGATCAATATATGAGATGTGTTAATTTGACAATTTAAGTGACTCCTAAATCAATGTACTAAATAACCCTTCCACCATGTTTTCATGGTCATCAATACTATTTATTTTATAAGTGTATTAATTTTTTACTTTATTGTTATCATGTTTTCACGCAACAGATTCTTTCCTTCTTATTACCAGTTTCCCGCGTTTATATTGCTACAGCTCATAGATATGGTAACGACTTAGCAACCTCCCCCAATATTGTGTTATCTAAATATTTTATCATTATCATAGCAGCCGTGAAATGACCACTGCGAAACATAGAGCTCCACAAGAAAGGGGGAATTTCATTCATTATTACCCCTGCTGGGTAGGCGTGGAGGCAATCTAAGAGCGGAGCTTCGTGACAAAAATGTAGGTACACTGTTCATTTTTTTACGGCATATGGTCTGCGTGAAAATTAGTGTCCCAGCCGCCTATAGACGCTCGTATTATCGCAGGTATATCACTAGCTCATTACCAATTATATATATATATATATTTGCTCTAGAAGACCTTAAAAAACATTACAAATGAAATACATGACAATATAAATTATTAATTTAGAACAATAATGTTTGTAAAAATATTAATAGTCATATAAGCTTCAAGATGTCCACTGATGGACATAAGCCTCTCCAAGTGATTTCCAAAACGACAGATCGAATGCTGCCAGCGTAATCCTGCGGTTTTAGTCAGATCGTATTGTGGGTGGATATCCTACGCTGCGCATGTTGGTACGTGGTCTCCATTCCAGAACCTTACGAGTCCATCGTTAATTAGTTGTTCGTAGTAGGTGCCCTACCTAATGCCACATTGTATCTTATATAAAAAAAATTACTTTTGCGAGGAACTAGTTGTCTACAACTATCTTAGTTGCTATATATATATCTATTTTAACCTCGTATCTCGGGAGGATCTTGAAAAATTATTTTTACTTTAAATTCAACTTGATAACATTGCATATAACTTTTTTCTTGCATTCAATTCGTAGATTTTATAAGTTGCAGGTAGATTTTGTAATCGTATAAAATAACAGTATTAATTTGAATTAAGTAAATCTAATAATTCATATAGTAAATTATAAGAGACCAATTGTCAACTATTTTCTTAAATATCTCAATCATCAGAAATATATATACCATAATCCGAACAATATTTATTTTTGGAAAGTAGAATTAATAAGTACTTAAAAAATAATTCTCACCACTTTCTATTTCCCCAGTTGGCTAGTGTGGCATAAAGTTTTATTACATGTTGCAAAAGTTTGGTTCAAATTTGGTTCTATTTGATGATATTTTTAAATTTTTTCTAAAAAAATACGTAAGAAGGTTATAACATAACCGTTATGTTTACGTCTTTTGAATCCGTTTAAATTATTTTTATTGCATCCCGTGAGCTCGTAATGTGAGAAAAGACTACCCCCAAATAATGTTTATCTTTATTAATAGGTATACCTTGCATAGGTAATAGGGAGTAATTCTGAATCGCACGCTTCTTAATAACCTCTTTTCTCTTCTTTTCTTTCTAACCCGAAACCAAAGTGACAGAAGCAGTTAATTGTAAATCCAGTAAAGTGTTATTTATATGGCGTTCAACATATTGCATTTATAAAAAATAACATATTTTCGTATTATTGATTTTATTCTGCATTGAGATAGCCTCACTTCATTAATTTGTTAATAAAATTTAGCCTTTCTGTTATATAGGTACCGGGGTGCTCTATTCAAAAGAAACATTAGCTATTATAAAAGGAAATCACGATATTTCTACAGCTTCAAATTGCAGTTTATTTATTCGATTCATCATAAGATGTCTTACTAACTAGGTTGAATATAAGCTACCCTTGAACATTCAGGGGTACTTTGGCCACAATTGCGACGCTGAGCAGCGTGATGATGGTGCTGCCCATTACTGCCATTACTTCGCTATTTAAGATTTAAATACCGCCATCGACCATACAATCGACTTTTTCTAACACCTTACCACGTTTAAACACGTTACCGACTGAAGTATTACTCTACACTGCCTTGGTACCTCATGGCTTCCTCTACTTACGATTTTATGGTCAAAAAGTAAAAAAAATAAAATAAATTATTACTTATATAATTTAACTACAGTATTAAACCTTATTACGGCTTTAAAATGTGTTTTTTTTATCAAAGTTTGGTCGGCAACCGTTTCAAAGGGTAGTTCAGCTTGTTCAACCTTAAAAAGTAATTTTATTTTGAGTAGTGAACGTGGAAATGTCAAAAACTAAAAAATTGACATTTGCAATGTCAAACTATATGAATATTAAACTTAATAGCAAATTGACCAGATCAATAACCAGCTGGAACAGATTTTTTATATTACTAAGTCGGTAAACAAGCATACGATCCGCTCTACGTCTTATCGTTTTACATATGAGAGATATGTGAGATTTTGGGATAAATATATATAGAACTTCATACTTAATCGCCAACCAAGGGATATCAAGATATTATGTTACGATATTCACTAATTCACTGCTCCTCTCACTATTATTATTTAAAAAAATTTAATATTATATAAACAATCACTAACGCGAATATTACTACTGTTTTCTTGTAAAAATAGGTGAGAGTGGGGTACAAATGCATTCTAATTAAAATTATTAATCACAGTAAAGTTCCCCAAACAATGGTATAAAATACTAGCGATGCAACAGCAGCCTCCCACCCCAACAAACGGGGCACCTCTCAGCTGCACGACGCGACGGCTCGAAGCCTGCTAACTCGATAACAAGACAACAGCTTTCCTAATTGCAATTTATTGCAGGTACTACAAACAACTCTGTCTCACTCAACGCGCACGTATTTTAAATTAATTTGCAAATGTCGACAAGCAATTAGATCTGCCTGAGAATGCCTTTCAAAGTTTGTTGTTACTCAGAAGTGCTCATAATGATGTGTGTGTGATTAAACTAGTACTTCAAGTATATAGTAATGATACTTAGTTCAATTTGAAATACGTACAACATCAAGTTATCATTAGACTATAGGGCAAAGGGCCAAGTTTCATAGAATTTGTCTCACATATTGCCTTGAGACAGCACAGCTGTAACGATGTCGATCCTTAATCAGTGCCATGTATGAAAACTTTTGATAGGAAATTTTTCATGTTTTTGGTACCGCATATTTATAATATTTTTAACAAAAAATTTAAGATTAGTTTGATAAATAGATTTTCGTGTGGCAGCAGGACCAATGAGTAAGGTGACACAGAAAATTTATTTTAAGTAAAACAATAGAATTATCATTATTTATTAATTATCCGTAATCACACACACATATACGCATACACAAGCATATATGTACACAGAATACATTTTTTTTATTACTTTTAAATGCTTTTTATAAAAATTATTTTTTATTTAATTAATTTACTAATTACTTATAAGTCAAATTACTGTTGTCCTATTTTACGATAAACATAGTATAAATAGAGAAGTTTAGGACGTGGGAGAGTATGGTGACCTGTAATACGGAGCTGGGAACTTACACAGGCACTAGTATCCCACAATTAAAATTTAAGACTATTTATTCACAAAATTTCAATTATCGATTACGACAATTATTATTTGTGGAGGATACTTCCTTTTTGTTATTTTTATCACTGAAATTTTATAAAATGACAAGAAATGAATGTATTGTACTGACAGTTTTGTTCATACTACAAACCCATTTAGCCTAATATAAAACTGGTGCTATCTCCCAAATTGTTTTTTATTCTGTTAATCAGACTGTACTTAAAAAATGTTTTTTTATATTTTTTATTCTTAATATTGGCTCACAAGTTTTTGAATTTAAATAACATACTGTTTTCTTAAGTTCTTAAGACGACGAACGACTTTATTTGATAAAGTATAGAAATTTAAAGGACTGTTAGAGACAAATGTTATAAATACATAGATATAAAATTGATATAACTAACCTAGATATCTTTTATTCTTTGTTTTTTGCAATATCTTTGCCTTAAGCGCTCGCATAAGTCACAAAATATGTAAGATCAGAACTAAAATAAATTAAATGCTCTTTAACCACAACTAGCAGCGTCCCTTGGTTTCATCCGCGTTAAGTTTTACAACTTTTATACTTAGCTCTGCACCCGCCTTCTAATAAGGAAATATTATGAAAAAAAAATTTTTTTAAACTTATAAATCTACATGAAAAGTTATTTTTTCATGTAGTTTTATAAGTTTCATGACCCTTCATGAAGAAGGCAAAATAAATTTTATTTGATTAACTTCAAAACTGGCAATGTTTTATATTAACTTGTGAGGGTGAATTTTCAAAAATCCTTTATTAGTGCTCCTCTACTTTGTACGAGTAAAAGGAACACCTGTAGAAAATTTTAAGATTATTAACTCTTATTATTTAGGCCCTGCGTCAGCTATCAAAGGCAAAGCTGAAATCTATATATATATAGATTTATTCATTTTCCGCTAATACACAAAATGATCATGCGATAATTATATTATACCAGCGTTAAGAAACACATAAGGTCTTGACATTTTTGCCAACTTCATTTACATTTTCGTACTTATCTACCATTATTATTTAAACGCGTCAATAGGAAAGCCATTGAACACTGCTTACTTTGTGCCTCGATATTCACAGCTCTATTTATATTGCGATAAAGCAATTAATTTAAATTCAACAATAGAAAAGTTCCTCGTTTTGAAGCATTGTGTTCCGCTTAGCCGTTTGCTTTCTTGAACTGGCTTATTCAATGATTTCCTTTATTAGCTGTTTCGAAAACGGGAGTACCCCTGTTTGCTGGATTTTGTTCGCAAAATGTACCGAAGTTTATTTTAACACAGCGCAAAGTTTCCCCGTATCTCTAGGCATCTTCCATCCGACTTATATAAGAAAATTTAATTATATTTTATCTGTTCGAGGCAATGCAGAAGAGCTTACTAATATATTTGATCGTAAGATTTTGTTTTAAACTGCTCTTCCGATGTAATACTGCGATGTGTATCAATTTTGTGTATCGATTTATTTTATAAGGTAGCAACAGCTCAGAAGTCAGATTCTTCTCAAGAATCACTGTTTTTATTCCAATCCCAAAACAAACATATCAGCAAAGTTAGGGTGATGGTGTCAGAACATTATATATCAAGTTTTTTTTAAATTATATAATATTTTTGTTTTTTTCTATTGTTTGAAAACCTTATTTGTTACAGCAGATAAGAAAGTCTGGAAGAATTTGGTCCGAATTTCAGTGGAAGCGATTTGAGTCGAGGGTATCGGCAGAATTGAGGAGTACAGGCTAGTACATTTTTTTATAAATGATATTTATTACTAACGTTGATAAGATATCGGAGCAATTAGCTAGCCTCAATAAACTCTGGCCTCTTGCACAAAATTATAACCCACGTTAAGAACAGGTACAATGAAGAAAGGGGATTAATTTGTTGACAGTAAATTGGATCCTAATGAAGCAAAGGCTCTTTAGGTAAACAAGACGATCGTCTTGCCCTGTTTACTGTTTACATGATCCGACGGTTCGTTAGCCTTGTTTCGAATCCAATCGCCCGTTCTACACAGTTGACTGCGTAGTTCTCTGCTTTCAGTAAACCGAATACACCGATTGGTGGTACTAGTCTCTTAGCAGTTTTCGGCTGTAGTTATATTATTTATCTTAGATATACTTATATATTACGTTACTACGTTATCTGTTACAATCTATAATATTTAGTATATGAGGTCAAATGCCCAAGTTCGTTGTGCAAATGTTTCTGGCTTTATATACTATACATGTTTATTAGTTTCACAAATTCGTTTGCATCAAAGCAGCTTTTATTCATATTTCCTTATTATCATTATATCTAACTTATTTATTCTTGGCTAGAACCCTAATTGCTGATTTATATTATATTACAATAATTAGAAAATCTGGATTCTTTACGATACTCCTAATAAATTCCATATTTTAAAAATTCAATTAAATATTTTAAAAAGAAAATAAACTTATAAGATTTTTTAAAGAACCATCGATTTGATTTGATATCTAATATCACTTTTGTTTTGGTATATAATATTATTTACCGTCATAACTTTACCTCAATATGAAGCAACTTTGTCTTTGTCATTACTGGTAAACCAATTGTAATGCGTATGACTAAGCTTCGAAGCTGGAGAAGTACATAAATTATTTTGGTCATAAGAAAGTTTCGGAGAACAAGATAAAAAATGTCCTCAATCAAGCAAAGTCTAATACCACCTAAAAAAATTATTTACCATTTTTGTTATCATTATTCAAATACTTTCGCCATTTGGATAAAAGATTTAGTGGGCGATCGATGTGGGATCGCAGTGTGAATTGAAATTCGAGCTGCCATTTCTATGCTGGTTTCTGTTACACCGTCTTAAAATAAACCTTGATTTATTTCTTTCAAGTATTTTCAAATGAATATAAAACTAAGACATAATATATCTCAAGATAGGTATTTGGTGACTGATAATAATTTAGAACAAATATATAAACTGTCAATAGTATTGAGAAAATAGATGGCACCTCTGTTTTTTTTATTAGTATTTGATAAACTTGGCGACACGACCCTAAGTTCAGATGTAAACACGTTAATACTGAAAAGAAATGTATTATTAAAAATTCACTCGTGATATTTTAGCAACGCTCGAAGAAAAATGTGCCGGTTTCAAGATAGCCAGAAAAAATATATTAAACAAGCAGCGCTCCGTGGTTTCACCCGCGTCAAAAATCATTCTTCCCCCCCCCCCCCCTTTTTTACAAGAGGCAAAAGGACAATTTTTGAAACAATATTGTACTCGTGTTTCATGACTCTCAATGAAGAACCTTTACACTAAATTTAATTTAAACAATTTTAAAAACAGCAAAGTTTCAGTTTTTAACACCCAAAATGGGTAAACCCTTTTCCCCTTTACCCCTTAGAATTACTTTCTTAGTATGTCAGTCAGTCAGTTTCTCCTTTTATATTTATAGATTAATATGAAACTAAATAATACTATTTACGCATTAATAGAAAAAAAGAATGAATGATTATAATGTTAACTGTTCAATTAGGCAATGTCAACCTCCAAGTCGCTCGAGAAATATACACGTATTCCACCTCAAAATTCCAAAGTCCAAACATTGAATGATCTTTTCAAATATGGAGTTTAAAGAATAATACATACATTTTAACATTAACGCATAGATACGTCAAGTTCAAATTTGATTTTCATATCCTAATTATCAGAAATTTGATTACACTACGCAAATTAGACTTCTATTGACGCTGTCAACTAACGCCAATTGGCATCGCTTGTCGCATAAACACATTTGCATATAAATCAGCCCGCCTGTTAAATTACACCTACCTGATTTCAGAATACAGTGATTAGACATAATTTACACTTGGATAATACGTGGGCTAACTACCGCCATGCACAATTGCAGTGTAATGCGTCGTCACGGCTCGTTGAATATCTTATTGTTATTTGAGCGTCACTTAATTAATTGTCAATAAAATCGAAATTACGTTTGTTTAATTGTTGGTCACTAAAATTGAACTTACGTTTAGTTAATTGTTGTACAAAGGTGGAAACCGAGTAAAGAGTCGTTATGCTAAGTTTAACTAACTAAAATTGACACACAATTTTAGTTAGTTAAAGTTAGCATAACGACTCTTTACTAATTGAGCAACAAAAACAAACGTATTGCATATTTCGCGTTGCCATGCTAAATACTTGGTGATTAAATGAATATTAATATTTTATTTATGTTTTATTAGTTATCCTTACTAATATTATAAACGTGAAAGTAACTCGGTCTGTCTGTCTGTTACGCTTTCCCGCTTAAACCTCTCAACCGATTTTGATGAAATTTGGCACTGACAATCTTTCAACCCTGAGATTTTTTAATTCGAAATAATGGTTGTAAGGGGTCGAAAAGGGGGATGAAAAGTTGAATGGAAGTATCGCTATTTTTAGAGCTAGAAACTTGAAACTTATTTTTCAGGCCATTCATTCGTATAAATAAACATGACATTCAAAGTTTATAAAAGTTAAGATAAAGAGGTATGGTACCCAAAAAAACTATTCCACGCGGACGAAGTTGCGGGCACAGCTAGTATTCTATATTTATTAAAAAAAAGCAATCCTGTAGGCGATTGCAACGCTACTAGCGGATCTTCAGCATTTATCACAACTAATTCAAATTCAATTTCGAGTATTGCTGTAAATGAAAAGGAAAAACCCATTTTTTAAAATGGTATATTGTAGCTCAAATAAATATTTAAAAGATAACATTAGATACAAAGATAAGATAACATTCTTTGCAAACAATAACTTCGGAAAAAAAATTGGCTAAGAAAACATTTTCTCCGATTTGATACATTTATTTTGTGTGTACTCGTATATAAACTTACTTTTTAACAATGTAATTTTGCGAGCAGCAACTCTTCGCTTGCATACTAGCCTAAACTAACTCCCCGGTGCGGCGTGCTTCGGACCGTTGTTTACGGAACATTCGTCTAACATAAACGATGACTTCAATCCTTGTTTGCTTTCTTATTTCGCTTTGTGTTGCCATAGCTAACAAAGCATGCGAAGTTCAAGACAAGTTGATGTTCCAAGAAACGTCTGCTTATTTATAACAGTAGCTGTACTAATTGGTAGTCGGTCTGAAGCAGCACTTCCATTACGCTGAACTGAAGTGCTGAGTTCGTATTTTTTATGACATTGCTACCAAGCGCTGTATTCGGATATCTTGTAATTATTTTTCTCGCAAATGCTCGACTACTCCCTATGTTGCATTGCTTAAAAAACACCCTGTCAACTTCCAATGGAAGTAAATACTTCAAATTTCTATAATGATAGAATCGATTGCTTTTAAATACCGATTTTATAATTTCGCTTGTTATTGTACAGCAAATGCATCTAATGGACTTCTTAAGTGGCAAAACGAAAAGGCAAAAAAAAGTACAAGTAACATTTAAAAATGTGGGATTAATCACAGTTACTAGGGAATAAAGAAAAGGGTGGGTACATAATTCGTTCTAAGGTGTGGTGTCGGGACGACGAGCAAGTCGGAACTTTTATTACAATATCTTACTCGTTTTGCATCTTGAATAAGATCACTTAAATTTCTAAATATTTCCGGCTATGAAATATATTTGTTTTTTTAATGCAATAAAATTGTTTGTAGAAGGGTAAATCAAAGCATTCGGATAGTTCCCTGAGCCGCCTTAAATCCAGCAAAATTATTGCGTTGTAGGGCTTACAAATGTCGGTTTTAAAATCATGTCCCCGTTAAAACTTTCCTCATGAATAATTTACGAAATTTCTTCTGAGATATGGTCTTGCCGGCGAAGATAAGAATTAAATTACGGAGAATTAAATTTTTATTATAACATCTGAGTAAAAATATAAAGGGAGCAATTTGAATAATTATCGAAGATACCCCACTGTTTCACTTTGGTTTGGCTGACGTTTTTTCTTTTTTTTCTCCTTAGTTTCTTCTATATATTAATTGATGATGAAAAAAAAAGGTTAATTCATGTAAAACTTTATTGATAATAAGTTACAATATTAAAAAAAAGAATGTCTGATCAACTTTTAAATTCATAATTGATAATAATAGGTAAAACCCATATGATATTTTGTATAAATATCTTATTTGAATTGTTTAAGGATTTGTATAGATTAATATCATACTAATTGTATACAAAATACCTTCAGTTCCGGGACCTCTGCATGTGCAATTCGTTAAGTAGATCATGCTAATTGGTCATGAAACCTTAATGCTTATAGGATAATATTTGTGCCCATTTTTATTAAAAAACATAAACAATTATAATCAACAATTTGTTACAATGGTCAAAAACATTATTCATATATATTATTACTAGCAAAAAATTTATAAAATAAGTTGTGCATACTTACTAACTTTAAATTAAAATTTGTGTTAAAAGTTAAAAAGCTATATTTTCTCGTGTTTCTAAAAGAATTATTATTCACTCACGTTCACTAAACATAAATCAAATCTTAATTGGGCTCCCTTTGCCTTTTTTGACATCAAAGAAGGAATATAAGACATCCAGATTATACTGACTCATAATAGGAAGCATGCAGATAATAATTTGAGTTCAAACCTTTGGAAGTGGCAGGTAGAGAGGTCTTCCCGTAATTTTCTCGAGTGTACCCTCCGGACTGAGTGAGAGCTCTTATATCCAGAATTTATAGTATTACTGCTCTAAATATACTACGAATTATTGGAGTGAGGATTCACAATGAGATTCGGGGGTAGCGTTAATTGGCCACTTTGCGTTTTGATAATAATGATAATTTTTATAAAGAAAATTATTTAAGCAAATTAAAAAATATCACTCAGTAATAACTTATATAGTGTCTAAAATTTACGAAATAATAAATTATTAAAAACAAAACCTTAATATATATATACTGTAATTTATATATTTTGTTATATTCTGTTTGCTAAACAATATATTGTAAAAAGCTCTCGCAAAATTTCGTTAAATGAAGTACGGCATAAGCACACTTACTGCACAGTACTGTTAATTAAAGACAAAGGTGAACTAATGAGCACTGCATAAGACAGGAATGTTGATTAGGTCTAAAAATGGCCGGCATGTTGAGCGAATGCAAACCGCAGACGGGGAACGAACGCCACTTCGTTAGTATTTATTGTACATTCTCACAGTCAGATTCACCTCACGACTACGTCTTATATTAGTAACATAAAAGCAATTTATATTTATTTCACACTTCATCGATAGATGATTGAATGGGCCGTATTAGCTTTTATAAACATTTATTGCGTTACTCTGTTTGAATAACGCTACATTGTAATTTCATCGTCATATCAGCCGTTAGAACGTCCAGTGCCGGATATAGGCCTGTCCAATTGATTAATTCTTGAGGATTTTTGCACATAATTAAAAAACATAGTTGCAGTTGTAGAGCGGACGTGGCAGGAATACTGCTGCCCATCCCCAAACTGCTGTATTGAGCTTCGCTTGTTAGGCTAAGTAGGAATATACCGCCGTCTGTCGGTTCTGGTATCTTAGGAGCAGGTGGCGCTGGAATTAACGTCTGAATAGTCCAGCAATAGGTGAGCCCAAAAAGTCAACTCTGCAGGCAATCCAAGACATGTATAGTATAAATAAATTTAGTGTGCAGTGTGGGCTATAAAAACTGAAAATAAACGTATTTGGATTATGACAGTATTTATTAGCTTATAAATTACCTAATAACGTTAATAGCTTAATAACAACAAATTTGTTATTTGTAAAACAATTATATACGTCCATAAATTTCACTTCAAAACGATTTATAACAATATAAGTGTTAACTTTGCGCCCGTTTCCTAATATGCATTATAAAACACGCAACACGCGATCCAATCGAGTCACAAAAAACAACGTACGCTCTGATCATGATATTTTGGAGTTTATTATCCGTAGATTTGTATATATTAACAATAGCTTTATAATCTGGGCTAAATCAATTAAGTGGTGTAGCCTCATAAAGTAGCGAGCCAACATAGCGGGTCGCCGGCCAAATTGGTAACGGGCGGGAGACGCGGCGCGCACGCCTAGCCAAAAACCAATTTGCAACACATTCATAACGAAACCTCACGATTATCGAGATATTTACTTTGAATTAACTTGCCACAGAACGACAGTATTTATTTTATAGCGGTGTTGTGGGTTGTTGTTTGAAGTCAAGTTTGAAAAGTCGACACTCAGATGCATTTGAAGAGTATATAATACTAAATAAATAAGTATATTGTAATATAATATACATTCTTCTTTCAATGTTAATTAATAAGTAAAACTTGAGTCATGTCTGGTGCCGGAAGAAGAATTTAGAAAATATTATTTTAATTATTTTTTACTTTGTGGTGCTTGTAATTTTGATTGTATATCTATAGTATATTGAGTTGCAAACCCCTTGTGACTTCGAGATATATTTTATATCATAGTGAACAAAAATTAATTGTTAAATCAATATGTCTTCAAATTCAAGTTTTTTGTTATAGTAAGTTTAACCAATGAACAAAAAAGTCACCACTGATTTGCGGCTACCTTAATTAATTCACTTCCTCTAAGAGAATTTTCAATCGTTACTAATTAAATGGTTTTATTTTTTGTGGAGATCTGAACAAAAACTTTGCCGGCCCCGGGAACAACGATAGAAATACACCTGGACTTTTGAACGCATATAAAAGTTTTCCAATTTACACGGGCTGATTGGAAAATTTTAGCCAGTTTGGGTGTTAATCGAACCTTTACTTTTCTCTGTCGTTGGGGCCAAATTAAAAGTGCTACAGTATTAGTTTATATTGGTATCTAATAAGATCTTGGATTCATTATATTATAAACTTATTTTGTTAAAAAAAATGTACTTGTTGAAATTGTGAAATTTGAGCAAGTATAATAAATCTGTCTTACCACTTACAAAGGTTTCGCATTGCTGTGTTCCGGTTTGAACGGTGAGAAAAGCATTGAAATTACCGCGTAAATGTGCTATAGAATCTTCAGTTCGAAGGATTGGCGACACGCTAGTGATATCTTTCTATTTACACGATCGACAACGACGATTATAGGCTGCGGTGGCGTTTACTATCAAGCAGACCGTAAGCTTTTTGGCTGACTTTATAATAAGAAAATAAAATGAGATTGAAGCTCATCTTATTAAATAAAAGCTTATTTGTGGTAAATTGAGCTTCGCGAAATTAAATAAACGAAAACGCTCGGTGACCTTGATAATGGGCAGAACCACCAGCATGCGCTATTGTGGTTTTCTAACATTACCAGCCCATTTGATTTGATTTCAGATCCAAAATTTTGCAGAGCAAACATATTTATGATGACTATTTGTGTTTGTTTTTTGTTTGAGAGTTAAATAGATGTTTATTTATTATATTTGCGATTCCTCTGCTGTCTGATGTCCTTAACAAAGTGCTTTTAGCGATTTATCTCGGAGTCCGGTCAGTAGATGAAATGTTGTATAAATTAATTATTATCATTAAATAAAAAAGTAAGAGTGAAAAGTAAGTAATTTGAAAAGTACTTACTTTTCACTCTTACTTTTATTATTCTTTCTGTTATGTAATATGTCATATCCACTGCCATATTCACTCATCAATTAAACATGGCACAAAACTTTAATATTTGACACACAATATTAAAATACATAAAAATATAAGCTTAAATCTTGTAATATGTTTGAAAATGGATGATTACACAATCCCTCCTAATATTAACGTAAAACGAGGCTTATTTGAAGGCAGTTATTTAGAGAAGGGCGGTTAATACGCAATTAAACCCTAATCCACGTATTGTGTCGCCACCTAATCGTACAGCCATAAATGTCAATTATGAACATATTTTACACCTGAAAATTTATGTACCATAAATTTACCGCAAAATTTTAAGTACATTTTAGTTTAGAGTAAAAAAACATACCACCATGTTTTATATTGATAATCGACAAAACTACCAATTAGTGCTCAAGCGTAGGTACATTAAATTTACAAATCATTGAGTGATTTTGTAGTAATATATCGATAAAATGTATCGATAAATTACGTATAAAAACGGATAACACAAAGTAGTACAAAATAAGCGGTGAAATAAGGCATATTTCTATTTTCTTCATCTTTAACACTGTATAAAATACTTCGTTGACTAATCTGTTATATATAATAAAGTAGTTAAGGTGTGAAAATATATAATATCTCATTGTATATTATTCAATGGCTATTATCAAAGTTTTACATGATAAAATTTATAGTTAAAATTTTCAGCCTTGTTGTGAGTTTTTTAAAATGTCAATAAGTATCCATGATTTAACAATTTTAAGGTCAGATTGTTCTAATGAGTTCATCCACCTAAAATTGGCGTAGAAATTGCGAACAATTAGAAATCTTTAGTTAAAAGTTTCCTCATGAATATTTCCGCTGAGTTATAGCGACGAGGAGGAAGATGATGAAATTTGGTAAAATTTCATTTTTATTATACTTAATGAACGAACAATAGAATCTTGATTCAAATAATAATTAGGTTCCTCATGAGTTAACTTAGCAAAACTTTTTCTTGGTTTGGAATATTTTTACAGCATAGCCAGCCATATATTGAGCCCGATGGCGCAGATAGTATTGATCCTATATTATGCGGTTTGATCCTCCCAGGACCTACCCAGGACAAATATTTATATTATAGTATTTGCGCTTGTCTTGTGCCTGGGTGTTCAAAATAAGTAATTTATTTATAATTTCTCTGTTGTCTGATGTTTGTAACACAAGTGCTTCAAGCGACTTTCCATAGAATTCGGTCATTGAATGAAATGTTGTGTATATGAGCTATTTGAATTTTAATTATAAGTTTATATTGTTGTTTATAAACTTAAAATAATAATTTAAGCATCATTTGTTTTAAAATTTTATTAATATATTCAACTAGATGCAAAGTTTACAGCAATCGAAAAAAAAGAAAAAGAATGAAGTTTAAACTATACACCGTATCAGCTACTACACAATTTGTATAATTGTATTTAAAAAAGAACCCAAATCAAATGCCATAAAATGATAAATAAATATATTCAAAACTTGACGTACATTCTGAATCAAATTTAGAAATAGCAGAGCGTAACTTTCGCAACAGAGATGCTGCTGCCCGTTCCCGCCCTGTATATTTGAGCTACACTGTTTCTGGTGGCTATACTATCGCTATGGTGCTATCTATCGCTTTTGATACCTTAGTCGCCTCTTACGACACCTGGTACAAGAAAAGGTACTATTCTATTCTGCCGGCACCCCACGGCCCGCGAGTATAAGAAATAAATAGTTTTGGGAACTCACCTCTATTGTTATAATAAATTTCATGTTAATTAAATATTTAATGATAAAATAAAATTAATAACAACAAACTCTTCCAGCGGAAACGACCAGGAAACGCTGTCGTCAGTGGTGGGATGCTTATCTATATCTCGATGCTAAATCTTAAACTTTTCTCAATAAATTTTATGGCAGCATCCGAATGCAAATCGTAATTAATTAAAAATATCAACTTAACCTCTGCGTACATATTAGCCTTTTCTTATTTTTGTTGTTGCAATAACAACACACTTGCCGTGAGGTACCTACAGAGTAGAATAGTACTTCCACCTGTACCAAGTATCGTAAGAGGCGGCTAAGGCACCAGAACCGGCAGGTGGCGGTCCATCCAATATAGTACAGTTTAAATACACAGGACAGGGATGGGCAGCAGCATCCCTGTTGCGCTTTGCAATTGCCAACGCGCTAACACGCAACACGAGATCCCATCGCGACATGAATGAGGCAAATTCCCCCATTCTTGGGGAGGCCTATCTATTTTTTTTAATGTCGACATGGTAGAATTCTTACTTTCATATAATATTGAAGTTACATTTGCAAATTCATTAGATCGTTTAACACGACTCGCAACAGATTATTGTTAAAATTAATCACACCCCAGCCAGTGGTGATGAATGACACAAGAAACGAATCCAAGTTACGTACAAATTGCGAGCATAAATTACACTTTAATAATTTCGCGTACGGCCCGCTCTCTCAATCACTGGGTCGCCAGGTGCCGCCAGCATAAATCCACCCTTGTTAAAAATTACAAGGACTCGTATAACTTGAAGTACTAATTTGGTGAATATGTGCGTGGACACTTTGTTTTCAAGCATCTTCCACAGAATTCGCTCTAGGCTTATTCTGCCTTATTTAAGCATTGCTTATTGATATGCAATGTTTACCTATATTCAATATGTTTACATAGTTTAAAATAGGAGTTTAACTTTAAATAAAAGCTGACCCTTTTTTATACCTAAAGAAACAGGCCGAAAATAAAGGCCATACATGATATATTACCATTACGACATGTGCAATTTTAATGTGTGTCAAATTCAATTATTATATGGGTTCAAAAATAAAATAAAATCTAATATAAAATCTATCTAAAAATTTAAATATAGCCTACCAGTTGCAATCGGGACAGTCCAAGAGAGCAAAAGAAAAACAAACAAACACACATATATTGTCCACGAAAATTATTTCAATTTTGCTATTTGAGTTTTATCAATAATCTTCTAAATATTGTTAGATTTTCTTACAACCTTTTTAACAATCCTTAAAAACTATTTCAATTCTAAAAATAAAATCTGAAACGTTCAATTAAGCTACTAAAAAGGGATTCACAACAGCTTAAATAGATAATTTTGTAAGAACAAAAAAACAATTACCAGAGAATAATAATTAAATGATATTTTTTACAAAATTAATGTCGTTTGGACTGAAGAATGCAGAAGTGTCTGTTTGAGAACAAACATTTAGCTAGATGAACTTGAAACTTTGATACTGACAAAAGTAATAAATATAGAATGTTTTGTAGTTGTTAATGATTTATTCTTTCATCATTTTCATCATTATAGCCATTGAAAGTCCAGTGCTGGACATAGGCATCCCCAAGAAAGGGGGAATCTTGCCCATAATTGCCACGCTGGGCAAGCGTGTTGGCAATTGTGTAGCGTAGTTTTTGGGACAGGGATGCTGCTGACTATCCATATCCTGCGCATTTAAGCTACACTGTTTACTACTGTATATCGCTATCTGTCGGTTCTTACGACACCTGGTACAGAGGGGAATACTTTTCTACTTTGCCGATACCTCGCGGTTAGACTTATTCTTTAGTAAATTTATGAACAGACAAAGAAGCCGTTTATAAATAATTTTCTGTTACGGGGACTTTATTGCGACGATTCTGGATAGGATAAGACATTTATTAACTAACTATATAACTCAGTTAAAACCGCAGTGAACGTGGGCTAGTGGAATAATTTGACATCAATCAATGCAAATAACACATGTTTTAATGCTCACTAAGCTGAATGAAAAATAAAAGTAAAAAACAACAATTTCACTGACGTTGTATGCCCAATTATTTCTGACAGCGAGTGCAAGCAGCCAGTTCATTAACCAATATTCGCAAATCAAAAACGTCCGAAATCATTTCGTGAAATAAAATAAAGTGAAATTTTAATTCAGTGGAAAAAGCAACGAAGCGTCTTCTTTTTTATAGCTGGCCAATTGAAACGTTTCCAGCTCTTTGAATTATTCATCTTTCGTTTGAACAAAGACGAAGTGGGCCGAGCGGCGATTCTTTGATCTTTTGTAATTGGAATCGATGCTCATATTAAAAAGAGAAATTCTTTAGAGCAACCGATGAAATGCACCGAAGCCATTTTCTTCAAGACGATTACACGACAGGGATTTCGCGCTGGCACCGCTCTGGGGAAATGCCCGACCATTCTTTTGTCTACCAGCTACCCTTTTTAAGAACCATAACAAATTTTGAATAACCTCAGTTGTATAACTGTAAATCTAAAAATATAGGTACGCATTCGATTTAAGAACTAGTTATTCGAACACATTCTAAGTTAGTCCAGCTAGCTTTGAATAAAAGACGTCATGATAAATCCAGCGTTTGCCATATCTTTTACCTTTCTAGTAAAAATAGACGCAAGATGTGGACATTGAGCGTGCGTGATAAGGTCAATGATGCCCACCATTATCAATCATCTAAAATGTTATTCGTGCACCAACGTAATTGAATCAGTTATTAATTGGTGTATAGTGATACTAACTGTACATATGCAAACCAAATTGTTGTATAACTGATATTTAATGACAAATATGAAAAATTGATTTCTTCTACCACTATGTGACTATTACTTGGTTACATAGTGTTTATATATTACTTAATACTAAGAAACTAGGACAATCTGTATTTCAGGACTCCAGCTCTTCCACACAGTGATCATTCATATATAAACAAAAACTCCGAAAAAAGTAAAAAATTAAATAGAAAAAGGTAAAAATTGCTTGTCATGCTTGTTTGTGTCTGTGCTAGTGTGTTGTATTTGTGTGTATGTATTGTGTGCGTAGTAACATGTGTGTCATTTTAATATTATAAAAAAGTATTCTGCCTCGATAAAACTCAGTTTTAGAAGGTATTCCGTACCAATACGCTTGACATGGTTTAAGGTATTTGGATACAAATCTAATAAGGTGAATCATAGAGCGCAACATAATAAAAACAAATTTTCTACCTTACCGGATTATAACAGCGAATACTAGACTAAACCTACTTCTTGGAAATAATAAAGTTAAGCAAATTTTATGACAGTAAACTAACGTAAATATAAAATTAACTCCAAGAAAATAATCTACCGAAAGTTGATTGTCATCCAGATCTCAGGCATTAGATTTAGCTTGAGTAAAATCTGGAATGACCCCTAAAGAAACAACAAAAATAAAATCCATAATCCCGTTTTAACAACATTACATTCAATACAACTACTCAACCAAGAAAAATAGTGTATACGCGAAGGTAGTACTCATATGACAGACGTTTCTACTGACACTAATTTTGTTTTTATTTTTAATACCTATTACATGCAGCATAATAAGCTCACTGCAATTCTCAGTCATAATTCTGAAGTCACCAATCCGGCTGTTTACAGCAAAATATCGCAAACACAAATCAAATAACACTGGTCATATCTGAATACGAACGGAAGACTTCAGCTTGAATAAACACACTAGGGGGTTACTGAAGAACTAATGAAGTAAATTTACGATTTGTACAATTTGAATTTAAATCTCTAAGGTTGGATACTCAAACATGTAACCAACAGAATAAGATAGTTTGTATTATCTATTTTAAAATATACGAAAGTACCAGTGTTGCTAAATTCATGTATCAAAATAAATCGACCACAGCCTCTTTACGTTAATTAAAACATGAATTCGGAAAAACACAAACATAAAATAATCTCTATTTGAGAACACAACCAACAGTCGAGCCTAAAAAAATATTTTATATTGGCAACACTGTCGTCGTCGTGTGAAAAAGAGATCGGCAGAGGTAATCATAACATGAGTGTAACCGCGATATAAGAATTGAAGACCTAAAAAGGAATTCTGATACAAAACTATCATGTATACTTCCTTATTGTTCCATGTTCAATTGAGATATACTCCTATATTTGTAACTTACAAATAAGTAGCGTCTATTTTGTGTATTAAAATCTAGCCACAAAGCTTATAAAGGGAGTTTGCCTAATATTTTCCACTATATCAGAGCTTATCTTCCAAGTGAGTGGGTAATAGCCATGCGAACCGTTAACTACTATGTCTGCCGGAGTGTGTTGTTTGGGGCTTACCTCGTTTCAAAGTTGCTTTTAAAAATATCCTTCATAATATTCTTGGAATACTCTTGAATCTCAGACAATAAGTGCCCGAATATGGCGTTGCATTTTTCAATATTACTTTGTAGGAATTTAAGGTTTTTTAAAGTTAGACGTCCGGATTACTTTTGTTATATGTTCATTATATTTGTTTTATATATAACTTAAATAAATACACGCTATATACAGAGATAAAACTTAGTACAATTAAGTATTGTATCTTTTTGTAACCTGCATGGATAAGTAAATGTAAATATTAATGTTTATTCGCCCGATAGAAACTCAGAATGATAAACATTTAGCGAAACGGTAATCAATAAATTACTAATGCATAAGCAAGGTACGATCATCATGCCATTAAAATTGAATTCTTTAACAATATTATTAATATTTTTTTGGTTAGGCAATGACAATGATTTTTATTAAATGTTTGGTTTAAAACTTATTACAAAGTGACCTGTTTGCCATAACGTTCAAATATTATTAAAAAATGTATATATTATATATTTTTCATTACAACACCGTATAATATATGTAATTGATTATAAACAGTACGAGTAGATGTAATTTGCTTTTTGTACATACTTTTTAGATTCTGAGAAGCCAATACTCAAAACAAAAATAATATTCATTAATAAATTGTACATGTCCAGTGATATCGTCGTTCTGTTTACCAGAATTACTTGGGCAACTCTATCAATAAAGTAGGAAACTTGTGTAATAACATCACCGGACGATTACATAATAGAGGAAGATTGCCGTTTGCCCTCGGAGAGTTGTTCCACCGTGTTTGCTTAAGAATGTTCCACTCGGCTGTTTTGCGCTGCTGACCAAAATTACTTGTATTGCGGATTGCAAAAGTAATAAACTGTTTTTAATTAACTATACTGAAACCTTTTCACAACTACATAGATACATAAGAAAAGATCCTACGACCTAGCGGCATTTTCGGATACGAATGCTTATGCAAACATTGGAACAAGTAGGTTTCACCATTGAGCCAGGGTCCATTATCAACTGCCGCATAGATCTTAATATATATAAAACACTAGTATTGCGTACAATAATTTATTATATACATTTATAAAATATTAACTTTTTCTCATTTAACTAATTAATTTACATTGAAAAGCACTTGTCAAAGATAGACAACATAGTTTTCTTACAATCCTGAAGTTACTTTATTTTTTGAATTCTGTAAAACAAGGGAATCTCTTGATGCGGAAAGTAGTATGTATGCGGTATTGTCCCATTAAACTATTTATAATTTCTGTTAGCTAGTAAAAATCAAAGACTAAACCCATGACTAAAGTTTAAAACGAAACATTAAATTATAATAGCCAAAACTTGTTTCACCTAATAAAATGATTTTCTCACCAACAAGTTTAAACTTAAATTCACAAGTCCACTGTATAAATTCAACTCATTTCAACTTCATGAGACTGGTCCGTAAAAGTTTAAAATTTAATCCCAGCATGGGTAAGAGACCAGAAAAGTTAACCACCCAAAACTTGGACGGGCTGTACAAATAACTACTTCACTAGTAACGATGTTACATTCAAATGTCGGTTGATATTTTAAAAATCTCATTCCATTAGCTTTTAACCCGGCCATCTGTCCATCCGGCGTCCGCACAACTGTTATGAATATTAAACCGAGTTATAGTGATTAATTATTTCCATCCTCCTGGGTAGTAACCTCAAAGGCAGCGAGGTAGTTTAAGAGCGACTATTTTAGCTGATTCTCAAAGCACCTTGCTACCGCTCACTCTCACGTAAAGTCTACACTTTTCACCTCAGTATTTCCAATAACTTTTGAACTCGTTCGCGAATCCTCTCACGTTTTTATCATTCTTACATAACAAATGAAAAACGTTCACAACAAGAAGCCAGAGTCCTGTAGGCAACGTGCGAGATGCTTCGGCAAAGTTGGACGCCTTTTCCGAAGCGAGCGACCGGGAGGAATTAGCGCACACGTGTTTCAAGTGTGTATTTTATTGTATTACATATGAAGAATATTTTAAAATTGTTTTTGATAATAGTTTGACATATTTAAAGTTAATATTACTTTTATTCAAAGACTGATGATGTATGAGATGTTGTGGGAATTTATTATATTATTATTTATTACTTTAACTTCAATGAAAGTACAATGTAGGACATCATTTGCATCGAAATTGTACTTTACTATACTTCAGAATACAATTACTATCGTACCCCACAAGAACTGGTAATTTTAGAGGACCAAAAGTAGGCTGATATCATTATCTGGCACCGCATTGCGGTTGTATTCATTTTACACTTTTAATTTACAATTTTCAATTTACAACGTTCATTGTACAATTTCACATTCTTTTTCTAATCTTTGTGCGACTTTAAACTAAAATATTCTTGTGGCATATAATACAACTGTACCAAAACATTTGCATTAATAATATTATAAAGTTTAATATGCGAACGTTCTTTCATAATTCAATTAGACTCAAATAATATATAATTTTACGATAAGGTTTAAAACAGCAACAATAGTGCACAGGAACTTTTCTTAAAATCAAACATAATGTAAGATAAGAAGCTTTGCCTGGGACAAGCACGCGGCTGCGTCCCACTGGAGATTATAAATTCGAAACATTATCTCGGTCTTTAGGCCACTCTAGTCTGTCAAGTTTAAATTATTGAAATAAGATCTGCTAGTAAGCCAGCCGGACTTTTTGTTCTTTTTATATAAAACCATGCTATCAGGCATTTTTTAACTTTTTAAATAGCAATGTAGATATATTTATTTATACCTTATATTTTATTTACTATGAGATTTTAGGTTCGTAACTATTTCGAAATTTTGTTATATCGATGGTTTATTATTATATATTATTATTGATATTATTATTATTATTATGTTATTATACACAGCTATTGAAACATTAATAACTTTGAAAGTTTCGCGGCAATTATTAGTTTAATGCATAATTACTTTATACTACAATGTACAAACGTTAGCCACGCCACCATATTAGTTGTAGAATTGTGAAGTGGTGTAGTTTTGATGCGGAAGGCGCTTTTGTATAATCGACGATGTTCATAAATCTCATGTAAGTTTAAACGAACACTTGGTTTTGTTTACTATAAAAAAAAAACCATATTTTTTGTTTATGTAGAACTTGTTATGAATGTTTCTATCATAATTATACGATTCCATTGTTTATAAGTAAATCTGTGAAATTATTAAATACACGAAGTATTTGGTTGATTTACGTAAAAAAAGAAAACTACAATAAAGGTTAATAGATGTTTATTTTTACTTAAAAATAGCTTTTATAATATATTTTGGAAAGAGTTATCAGAATTGAGTTAAGTTTCTAATTAATTTCAGAATTGAGTTAAGTTTAAATGTTCGGGAAGCATCAGAATTTTGATAGAAGGAAGGATATACATGTCTCAGGACATTAAAATTATCCGTAATACCTAAAACCATTAATATTATAACTAATTTTAACACATTTGAACTCTAGGCTTATCCAACGGCAACAAAAAAACAAAAATCATAAATGTTTTTTAAGCTTGCTACATTCTACGTATTTGAGATCTTATTCTGTATTACCTCGTTTTGAGCCACACAGGTCGTTCATTTTAATACGTTAATTAAAAGAAAAAAAGAAAAAATGTTAATTCAAAGAAAGTCGTTAAGCTGAGTCCAGAATAAAATATATTATTTTCTATTTAATAAAATTTATGAATTCACTTATTTATTATATAAACTTTTGTATTTAATATTTATATAAACCGAATTAATAAGTAAATTATATTAAATCCATTGTATTTATCAGATTGACACGTATGATAATTAATTTCCAATGCTCTTTGATGTCTGAACTGCCAGACAGCGCGGCTACGTTAGCCAATATCACTTACTACCTAATAGGTAAATAATGGCTTCTGCTGCTCTCGAACTATGACAGTGCGGTAGATCCTGAATGTTAGATTAGCCGTTCAATGCGGGTGGTACAAAGACGGGATATATACCTACCTCATGTGGCACACATTAGGTAAGAGGTGTTTACACTAGCCTACACCTGGCAAACCTAACTTGCTTGAACAAAATGTATGAAATTATTGTATACATCATGCAACAATTATTTGATTTTTAATAACTAAAATGTTAGCAATTCGATTACTCGATTAGAATACATGTATGTCAAGAAGAATGTACTCGTATATTTCCCGACATTCACGCATTCACTTTACTTGTGGCAATAATTTTTATAATTGCCAAGTTTGTTGCACATTCTTGAAAAAGGAAACCGATACGTCGTGCCCAAAAATATTAAATACATTTTAAAGCCGTCACAAATAAGTTTTATTAACGAATTAATATGGAAGGAATTATTGTTTACGTGTAGACAATTTAGCCTTGAAATTCAGTTTAATGATTCGATATTATTTTGTGAAGTAATAGACTTTTGACGCTTTATTATAAAGTTTAATACATGATTTAATCGGGAAGAAATTGTGACTGTCAAAATTATGATGAAAGTCTTTAGATATGCTTTTAGAGATCATCATACGTACAAATTCTATAAGGATGATTTGTGCATCCCTAGGATTAATACTATACAAGGTATTCAAGTGTTCAATCATGAATGACTTAACATTAAAAGTTTAGAAAATTTTGTAATTTACACGATTCTGTTTTATTAGAACTAATAGTGTAAATTCTCTATCAAGATCATACATTCTGAGGAAGATCGAGACTATTTTAATTTGATCGGTCATTATCAATTGTTAAATACTTGTAAAAGTGTTATTTGACAGAGATGGCATCTTCATAGTGGCGTAAACCTACTGGTTTGCAAAATAAATAATAAAGAACTAGGTTAGAGAAATGTACGTACTGATGTCCCGGTAACCAAAACTTCGAATTAAAAATGTAAAAAGTTAATAAACCGCGTTTAGAAGCCGTTACAATTTTTTTTTATTATGAACGCGTAAATTGTATTAAATATTATAAAACAACAATAGTCATGCATTTTGATGTGATTTGATTGAAAAATACTGAATATTATACTAAAGATAATATATACTAGAAAAATTCGGTATGAGAGCCAATGTATCTTTCTTTTCTGGTAAATATTATTGAATATTGCATAATCGTCTAAAGCACTATGGTGTTACTAACACTAGCGATACTATTAGCAAATTTATACAAAGGTCACGGCAATATACACTCTATTCTATTCTATCAGATTAACTTATTCATTCTTCCGCAGTAGTGTTAATGGCTAAAGCACTATCTGCGGGGTATTGAACACAAGATTTCATTACGCGTAGTGGCCGGTATCGTCTTTATAGTGTCATAAAGGGGGAAATAACATTAAAGGGGGGCGTAAAAACGACGACCTGTGGCATTGCATTCTTGTCGTAGCGATGGCGACGTCGTAGTTTTATACTAGGTACATGTAAAATTTATAACCGATTTGCTGTTCAAGTCTAGACTACCTGAGCAAACATAATTACATCTGATTTTATATTTTTTTTAATTAAGCATCCCTTTGTCTTCTGCCTGGTGAAAAAATATTTTTGCATTCAAAAGCTACTAATCCGTCTGTTTGTTTTTGTTCCGACTTAAGCAGTGAATTTTGATTGATTTTTTTTTGAGAATTGCATAAACCTTATATCCCAAGAATATTCTTGGGACGCAAAAAAGTTAACCCCACGTCAATGGAACCGCAAATGAATATCTATTTGAAATAAATAATTGTTACGCACTGATGCGCGTTTTTATCTTTTAAATACTATTTATATACTTAAAAAGTATGTCGCTCTAAAAGACTTTTTAAAATTGTTGCCTATCTCAGCGTTCTGCATTACATGAAGAAATAAAAGAATTGCCATTTTAGTTTTAAAATATTTAAAATCCGTGCTGAATCGCACTGAAACTGTTACCCTTTTACAAATCTTCCATCTAGAAGAATAATGATTACTGATACTTGTTTAGATAGTAGTGGGCCTTTAACTTTCAACGCAACACTGAACTTAAATTCTAGAATTGACGAAGACGAATGGGAAATAGACAAATTTAGAACCTATTTTAAAATACCAAACAAACATATCCACAATTTTTAGTCTCTATTCTGCTGCGCATAGATAGCTTTATATCCACCGACTACACTCGAGTTCTATAAAAAACAAAATAAATAAAAGTACATCGCTTTCACCTCAAACCATACAGTTTTCGCGATTAAAAATAACCTTTGTAGGTACTTAGATATGTATCCTCTTATGCTATTAATTATACTTAAAATTATCTACTTTCAACTATTTTAGCGTGATCGAACAGCAAATTTTTAAACGAAGATGAAGTAATGGAATTAATTCCCTAAAAATTAACTAAGATATGCTAGAAAATTGTCATAATCTTCTTAAATCAACAAAAATTCGAGAAATTCACAAACATAATACCCGTAACTGCATCTATTCAGTTTTGAGTGTAGGTTGTTATAGTTACCAATAATTACATGCCTGCCCGTCGAAGCCACGGCACATTGTAGGGGCTAAATGAACTTCATACAAAGCGGACCACGTACCAGCATTAAAATTAACTCGCTGTTAATTGATGTAAACAACGCGGGTAGCTACTAATGGAAGAGGTATCACTCCATTTAATTGGCCATACATGTGTTGAGGTTACCACGTTAATTGGAACTAATAACGTTGCGAGTGCTGTGTTCGAACTGCGCCTAAATTGCTTTATGCCGGTTAATTCAATCTAAATGGTGTCTTTGTTAAAACAATGCGGCATTTTGATTTTGAATACCATTGTTTGCGATATGTTTCGCCCACGGTTGAATAAACCTAATAATTTTAGTATGTTAGTTCTAAAAATATATGGCTTATTTGCTGTAACAACCCTAATTTTAGATAATATATAAACAGTATTTTACTAAAAGGCTTTTGCATCATCATAATCATCATTACAGCCATTGTAAGTCTACTTCTGCACAGAGGCCTCCCTAAGAAAGGGGTAATTTTGCCCATAATGCCGCACTGGGCAAGCGTGTTGTCAATCGTAGAGCGCAGCTTTCGCGACCGGGCTGCTGCTGCCCACCAATAAGCCCTAAGCATTTGAGCTACACTGTCTCGGATGGTTATACCGCCATCTGTCTGTTCTGGTACCTTAGTCACATTTTCTCATCATCTTATGACACCTGGTACAGAAGGAGATACCATTCTACCGGTACCTCACGGCATTGGATATACTCGTATAATTACAAATGCATTAAAGGTAATAAACTCGTACGTATCTTTTTTTGGGATGAATATATCCATCACTCTTTAGACTAACTGTACTAAACCTATTACTTTTATTAACTGGCCCAATAGTACAGACGGTAGTGATCCTGTCCTATGCGCCATTGGTCATGGGTTTGATCCCCACCCAGGATAAATATTTATATGACTAATATTTGTGTTTATTCTGTGTCTGGGTGTTGCTTTTAAGTACTATATTTGTAATTCCGCTGTTTTCTGATATACATAACATAAGTGCTTTAAGCTTATTTATCTTGGAGTCAGATGAACGTATACGATATCGTTTATTTTTTACTGCCATTACGGCTAATATTAGCTGTGCGTAAATCAATGAACTTATGTGTAGACATTTTTTTATTTTATGGCTCATACTCCTTTATATAATATTCCTGTACCAACAAAAAAACAACCTTTTTCCATGCAACTAAACATTCCACAATTGTGAGAGCTCCATAAAGCCTACTCCTGCATATACTTAAGAAACAAATTCCAACAAAACAAATATGTAATTAGAAATTCCAACTTTCGCTAGCCAACTTCGCTCTCTTACACATTGGGCCAGGAACAGTAACGTAAACTACCAACACAAAGTACCTCCGAGTAAGTAACGTAGCTAATATGTTACTCAGTGGAACAAAGTGCCTCGTTTGCACCAAGACCAATAGTCGGACAGTGCATTAGTTAAATGGATACGCCTAGCTCCACAGTTCTGTCTAAGTTACTCCACAATCCGACCAGTAACTTAGATTACCGCTGTTTGGAATCGAATCGCAAACATTGTCTGTTACCAAACGAAATGTCAAAACCTGCTGCATAGACCCGTGTAGGTCTAAGTAAGAAGTTTAGTTGATAACTGTAAATAAAATAGAAGAATGTCGACTCGGCTTATTTTATGAAGAAAACTTACTTCGATTTTAATTTTCTCTAGTGACGGCAATAAGTATCAGTATCAGACATATATACATACATCACGTCTATGTCCAGGTATGTCCAGTCGGAGTAGGCAGAGACTATGGATTTCCAGTGGTTACGATCTTGGTATACCTCTCTTGCTTCCCTAACTCGCATTCGTCCTTACATAGACGCTCGTTTATTCTTGATGCTTCCAAACTGGCCCTTCTTTAAAACCTCTTCTACCTGGTATCAGTATCGTATGACCTTTATACCTTTCAATACAACCAGTTTATATATTTTTTTCGCTTTTGTTTCCAACGTATCGTTTTTTTATGGCGTCAAGAATAAGTTACAAAATCTTTAAATATAAAAAAGATGAAAATGTGTTCTCGTTCAAATTTAACATACCTTACATCAATAAAACGACGATAGCTGAACGACGTTTATTATTTAACAATAAGCTATATTAACGTACAATAATTTTCAAGCAATCAATAAGTACAATCTCGAGACAGACAAGTTACCCGGTCTGATGTTAAATTTTTTGTATATATCTGTAGATTTTTTTAAAATCCCACGTATATTAATTAACATAGGCCTTACTTTATCGCAAGCTCCAAACACTGCGCTATCCAGGCACAAAATAAGTACGTAAGTAATAAAAGAAATACGTTTATCCAAGAAGATTTGTTCAAATAGTTTGCCGCAGAAGTCATAATGCTATAGCTGAGGAGATGGTATGTAGCTAAATGCAATATTCAAAGCGACTCCGAAACGGCTCGCGCGGGACGCAGCAGACACTAGTATGTGTTGCTGATTGCTTTGAGAATAGCACCCCCGGCATGAATCCGCTATGCTAGCTACACTCGTAATAAAAACCATTATTTAAATGTGTGTGTCTATTTTTCTTTGGCATTATGTATTGTATTATATTAACCTGAAGTATAAAATTAATATTCTTTTCTTAAATATACTGCACATTGGAGAATGAGATTTGGTATAAAAAGAGTTTACATTAAGAAAAAACAAAATGTAAATGTGGTTAGTTAAACTACCCTCTCAGCTTAAAATATAGATATTGATTCTATCGCATTCCTATAACTTTAGCAGTTTATTTCTCATACTTTCAACAATCAACGTCATATTTGATTACACATAAACATTTACAACTTCACATTACACAAATGGGCGTTTTGTATGGGAGGAAATTAAAGTATTTTTGAAATATATTAAATTAATCAAAATATGCACTGTTGTTATCTTTGCACTTTCACCATCTTATAGGTTCATTAATCCCTTTACTAAAAACATTGGGGCGAGAATCACTCTTTGACAGCGGTTTGCACTGCCGGTTCTGCAAGTTCCGGAAAAAATGGTAATCTGTTGAAGCAAGTCTGAGGAGTACGATGGATGTCGCAGATATTCCAATTGTAGCTTATATGACTGAGTTGTGATGCGCCCTGGTCGCGGTGTCGATCGGCGGCCATCAATATGGCCGCGGCGTTAGAATAGTGAGTCGGATGGTCGTGGTGTTTGATTCCCCGGTGGCTTCGGTGATATGATCTATGTGTCCGTCTTGGAATTGGGGATTCTCAATCGTGGCCTTGTTTCTGAGGTATGATGGCCCTGTCTTGAGTTCAATGCCCGTCCTGGGGGTTGTGAGTTCGGCCTCATTGACCGCGAGTTCTCGGATATACGCCTTCGCATCTGGTGGTCTGGCGTGGAGTGGCGCGATATTTCGTATATAAGGTTTGACGGATAAGGACGGATAGTGGTCCGCGCGATCTAGCATAATACTTGTAAGGCAGCGAACGAACTTTTTTAAACTCTCCATTCTCAGATCCCTGTGTATCGTCGCGTTCCATACCATTGTGGGCGCGTCGAATATTGATCAAAAAACTAGGGACTGCTTGGCTTGGAAGCAGTCTTTATTCTCCTGGCTGATGAGCACGTGCCAAGCCGGGGCTGCTTAGGTTAAATGAGGCCGAATGTATGTCTTATAGACTCCCAACTTTATCTTAGTCGGGAGTCTGGAGGTGAATATCAGGCGTAAAAGATGTCTAGCTGACCGTATTTCATTTATGACACTGGATGCGACCCCTAGGTATTTCACCATGCGGGCCCATTCGATCTCTTGACCCGATTGGCTGAGTGTAGGTGGGAGTGTTGATGCGCCTATTATTAGCGCCTGAGTTTTGGAAATCTTCACTTGCAATCTCCATCTGCTTAGCCACTCGAGGATCGAGGGATCGAGGGTGAGGATCAATTTTTGGCTGCTATCTGCTTCCTTATAGAAGAAGCGTAGTAGGTGGCATCGTCGGCGTACAGTACCAGGTGTATGCCTTCTCCTATTATTGAAATGACGTCCGTGTATAGAGTATACACGACTGGAGATAAGCAGCTGCCTTGAGATACACCGGCCTCAGTTTTACGCTCGTCGTCACCTTAACTTGAAATCGTCTATTGTCCAAGAAAGACTGCGTGCCGTCTGAGATGTGGCAAGTTAGTTCAACAGACCATGGTGCCAGACTCTGTCGAACGCCTTTTCCATGTCTAGTAACACCGTGGCGGTGTATTCCCTCTTATTCAAGGCCATCGTCATGTGGTGCAAGACTCTGGATACTTGTAGAGTCGTTGAATGACCTGCCCTGAACCCGTACTGCTCCTGGGTAGAGAGCAGTGTTATGGGATGGTACTCTCGGGCTTAAACACGTTCTTCCCGGGAATTGGTATCATGCCATTTTTCTATGCACGTTTGGAAATGACCCTATTTACTCAGTTAAATAGGTAGGTGATTGCGGCGATGTAACGCGGTGGCAGATGTTTTAGTGGATTGTTGACAATGCCATCTGGACCGGATGCCTTTCTAGGCGCTAGCCATCGCAGTGTGCGTTCAATCTGCCCGGGCAAAAAGACGGCTGGGTAGCACTGGTAATTGATCAGACTGATAATCCTGTAGGAGGGTGTCCTGCATCAGCTGGCTGATTAATCCCCTGTATACAGGAATAGTGCGTAGGTAGTTCTGGGCCAGATGTAATTTTTGATTTATACACAGTAATTTTCTACCTGAGCTGTGTCAAACAGTGTACAGTACGAGTTCTATGCCATGTGTTTACAGATTAGGTCGCCGCGATGATGGTGGGTAGCGGGGCCGTCATGATGTTGTTTACGTCTGCAACTGCGAGACGTGTGTCTGGCGGTTTGTACACTGCAAACACACGGATGGAACCGTGAGCGTGGTTTATCTCGACGTCGAGGGTCTAAATAGACTTCGACGCTAGATTGGATGGGGGCAGAGGTAGGATGCCCTTTGGCTGCTTTCTGATGTTTTGTCCTTGATATACCTTCGGTGGACATGATAATTCGGCATCTTTAGGTCGGACGCCAACTGAGGCGGAACCGCGGAGGGCGGAGCGGAGTTTACTCTCTCGCCATAGAGGTCGGCTTCCCTAAGAGGACGATCAAGAGCGGGAACGGAGTCCGCCTCCGACGCCGACAATCGAGCGGCCGGCACACAATAGTCTTTGCCACGATCCATCCGTTTTTCCGTACTCAGGCAGCCGAAGAAACGGGATGGCGGGTGATGAAGTGAACTTTAGGGGAGTTCAACAAGCGCATTTACTAACACAGTGTACTACACTGACTCGCAAAGCCCGGCGACTCCATGGCCTTTCTAGCGAGAGGCAAGGAATACGCTTCGCGAATCTAGTCTTGTCACGGCGAGGATCTGGAGGTATGCGTACCGAGCGTGAGACGAATTTGGACTGACTGTCCTCTTGTGCAGTGTGTTATCTTGCGTTGCTGTGAAACAGCAGTAGCCTAGAGTGATTGACCTATCTCGGTTGCATATAGTTCTTCCTTCATATTTTGCCAATGCTGACAATAAATAACTGCCGTAATCGATTGGTAAGATTTTAAATAGCTGTTATGAACGCCACCTAACACTTAAAAGTAACTTTTTTTAATAAATTCGTGAAGGGAAGGATTTGGCTGGCTCTCCAGGGTTCAGCTATTGTGACGAGCGCTTCCAATTATCATATAGTATCCACTTTCAATCACAAGTAAAGATTATTTTAAAATCCCTTCATTGTTGTTTATGTTGACCAAAGTAACACAACAGCCGTCGCATGTTTGCAAGTTTAATTTACTCAATTCATGAGGCACCCATTGTACAAGTATTTTTACTTTCCCGATTTGCTTAAAATAGATTAATAGAGTTTTGTGTCACATACTACGAAACCTGCAGTTATCTCTGAAGTGCTTTGTGATGTATTCGCTTTAAAATCGAACTCATTACAAACTCATACAAATCTAACTCAGAAGCCTAGTTTTATATAAAACGGTCAAATTTCAAAGCACCACCTGTTAATGAAAACAAAAATAGTCTAATATCCAAATATTATATAAATAAATATAATATCTAAATACATGGTAAATGAAAATAGTGTAATATTTGTAGCTGCAGTCTAATATTGTCTATTTCTATGATAATTCCACATATAAATGCAATCAATATAATTTACACTTCATAAGCGTAAAATAATATCTCAGCATAACATATTTATATATTAGGTTACGAAGAAAACTAAAAAAACGTTAAATCATTCAACTAGATATTAGTGGATTACAAGTGCGGCCCAGAAAAACTAAGAAAAGTATTTTTTGTAGGAGATAATGATTTTTTATAAAGATAAAATCCCAGTAGATCAAATCAGACGCAACTTAAACAAACTTTCCCAAAAGGTACGAAATATGATTTTTTTTCGAGTGAGATGGTTATTGGCAAAGGTCGCGCGTTGTCAACCGTACATATTTGTTCACACAGGGCGACGCATGCATGAAATCCTATTTTACGGCTGACATCCTTCCGTTTAGAGCACCTTTTGAATGGGCCGTGTCTGAGCTCAAGCGAATATCTTAACCCATATGCCCCCGAGTCACGTTAGATCGAACAATTTAAAACGTTCCATTTTCCGCGTCATTATTATGTATTGTAAACAAAAGTGTCTCTCTTCTAGACCCGTTTTAATGACTGACATTGTTTATCCCTTCACACTATAAAAATCACAAACTAACTAATAATGTATTTCATACATCATCATCGTTACAGCCATTGGAACTCCACTGCTAGGCCTCCCCAAGAAAAGGGAAATTTTGCCCATAATTGCCGCGCTGGCCAAGCGTGTTGGCAATCGCAGAGCGCAACTTTTGCGACGAGGATACTACTGCCCATCCCTACCCTATGCATTTGAGCTACACTGTCTCGAATGGATATATCGCCATCTGTCGGTTTCGGAACCGTAGTCGCCTTATATGAGAGCCGGTACAAAGGCAGGTACTATTCTACTCTGACTGTACCTCACGGCAGACTAATTTCATACACTTTCCATTAATAGTCTGCGTGGCCTAAAAGAAGATTTGAATGCATTATTTATATGGTTTTTTATGGTGTTGTATGAATAGGGTTACGAGTGATGATAATTACTATCGTCGGCACAAACAAACTGACATTAGCATTACTGGACCGAGAGATACTGTAGAGACTACTGTAGAAAAAAAAGTTGGCCCATAGTTTCTGATATGCTTCAAAGCCAGAGTAGTTTCAACGAATATTACAAACGGTAAAACCCAAACTCAAAGGAAGTGATTATCCCCGAACAGAATAGTCGGCGAGCGGACAACGTACATATTCATTAATTTGATTGTGGAAGCAAACTTTACCAAAACTCTGTTACAATTTTGCCTGTAGGCTTTTCCTTTGTTTTATTTTTGCTGGAGAAAACTTGTAAATGGTAATAATTGGAAATTCATTCATTATTATGCGGTTACTGCGTTTCTAATAAACCCATTGTTTATGAGCGCTATGTTGATCTTTAGTTCTGTAATGGTTTCATGATTTCTAGTACTAGCAGTAGACCAAATAATGTTAAAAGTAATAGATATATAATTTTTGATGTCATAGCTTTTATACGTCTATTGATATCTCTGAGGTAGGTTATGACACTAACAGTACCACCATAGATAGCTAGATCTAAATGGGTGCCAAACTTTCAGTAAATATTTTTTTAAAGCATATATTAGCTCTTGGTCGGGTCTAATAAGATTAAGATTTCTCAGCAACTGAACAATCAAATCATTTTCAAGCCACTGAAAATGAAGAGCCTTCATAAACGCCTTCGCTGGCACATTTTGGCGCCCTCTTCAATGAAGTGTCCCAATGCCCAGTACACCGCTCGTGTCACCCCACAGACGCCACTGGAAAGACTAATCCATACATTTTTTGCACTTTCACAATGGTTCACTTGCATCACAATAATAAAAATAATAATAAATTCCCACATCTCATACATAGACTTAATTCCGTGTTAAGTCGCTTAAAGCACTTGTGTTACGAATATCAGATAACAGAGGAGACCCAGACACAGAACAAACAAATATAGTAATATAAATCTTTGTCCTGGTTTGGGATCAACCCACGACCTTTGGCACACAAGACAGGATTTTTACCATCTGCGCCATCAGGCCCGCCTGTGTTTTATTTTAACAACTGTCAATGTGTAACATAATTCTCTTGCTCCTTTAACGGTATAATTTTACTGCATAAAATCTTCGTAGATGTTTTATAACATTAATCCGTTGCCTACTCTTTTTTTGTTAGATGTATTTTGATCACTCCCTCATGCAGTATTCACATTGAAACATGAAGTAAATTAAATAGCTCTGATTTTTTTGCTAAAACAAACACATAAGATAAATATGTGCATCAAAATTGTTTATTGAATAAACACAGATATGCTTAGCATGCCGATCTAACATTTTAGCTTGGTTCAGTTACATTGAGAGGTACACACGCTACAATGACATAAGACAAAAGCCTCATAACCCAGTCATTAATACCGTGGGGTACCGGCACTGAACTATCATTTGACGCTGGACTTTGACTCGAGTGGCCGTCATCGGGGACACTTAAATCATTGTTTGCTAAACAGAAACGACAGAAAGGCTCATAACAGGCTCAGCTCAAACAGATAGGGGAGGAATTACATTACATTACTGTTAAATTAAGTATTAATTGCACCTATGCAGATGATCTTAACACTACCACACGTACAATATTAGTTTCTTAAATCGTATTCGGTACACCACGCGTCTAACGTAAATACCTTACCGATATATCAAGATGATAAACACTCATTTCCAAAAAAGGGGCACCTAAGCAATGAACCATTTCAAATGTTACCATTGGTTTGTTTGATAATTACAGGTAGTTTTACTTTCACAATTTTGTAAATTGATAAGAAAATAGTCGTTTTCGTCCGTATTATCATAAAATTTTGATACAAATCATGGGTTTTAACGCTAATGTTTACTAGTAATGTATGCTCGCTAGTAGTGCATATGCACGTAAAATAAAAGTTAACTAAGATTTTTGTTTGATTTTCTTTAATAAAGTAAAAGAAGATCAATGTTTAGTATCGAGTGTGACCCCCTCTAGCTAAAATCAAAGCTTGAATTCGTCTGGGTATGCTAGCGAGGATATCTCGGATACTTGCTTGCGGAATACGTTCCCACTCCGCGGTCATCACTATATTCAGCTCTCTGATGGTTTGCGGAGCCGGTTGTACTGATCTCACGCGGCGTTTTAGAACGTCCCAGACATGCTCTATAGGATTGAGGTCGGGACTTCAAACTGGCCAATCCAAAGACGAATACCGACCTCTTGCACATACGCTCTCACATCACCAGAACGGTAGGCATGAGCGTTGTCGTCCATAAAAATTGAGTCTTCGCCTAAATCAGCCAAGCGGGTTGAGCATGAGGAGTTATAACTTCCGTTATGTATTCATGTCCAGTCAGTGAGCCGTTTTCAATGAAGACTAGCCTTGTACGACCCATTAAATTTATTTCTGCTCGTCTTCTCCTCGTCTTCGTAGCACTCGCTGACATCGATCTTTACCGAACAGAGATATCCTGGCTTCATCTGAAAACAATACCCTATTCCAGTCTTCTTGAGTCCATGACTCACAATTACGAGCAAACCTAAGCCTGGTAACTCTGTGCTCACGGAGTAACTTAGGGCCGCGGGCCGGGCAATGACTGTGTATATTAATCGCAAGAACCTCTTCCTGACCGTCCATAGACTAATATGCACATTTCTTACTTCTTCGAAGTTTTTCTTAAGATCCACATAAGAAGACTTGCGGTTTCTTAATGCGCAATTCACAAGAAAACGATCATCCCGTGATTGGGTGCATGGTTTTCTTCCAGAACCAGGCCTTCTCTCGACTGAACTGGTGTCTTGATATCGCTGCCAGGTTTGAACCGTCGAGCGACTCACACTTAGCCTCTGAGCCACGAAGCATTGGCTGCAACCCTCTTCGAGCAACGCAATAATTTTGGTAGCCTTTACCACTTTCTTTGACATTATTGAGACAGCTTAACAGCAATAAATAAAGCTTGGACAATTAAGAATATGAAATGAAATCATAAAAATTGATTAAAAGTTATAAAAACAGATATTATCTTTTAGATCTTTGCACCAAAAATGTAGGATAAAAAGTGGTTTTCTGTAAAAACGAGCAACGTTTTAAACACCACGGCATTTTTAAAACCATGATACAACATGTACAAATGATTGAAATCATTTCGGTACCGATTTTTTTTAAAGAAGAATTAAAATAAAAACCACCCGTTTTTTTTGCAAATGAGTGTATATTGTTATTTTCGAGGATTATTATTTAAAGTCGCGGTTTAAACTTTCAAAAAAAACACAAAATGATAGGGAGTATGTTTAGATTTAAAATAGGTACACTTAACACAAAAGTACCTTAAAGTGTGGGTATTTTAGCTCTTTGTATGAACGTTGCCTGAAAAAAATTAGTTTGAGCGATATGACTGACAAGTGTATACCTATATATATTGTGCTTAAATGTATATCCGTTCCATGTGAACAGTAAATGATAATTACTATAATAAAAGGAAATTGTAATTCCAACACTGTGTGTAGTTTCATATTTATTTGTTATGTACTAAGTCACTTGAATTTGATCAGTACAGAAATACTTAATTTAGCCCAACCTGAATACGTATTTAGCGAGGCTTGCTGGGCTGGGTACGTGCTTCATTGGCATTCATTGGCCTCGGGTTCATTATAATGCGTCCGACTATAGACGCAATCCCGCAGGACCATTTGCGACAGTGTTTATCTGTACTCATATTTTAATAAATAGACTCTGTTAAGCAAGCTTCTATTAAACTACTGTAAGTATAATTATAACGGATATTGTCATGAGACTATGATTATTATCTTCGCCTCACTTAGCGTTCCGATTGACATTTTATGGGTATTTTACACCACTAATTTCCTTTCTAGATTCTTTACTAGAAGCATTGTGAACCTGCATTGAACTTAGTTAATGGAGGTATTTTTTCAGTAAAACTATCATATATAAATTCCACGGATAAGCTCTATCTGTTGAATTTATATATGACCGAATTTATAACATTTAAATAATTTTCAATTTAATACTTTTCCAGGTTCATAAGTATATTATGCCCCTATATCTTTGGCATGGATTTTGCCATATGCTAAACATGCCAAAGGCATGTCATAAAATGCATCGGATATTTTTACATAGCCCTTCCGTTTGCATCTTAGCTTAAAATATTGTCTTTTAATAGAGAATTTGTAAATGTTAATTTAAATGAATAAATGTGAATTTAATTCTTAACACGAATAAAAGTTCTTAGAAGTTGAAAACATAGCAATCTGACTGATGCATTTCCGCAAATATTGTTTTTTTACGACATTGTTTGACCTTTCCATATCTTAGACATAATGTACGATGTCATATGCAATGCACCGGGCAGGGAAACGGTTACTTCTGGACTGTTATGTGCTAAATTATGAAGCACAACAAAGTGTATCTTTAACATAATATATAGCATTATTAATTCATACAGACTCTAAAACATCTGACTTGAAACAGCAGCGCGGTTTACAAATTCAAAGGTGGTTTGATTTGTTGTGGTTGTTTGTACAATGAAGCTGTATCAATTCGCATAATATTTACAGTGGGCAAGCGCGCCGGTTACCGGCGTTCCATTGGCATTCATCGGCACGGGCAGGCTCATTAAAATTCGTGGGACAATAACGCGGCCCGCAGGACCTTTTGTGACCGGCCGCGTACCGACCACGTTTCAATCTGTTGTTCCCCCATTAATTTCGGCTTTGTTTATAATTTTTACGTACATTTTGCCTGACCTTACGTAGGTGTTGAACTTACAATACCACATTTATTTATTATTAAATTTTAGTATGTATTTGTAGAATCATTATTTTATTAACACGGAAAGGACAATTTTGCGAAAATAAGATATTTTCTAGAGCTTTATCGATTTTGACGAATTTTAACTGGTAATTATTCAATGCCCGTTTTCTTTAACTTTTAACAATTATTAAAAGAAAATGCGCTACAGTTGCTGTGAGGTACTGACAGAGTATAACAGTACCGTCATTTGTTCCAAGTGCTGAGGCAAAACGGCAATGTCTATCAGCATAGCTCAAAAGTAAAAACTGGGTAGGTATGGGAAGTAGCATCCACAAATGATGCGCATTTACAGAAGTAGTCATCCTACGGCTAGTATGATTTTGATGACAAAAGGACAGTGAGCAAAGTCACGGGAAAATGCAATATGTACGTAGTTTAATAAAATTCGTAATTGAGAAGGTAGTTTAATAAAGAACCAGATAAATATTTTCGCAAAAATGTACGGACTTATTAAAACCGATGAAAAATTTGATGCTCATAATATTTTAACAAAATTTATTACTTACTTCACCGGCACGTATGGTAATGCAGGGCGGGCCGTGGAACCATAGATACGGTGAACACAGCTTGGGCGTCGACGCCTGCTATGTTTACCGCATGCATTTTTAGAATCTGCTCTAACTAGCCTACATTAATGTTTAATAAAAATATTTTTAAAACTTAATTTATTATATACTTTATGAGTTAAATCAAACAGATGCAAACGCTCCTGTGAACCAATACGCTGCCATAAGTTAGATACGTCTTTTAATTCCGGCCGATGCTAATTTGCATGAAAAAAACAAAAAAGCAGATCGAAGTTTGTCAGTGAAACAGCTCGTTGGAGCGCGTTTATGGGCCTTTTGCATTTTAACAAAGGGGCGATCGTGAGCGATGACGATAAAACGTTCCCAATCTCAAATCTGCGCCGTTCCGTGAGAAAATTAGATATCGCCAACAAAAGGTGAGCAGTTTTTCTCTATGTTGTAAATTACGTGACGTTCGACGGTAAATCACTTCCCTGTGAGCATAATAATTTTAACGCGATGCCTCTAAGGCGGACAATGAAAAATAATTAAAAGTAATAAATCTCTCTGCAGGTAACAAAAAGGTGAAGAGCTTAATAAACGTCGCATGTCTGCGGCGGGCCGTGGGAACCTCCGCACGCGCTCCGCCGCTGGAGCCCTATTCGGCTGCTTGTCTAGAATATTTGATCCATCTTACTAACTCATTGAGAAAACTATATTCCTAAGTAGATCATATTACCTATATTTCTACTTTCACTTATAAAAATAATTTACTTTTTTACTATGCCTATTCCTACACGTGTAGGTTTGTGGGTATGTTTGTTTTGAGTTCATTCGCCGTAAAGGTAAAAATAATCTGGATATAAGAGGTACAGTCTGTAGTTTGAAAAATTTTATAGGAATAAAAATAATCTTACCCAGGTGCAACTCTTTTTACAATTTTTTTTAGATTATAAATGTCATTATCCTTATTATTTCATCTAAAAGAAAATAAGCAAATCGTAGAATTGGGTTTTTTAGTTTTTAAAAATAGGTAACATGATTTTTACTCAGCGCCAGTTTATCGGCTAGAGGATGACACAGGCCTGTTTTCCGTCCCGAGAAAACAGAAGGTTAGTAACATTAGGAGAATATTAAAGTGTTGTCTATATTATGATTAGTGCTACTTTAATTATTATTCTTTCGTCCCTGTCTATCAACTTGGCCCTAGTGCACGCTCCTAGATGAAAACTAGCAATAGCATACTTTATAAAATTTGGATTATAGAAACTGGTTTTAACGGAAACTAAAATAAAACAAAAGTTGTCTACGCCACTACATCGAGAATCGCCATTCAGATCGAGCGGGTGCTCATCCTAATGGAGCCATTCATTTCACGAGTTTCAATGGCCAATAAACATTCGTGATATACAAAACTCGCAATGTAGAACTGTCAACTTGGTACAAACATGTCACAGCTTTGATAATGATTGGACGTACTGCAGATATCCCGACGGTCCCGAGAGGTCCACTCGACGGGATAGCGTGAGGCTTGTCGAATGAAACGAGCGTTACTATCTGAAAGGATATCCGGACATTTCACACAAAATGGACACACAGACTTCAGTCCTCTACCAAATGCAATATAGGTAAATATATTTATGCTGAATATTTTTTATAAAAGTAGTAAATTACTAACAAAATGGCCACATTTAAGAAACTTAACAATGACATTATATCAAGGTATTTTATTTAAACAGACAAATTTACTTTGATATCATATCCATGATACATGCATAGTCTTCAGAACTCTCGGATATTAGCGTGTATATTTTCAAAGGTGATTTATATTTTTTTATGTGTATCCTAATCTCGTCTATCTGTTGGTAGCCTAATCTGTATATAAAAGACTAAGGAGTTGAAGATGAAGTAGACCTTATACATACTTGAATTGGCCTTATACAAAAGGTCACCTGCATTGATCTCTCTCTATCTCTAATCTAACCTATTTATCGCCACAAAGCTTGTGTTCGCATTACTGTGTTCCGGTTTAAAGGGTAAGAGCTGCAGTAAAATTATTGGGTAATGTGACATGGTATCTTCAAGTTTTTTGGCAACGCGCTGGTGAAACCCTTGTGATATTACGAGCATCTTTGCGATGACGCTTACTATCAAGCGTACTGCATGCTTGTATCTAGTCATTGGCATTTAATGTTGATGACGTACAAAAACTGGATAACTGTTTATGATAATAATAAAAATGACATATAATATTTATAAGTATCAAAAATGTAACAATACCTAATGATCGCTAGCAAGGCGGTGCCGAATACTAACTAAACTTTCAGTAGTTCTTCGTATAATAGAAACAAACACCAAAATTAATAATAAATCCACTGTCACCGATAAACCGTGTTGTGTTTCATGTTGCCACGGAATTTTGCTACCACAGAACTGCTTAAAGTTCAAGGTTTATTTAAAATGTGGTTGGTTAAATTTATGGTTTCGCTGTTTGACAGCAAGCACCGTTCTGAAGTCGGTGCGCGCTAGTACCACTTCCTTGCAACAATAATGGGCCGAGGTGTGGTATTTATGACCGGTACTGGATAAAATTATGTAGCATCCAGCTAATATTGCCGAGACGAAACCTGCATGTGGCTCAGTTCCCACGTTCGTAGTCCGTAGCGTCGTAACGCCGTAGCACCGTAGTGGTTTTGTAGCGCCTCGCGTGCAATGTTATTAGCTGTCGCATAATGCACCATTGTATTGTATACGTTAAGTCATTATTACATAAATTATATTTATAGGTCTTTGTTACATTCCGTTTGGTTGCAGTTAATATTACTTTTGGTACTTTTATAATTAAATACTCAAGATAAGTTAAATTTTTTTTGAACACCGAAAAACAAACAACCATGGTGTAGAATAGAAAAAAATGACTGAACTACTAAGTATCTTCTACCGCGTAGCTCAAAACGCAATAGGGCCGCGATGGGTATGAGATATGGGATGGCGTATTCTCATTTCTAAGCACTCCCTGCAATTACCCTCACGCCTGTTTATTAAGACTATGACCCTATAATTAAAGGCGACATTTCCCAAAAATCTCTCATAGAGTCTCATGTCTTGTGGTGTATGCCTGATATAATAAAATTATAACAAAACTATGAAGGATCAGATAGCACAGATGATCCTATTTTGTGCGCCAAAGGTCGTAGGTTTGATCCGCATTCAGGAAAAATATTCATATAACGATTTTATATTTGGTCTATGCCTGGATATAGAATAAAGGTATTTGAGTATTATTTTTGTGATTTCTGTTCTATTTGATATCTGTAACACAAGTGCTTTAAGCAACTTATCTCGGAGTCAGATCAATTTAGGAGATATTGTGTGAATTTATAATAAAAAAAAATTAGTAAAAAATAATATAATAATTGTTATTTTATCAAGACTTATATGAATCTAGCACTACAATATAGATAACAAGCCATATACAAGAGAAATATTTCATCTAACTTGACAAATGTACTTTTTAACTTTAAAAGAGTTCCTGCCTCAACTAACAACAGTTCAAATACTATCCCAGAAAGTTATAGCGTAACTTTTGGGAGAGTTATTCAAATATCATCCGCAAAGTTCATAGTTGCATTTTTGTTGCCAACGATACGTCTTGAACGTTGTGAGGCATGGTAACGACCCTTTATGAAAGAAGAACTACTTTTGGGATTAAATTTGTAAGTGTGATCAGGATAGAAAATTTTATATACATGTATATTGAAGTCACCTTAAAGATATAGTTGGTAAATTATTATTTTAATTTAATTCACACAACATCTCATACACTGACCAGATTTTGAGATAAATCGCTTAAAAACGTATCACACATATCTATTAAATATAATTATTTATTAAGTTTTTAACAACCTTACACTGAACAAATATAAATATCATCATATTAATATTTGCCCTGGGACCGAACCATCGGGCACGTGCAATAATAACACTTATATTTATTGGATAAATTTAGAAGACAGATTAGTAAGCAACATATTTTTTCGTTTATTGATGGAAAAATCGCACATATATTTTTATATATAAGACAGTATTTTGACGGATCCATCCGTTTGCTTCCCTAGAGTATAGGGATAACATATAACTTATGATATTGATAATAATGTAACTTCCCTCCAAGAATGGTCTTAACATGGTAAGCCGCCTCAATCCTTTTTACTCTTAAAATTTTTATTTATATATCTATTAATAAAAAAATAAATATATAAATGGCAGTATAATACTCACAACTTAAAATTATTGCCGGGTCATATGAGAGCCCTATGATATGATATGAAATAAGGTCACCAATTGTACTTTTTATTTAAAATATATATCTAATTATTTTTGTATCTATTTGATTCGTGTATAATAAAGAGTATTTTTTTTCATTTAACATTTTTATTTATATACCACATAATAGCTGCTTCCTATACAAGAGGCACATAAACACAACACACTACATAGTAATATGTTCCGCGGACCATTCTGCGAAAGTTCACCGTGTATGCGCGCTACTAACTCTTTATTTGTGGGCTCTCTCGGGGCCGAAGTTAAAAACAGCTTTCACCGGCCGACGCGTTTGAATAAGTTTCACTCAAGTTTTATTGAAGTTGTAACCTTCGACCCCTTGATATATGTATGTGCCGCGTCTAACACTGTAAATCATTCTGGCAGTAATTCAACTTCACGAGCCCTTCTGTTTGGAAAATGACGTATTTATTTTGGTGTTTCAGTTAAGATAGGATAAAAAGTATTAAGATATAAAACATAGGTGTTTTAATTATATAAATAAATATATTAAAACAAGCAGAACATAGTAATAAACATACATTTTGATCTTTATTTAACAAACTAAAATGTATCTATGTGTTTATTAAACAATACATGCTATCTTCCTTTGTTTATATTACTATTCAATCGGTTAATAATAAATCGGTGACCTACTGTTACTCTCGTTTTCAATGCCCACAAAATCTATAGAGTACAGTAGAGGTAGGCTAAATACTGAATGATCCATAACAGAACTAAAATAAACCATGCCAGCAAATAATATGAGATGAAATATTACATTAGGGTCTTGAAACTAGTCCAACTATTGTAGATATCTGTAAAGACCACCCGTTGTTCATTTACCGTGTCCGCCCAGAGCAGCCCGCGGCCGGAGTTGGTGCAATCGTAAATTATTCAAGCCATAACTACTTACTTATACGTCGAAACCGACTGTGCGGCTAACAACGTGATGTAGCAATATTTCACGTGAAGCATATTGGACCATGTGTAACCTACCCACTGCGCCTTTAATCCGTTTATGTGTCAATGTATGCCAGTTTAATGTGGGCCAGATGAATTTGCATATTGATGTTAAAAGTTTAAGGTTGTAAGCAGTGATGATATAAAAGTTGACCCGCTTTTTTTAATAAACACATTTTTATGTTAATTATAAACATACTTATGTTTGTACGAAATTGAAGCGAGTTTTGTACTCAATCCTGTTCCCTATAGAGGCAAGTAGAGCTTTTGATTGCTATATACTTCTTTCCATTTGCACTTTTTATACTACCTTCACAAATAATAATTTTTATTTTCAGTATTAGTCCTTCGAAGTCTAACATTTTCGTAATTTTACTTTCATCCATACACTGTAGTTGCCCAAACTGCATTAAACTTCTTCTAATCATAGTGATGATATAATTTTTCACCCCAAATCCTCTTCTATCACACTGTCATTAAACCTGACATTATTGTGTAAAACAGTAAAAATTATATGGCAACACCGCCTCCACAACACCACACCACCGCCTACGGAGTGATCATTTCTAATGAGATGGAAACCAGGCAGCGAGTAAGAAGACGAAGGAAGACATGGCTTTAACCATGATTCTGAGATAATAATGGCGTGAATGTGCTTACAGTCAAAAGCATATTAGGGAAATGAACAGGAATGCTTAGGGCATTAATGTGAACCACGTAAAAATTGCGAGACACATCAGAGAGTTGTATAGATAGCGTTTTGGAGAGAGAAGGAATACCACTGATACTATCATTGTCACTTTCAACAGAAAAAAACTATTATTATCAGATACAGATATATACAGCACGATTAAATACAAAAAAAAATGTAACTCAACTATTTTATATACAAACAAACTAATTACTCGTAACATTTTCCAGTTGTGTGTTTTTGTTATTTTGTTTATTTTGTGTATTTATTATCTATAATTATTTACTAAATAGATACAAAACGTTAAAATAATAATTATTACATCACTAAATAATTTAAAAAGAAACGAATCCTAAATAAACAAATATAGACAGTAATGTTAAATGTAAGTCCATAATTAGTTAAATATACGAAATGTTCAAAATTTTTAAGGGATTATGTTGGCCTAATAAAACAGAATAAATAGGTAATCGACTGGGCCTTTTTCGGACCATATCATTTATTTTGCAAGATTTTGGACAAGATTTTATCTTTAACATCTTGTCCAAAATATAAAATAAATATTATATTATTATATGAATGAACAAGTTCGTAAAGTACTTCAAAAATATTATAAAAACTGACTTGCTAGCAAAACCGGTATGCAGCAATTTACCTCTAGAATAAACACCACTGATGTTTATGTTTTACGGGTGTATTTAAGTTGAATATAATACACGAGATCAATTGTTTCCAACCAACTGTACGAGTTCAAATCCCAAGGCACATGTTGATTGGTCATACGATTTGCATAAATAATGTCTCTGTCGCTTCTGTTACTCAGAAGATTTTATAATTACTTTTTCTTTGTTTTTAGCGAAGAATTAGATTTTTTTCCATTAATTTTACCTCTATTATTCGCTTGGTTCGATATTACAGCAATTCACGTGAATCTCATAAATTATGAAACAAATTTAACCATCTCATGCTTAAAAAGCAAGTTTTATTAAGAAGACAAAAAAAAATATTAAACGAATATTTTTAAAATAGTAGTAAGTAATTTGTTCGTCAAATACAGACCTCGTCGTACTGGTTGGTGAATCTTAAATCAGAGTAATGTTTTTCATGGAAAAAATATTGCATAAGATGCGATTTTAAATGCGTCAGTCATTTTTATCAGCATGCATTTGTTTTATGAACTCAATATAAACGTGATTGTATAAACTAAATTATAACAATAAAAGGATACTTTTCTAGTGATACAATGATTTAAACATTTAAAATAAAATATAAACCGTTTTTTGTTTTTAGTTTCATATTTCGTTAACTGCCCTTTTAATGTATTAGTAATTTTTTTGTCATTGTTTTTGTTTATTTATTTTCTTTAGTCTAGTTTATTATTTTTTGTTTTCGTTTCTTTTCATTGACGTCTCCATATCAATACAATTTGATAAACAAGAGAGACCTATTATTAGCTGTATTTTGAATTTTATATGTATCAAGATTTATATTGAATGCTATGCTAATACTAATCATTTATTAATTATACCAAATTTAATTCAATTATATCAGACAGGAAAACGTCTGTTGGGTAATTTAGTATATAAATAATTATTTTGAGATGACATATGGCGAAGACAGTAATAACAATAAAATGAAGCTGCAAAACACTTCATTAAAACTTTACACTCCAATATCATTAAGGATTTAGTTTCCATTCTATTTTACTTAAGTAATTAGATCAAAGTTTTATTGTATAAAACCAATTTATTCGTTGACAAACTAATTAGTTCCCAGTTTTAGCCGTATTTTCCATTAAAGGATACCTAAATAATTGTGTAATTTCCAAGTCAGAAAGTAACTTCGCAGAGTTGCGTGTTGATTGTGATACGTTCAAATAGCTGTTTGTTTACTAATTCTGGCAATACCACTCAGTGGCCTGAATGATATTCTGAAATGTTATTTTGGTACCACGACGAAAACGATCGTATTATTTACTACTCTCTCAGTCAGATTTTTACTTAGAAATAGAACATATACTACAAATACCTGTCAAATTTATTTAAAAATTTCCAGGAAAAGATTTTATACACAAAACTACTTGAAAAAAATGCTAAGAACCTTCAATGAAAAAGTAAGAAGTAAATGTAGATGATCAGAAAGCATACAAAAGAGACAAGAGCAAATGAGTTGTGTATTTACTATGTCATCCTGCGGCATGTTTATAGGATTGTACGAATATTAAAAAATCATCTCTCTTATTGCTTTGAAATCTTTTAGAGATACCAGATATTCGAATTTCTGATTCCTAATCAGTGGTCAACTCTACATAATTTTAAATCAAATTATGTATTCCACAGTTAACACCAAAGTCGTGGCATTTAATATTTTCTACGCCTTATTTGAGGTTTTTACAAAAATAAAAGTCGTTTTATTTAATGACATTATCAACACGGGCTTTGGCCCAATAATTGTTACAAAAATATTTTAATGCTTATATTCCAAAGTATGTCATATTCAATGTTACTTTGATTTCACGTCAAAGCGACACTTAACCTGAGGAAACGTTACGTCAAATCTGTGTCACCGTTTGAATAGATGGCAAATAAACTCGAACTCGAGTGGAGCGAGCTCACTCCTGGCACACACTCGAGCCTGGCTCCTCTCTTTAAGTGTTTAGCAGTCTGTGTAAACACCCTTATTCATACGAGGACTGATTTTTCGAAAATATTATTATTGAAACGTAACTTTTATTATTTGGATAAGCTTCTTATGTAAGTCTTTGTAAGATCTATTCAAGAGAGTAAGTAAATATTAAAAGGGTGAAGGAAAATGCTCAACTAAGGGTGGCCCCTTAGTTAAGCATTTTTCTTCGCCCTAAAAAAATATAATATAATAAAATACGTACACATTAAACAAATTATAGATAAACTTAAGAAAATAGAAAAGCAAAGCAGCAACACAATACTAAATTCACACCATGTGTACTTTTTTTCCAACTAATGAAATTTTATACAAAATTTTCCTAAATAAATTGTGTGCTCCATTAATTAAATTACTCTAAAAATAATACTGTATTTTACCTTTATTCGTTACCACGACGCAAAAAGAGGGGTATAATATTCTGTTTGACGTGTCGGTCTGTTTATATATATATAGATATTATTTTCATAACATGCCAACCTTTAACTAATGTTGACTAATCAAATAGGACATACCTACAGTAGATATCGCATTAAATTCAAAATAGGGTAATGCTCTCAAAGGCGTCAAAAAGGTAAAGATCAAGGTCACTCGGTGACTTTGATTATAGCTTTAATCCAACTAAAGAAATAAAAATATTTTTTGCAATCCAACTCTACGACATAGAGTTAATATATTGTAATTGAAAAAGATTGAAATAAAAACTAAAAATATATATTACTCAGCTCGTTTTATTTCTACACTAAAGGAGTTTTGAGAACAATAAATTTTCTCACTTCTTATGAGTATTAAAAGCTCAAACTAATATTCAATCTTATCTTTTCTCATACTGGCTGAAAATTATAAATCTAAACACAAACTAATGCAGAACATTTAAATTGCAAATCAGAATGCAGCAGACGTTGAATACTAAGATTGATGTCGAACACCCAAGAAGTAAATAAAAATATTTGCCAGCACAATGTTCATAGCAATAACTAAAGCAAGGAGCCGTCGGGGAAAGTGTAACACAATCGACTTGAGTCGGTTGTGCGAGTTCCTATGCAGAACTCCCAGCGCGCCGCTAAACGGGAAGCGCGGAAAAATAAACAACTTGCAAACGTTCTGCTTGATTTTCTTCGTTTCCCGATGCTTTGGGATGTCCCAACACGACATGAAGGAAATGGTTTTATGTTTTTCATGTAAACACACTTTCTTGTTATTGCCTTTTAAATATTTTGGGATTCATTCTACAAGTCGGTGCATATTTTACCATTAAGAACCATAAAGTTAGTCTTATTTTCAATGCTTACAGAACAACTTATTTTGTAAATAAGCTTATTTAATGTTCTTTGGATTATGGTTCATATAGCACTCTATAAGATATCCAAAAGGCGAACAGACTATCTGACGAAAACCCGTTTACTACCGGTTCTAAATTTTTCGGGTGGCCTATATGTCTAGTACAATTATATCTAAGTGTCTGGGTGTCAAATATAAGTATTTGAGTAGTTTATTTGTGATTCCTCTGTGGTTTGATTTCCGTAACACAAGTAATTTAAGCTACTTATCACAAAATCAGGTCAGTGTATGAGTAGTATTTTATTTGTTTTCTAATCATAGGATATCCTCACATTGAGTTAGCCGTGCAACTATTTTATTTTCCGTAATAAACTCAATTTGTGCGAGTCTATTAACGTGGGCTGAGTCAAACTTTTCCAATAACGTCGAGTCTAGTTCCTGCCCGGGAAATCAACCGATTTTTTCACGATATCTTAATCCTCAGTTTATCCAACGGACAACTAATAGTTTATCTTGCAGCTATGAGCAACTTTTATTATAGTATACTAAAATATATAGAAGGAGATAAAATTACTTTTGCTACCTACGCAATTTATAAAATTTACCGAATAGTTGTGTTCCACGCGATTTACGAGTTGTTGTTTTCAATGATGACTTCAACACAATTAATACGTGTATACTCAAAATATTCTTTTTTTTATTCGAATGTTATTTAATATCATATATATTCTAGATAAATTTACCTTACCTACCCCGATATACGAACAAGCCTGCTGTGTGACTAACCTATGTGTGAATTTGTCAAACTTTTCTTGTTTATGACCCATAACACAAGATAGGGATTAAAATGGGTGAGTAGGCGTGTATACTTTTAGGTAATACGAATCATATTGTATGGTTACCAACTTCTAAATGTGATGCTAACATGTGTGTACACTAGGAAACAACAAATCGAATAACAATCGGTGAAAATCCATTTTTCTTAACGTTGTGACATTTTATGACATAACAATAAATACATTTTATTTAGAACAATACTTAAATACTTAAATATATGAATATTTATAATTTAATGTTTACGTTTTATACTACTGCGTCTACTTTTTAACATAACATAAAACTGTTGATACCTATTTCGTGAACGATTAAAATTAAGAATAACAAGTTATAAAGGTAGTAATTGTAACTTTTAATTCTGGACACATTATTTGTAAATATTAAGAACAATTCCAAACAAAGAACGTTAAACAAAATAAAGTTAAGTGAACCGCGTAAAATCCGTTAAGAAGTAGTTTTATTTAAAAATATATCAACACGTCAAATTACATTTAATGAGTTCTAGGACTTGCTCAGCCACTCGTCATATACTTGTAATACTTAGTATACTTGTAATTTTATTATCCCTGAGCCCCAGGGCGGGCTCAGGGATAATAAAATTTTGTATGGCTTAAAAACTTTGTATGGGTTAGAAATTGCATCACGTGACCGTAGAAATATTAAAATCGTTCTGGACTAACACATTTTTTCTTTTCTTTTCCACTGACTTTTCCACAAACTTTCCGATTCCACTGACCCCATACAAACCTGATCCTGACAATTATTGTTTAGTCGTTTCAGAGAATTTAGAAATCGTTACTTTAGTCTCATTACCTTGTAAAAATGTATTACAATTTTTTACTTAACAAGTATTTCGTATGAGTTAGGAGTCGATAGCAACACAATAAAAAAAGCTGTACAAACTTATATTTATACCCTGTGTAAAACTTGCTTGAATAAACCCTCCTCAAATTAATGTATAGAAGTTTCATATTAAATTAACCACCAATGTTAACCTTCTTATGGTGTAAATTTCACCAAACACTCATCAAGTAATCCCATTAACGAATTTTAAGATTTCATAATAAGTAAGGGAGTGATCTTTCGCTTTTATATATTACGACTCTATCTAAATCAATTAAGGACAAACGTAAAACGATGCTTGACTAAATAAAAAAAACCGTTCTAAACGGTTATAGCCAATAGACATAAAAAATTCTTCATTTCACTTTCATAATATTGTGCTACCCAATCCAAAGGTAGGAAGGACATCCTGATGGAACTCGATTAAATTAAGTTACTACAGCGAAAAAGAGAGCAATTTCGATTCACATAGAATTGAAATGAGCATTTTATTCAAACTCGACGAGAAACAGACGGCGCTACTCCATCGCATTAGATAAACGCTAACGCACGTTTATGTTTTAACTCCCGATTTCGGAAGAGATGGGTTTTCACCGTTTATATTGCGCAGATAATTTAAAGTTATTCTTTCTTTTTTCTTGGAACTACATTTGTATTGATGTTGTGTTTTGATGATTTTTTGACGTGACGTTTTTGTCGTGTTGATTTTTACAATAAAACCTGCTCTACATATTTTTTATTTATTTAATCTGGATTTCAACGTACTAGTGATCCTGATTATAATTCAACCATTACTCATTAAATTTAGCACTCTTACATCGTTTCTGTCGAAATTCAATAGACGGGTCCGATGGCGCAGATGGTAGTGATCCTATCTTGTGTGTCAAGGTTCGTAGATTCGATTCCCACCCAGAGCAAATAGTCTCATTCAAACAGTAGTGTATCATAGTTATTTTTATGAATTTCATTTATTTCTCATGGATTTTGTATAAAAGAAATAGCTTTAAGCACTTTTTCTCCCGACGGGCCTAGACTGACCTGTTAGCGCAAATGGTAGTAGTAACCTTGTGCGTCAAGGGTCGTAGGTTCGATTCCCATCCTAACAACAATTTATATGATGATATTTATATTTATTCTCTGTCTGGGTGTCAAATATGTTTGACTCCAAGCTACTTACCATAAAGTCAGGTCAATGTATGAGATGTCATGAAATTTATTTATTTATTAATATTTATTTCTCCATATAAAAATTAACTGTCAAATTTCACGTTCATCCGTTCGCGCAATTTCCTTAAAAATAGAACAGGTTTTTTTGCTTCACGTATGAATATACTATATATTCATACGTGATATACTATATAGCAAAAAAACGTGTCAATCAAAGTATATTTTTTTGTTCATAAAAAACGTGTCGAGTGGTGTTTAGTAAAATACATATTCAATTTAATCAAATAGTCATTTATTTCTAATAGATCTTACAAGAAGCCAGGCGATATACATACGTTTCATATTCATTAGATATATAAGTAATCTTACATTGTTTGCAAGGAAGTTTTCCTAAGCTAAGGTAATTCAGTATTAAAGCCATAGATGCCTTAGAGCAATAAGGGTATATTCAGAAATACAGTCATTAACAAATACTTTTCTAACCTTTACATACTTAACGTGATATGATTTTTTTATAATACTATAAGTAATAATTGAATTTAGATTCCCGATATCTTTAAAATTGATATGTTAATCAAATAAAATTTGATATATTACGAAAGAATCGACGAAAAGCTATTACATGTTTTATTCCTAACATCATTAATAGTCACGTTATCATCCTGCCTATACTAGTTGAGAATATAAAACTCCTTATTATAACATTGTACAGTAAGTTAAACTATTCTATAGGTACAATCTACTACTTTATTAGGTACCAAGTATTGACAGCGAACCCGATGTTAAGGTCAAACAATCTATCCGAAAATATGTATGTATGCCCTACCTCATAATTATAGGCCGACGAATTCAAATAAACGTATCTCTTACAAAAACATCTCTCTAATAAAAGCTATTCCCATCTAGGTTTATTATTAGCACTAATTAACTTACAGTTGTACAAACACAGTACTATTAGACCGTTGTTAAGCGAGATATTAAATAGGACTGTACAAATGGTATTTACAATTGCTTAATATAGTTTTCCTTTATATTATTAATATAACCTTCTACATTGGAACTAAATAAAGTATACGAATGCCTACCGATGTCGAGTTCTTCAATATTGTGTCCAGCTTTTGGCTGCAAATAACAAGAAACCATTTATATAAATATTACATATGTATATTTTGAATTTATATTTTATACACAAAAAACGTACCTTTGTAATGCATATCCCGATGCATGCTTGGGCAAGTCTTTCCGGGATACTGAAATGTACATATATTAGTAAGTAATGAAATTACAGCGATATATAAACACGATTTTGGACTTAAATTAGTAACCGTTACAGTCTATATTACCTTGCTCAGGTCAAAGTCGATGTTGGTCCTCACAGCGCGGTGGTGGAGAGGCTGCGGGGGCCTAAAGTTGTTGCCAAGGGGGGCCTTAGGGTGCCTGGCGTCGCCTTGCATCAGCCGCCTTAGGGCATGCAGCTGTGGAAGAGTTTTAGAGTTAAAACAAGACGTAAAATTAGTTGAACAACATGTTTACAACATGTACGCAGGTTCTTTACTCTCATGATTTCAACTTTTAAGGATCTTGTATATATGTTGGAGGGCAAACACATTTTTAATTTCAATTATGTAACTTTGGCAGTATTTGGCATTCATCAATATTTTTTTATCATTCTAACGTTAAAATTCAAGTGTAATATATATATGTATGTAAGAGTTTGTTACGGTTTCATGACTTAATTACAATCAATCTTAATGTCACAAATAATTATGCTATATACATACATAATTTTTACAGATATATTTTATTTACAAACAAAATACTGTACCTGAAAGAAAGAGCAACTAAAGGGCAAACTAATTATGTGCAACACTGCACTTTGTTTTCAGAGCTATTGAAAAAAATCTGAATATGACAGCATTATTGCGACCGTCATAAGTCAAAAGATCATCCGCATGAGTATCCCTTACTTAATACTTATGGCAAACAGCAGTGTTCGTGTTACTGTGTTTCGGTTTCAAAGATAGTAAAGATAGTGAAATTATCAGGTACTGTAACATTGTACCCTCAGGTCCTGAAGTCAACAATATTTTTATATATAAAAACTAACGAGCCGCCCGGTTTTGCACAGGTGAGATAATGATAAAAAATGCTTACTGTGGGTAATCTCTGAGAGATAGACATACACCATTGCGGATTTTTTGTAGACTAGTTTATGGTGTACATTATTCTGACCTATTTCTTCAGGTTTAACCAGCAATGTAATCGCAAAAAAGTGTTTATTTACGACATCACCATGGAATCCTTTAAAATTATTACTGTTTTTCTACTATATTATGTATGTATTATATAAACCTTTTTCTTTGCGTAGTTTTAGGACCTAAGCGTACATAGGGACATACAGACTCACTCGTTGATCCAACTTGAGTTAATATGTCAATTAATGGTCGCAATTTTTTATGGCATATTTTTATAATATGGAAAAGAGTTACAATAATCTGTGAGTTGCATAAGATTCTAACAGATATAAAAAACTCTAACATGAGTCACAGGATCATTGGAATACAACCTAGAAAAAGTCGGTGCGGGTAACTATAATCTATGACGTAAGATATAATCATTGCTGATCATTTTACAATGATCAGCAATGACTGTATCTTATGTCATAATAGGTTAATACGGTTACCCGTATGCTCCCTTTTTACCTTGTTTACCTACCCAGCATAAAAAGAACTAATTCCAACAGAAATGATTGCTTGTATGAAATCAAGTCGCGAACTCATGCATCCTGTTTTTACTCCGCAAACCCGCCTACATCGATTCAGAGTAAATTGAAATTTCTTTGTTTTGTTTGTAAGTGTTGACTGTTGTGTGTGTTCGCAGTATAAACGGGCCCGAAGCACGCGATCGGTATCTCATCCACATCGCTGTTTACGCTGTATTAAACAATTTGATACTGATTATAGACTCCGCCTTTATTTTGATTTTCCTTGGAAGCGGCGATTTACTGTTTTTACGATGATTACGCGACGTAAATGTGTTTACTGTAGTAATCTGTCGCTATGTAATATTCCATACATTGAGGTTATTTCTTGAAAATAATGTGACGGAATACTACTAGATATATAGTTTTAAACCTTTATTTTTTGTAATATTTTTTCTATGTCAGGCTTTGATTTAAAGGTGTGATAATTCTATATTGAGTTCAATAGGACGAGTTTACGCTTTAGATGACTTTATTGCTACAAATATATGAATTTTAAATGAATCAAATTATATTAATATGTGTGAAGTTATTTAACATTAACAATTAACCAAGCTGAATTTTGATCTAAAATTACTACTATTCACGAACTCAGAGTACTCTTGATTTAATTCAAACGAACACATATTCCGAAGTAGTGTTTATTAGTCGCAACAATAATAGTACTTCAGCAGTAACAATAAGCGACGCCAACCAATTCCAGCTATCTCAGAAAGCGCAGTAAACACGTGCGATAAACAAGTAACCAGGAAAGAGCTCCGTATTAACCGCGCAAGGTAAAGTTCTTCGAGTGACCCGACACAAACGTACATTAGATTGCGTTCAAGCGACCACATGGCGCTCTCTCAAGTCCCCACGAGATTGCAACCAGTTTCAACTAGCACTTAATTTTCCCACCAACAAACGGAAAACATAAACAATGATTTATAATAACAGCCACACAGCGCGGCACTTTCAGTTTACTTTTAACACGTACATAATTCACGGCACAGTCTTTGTCTAAAGGCGGAGGACGTGAGTTGTTTATTTACGTGGCCGCAAATGAAAATGTTATTACGGTCTCAACCGCGACGCAATGGAAATAGGCTGCGTCTGGAAACGACAAGTTCAAGGCCAAGGCATTTATTACAATAAAAACAATCCTTCACTCAATTGATCTACTGAAACTTATTTAGTTGCTATACTTTTGTCAATTTTCATCCAATTCCAAAAACAATTCCTAAAATAGGCATTACAAATGACCTAAATAAATCCTTATACTACCCAAATGTAACCAAGTATTATTTTGAAATAAATTATCATGCTAGGAATTTCCATTTATCGCTACGTCTATTGCATACCAGGCTACAAGCTCACTATGCAAATAGGGTGAACTTAATACTTGGACGGATGCAACCCGACCGCTCTCATATCGATTACGGGAACTTTGCACGCTCCAGACATGACTTTGTGAGCGATTCGTTTGTAAATCACGACTCTAACAACGCGTCAATAATGTTAGTGATATATTAAAACAAAGCACTTCTTGTTCTTCCTTAAAACACTCGAGCGTAAGAGTGTTTGTACGTGTGAATATATAATGTTGCTGACGTTTTGAATACAACATATATCGCTTACAAATACAAGTCTTAAATATTATTGTAATATATTTTCTTTAAGAAAAGTAGAGCATGGGAAAAGATATAGAGAATACGCAATGTCTAAAGTAACCTCAAAGAATATCTAGAGATACACGAAAATATTTAAATAATTTTTCGTTGGCTTGAATGGTTCTTACAGCTAAGCAATATTTATCCCATCATGAATAAAGAGTTGAATATAAAGTAATCTCCCTGACCCCATCAATTTCCCTCCGGCGAGAGCTGTCGAAACGACTCTTGGCGTAAGGGGACTCCCGACCTGCACGTTGCTTAGCTCAAGTGCGCTACTTAACGTCACATTTGATTTCAAAAGAGTTACATTATACAAATATGAAACCTATTTCATATTGCTTATTCAACAATTTATTACAACAATTAATGATGGAAACATTTATTGTATTATGTACTGGTTATACAGTAACTTAACCTTCTTCTTCTCCAATTTTAAAATAGTTAAATGGCAAAATGGTTTCAGAACGAAATATTTGTATGAGTTTATCTATAGCCTGTACACGTGTGTGTCTTTTTCCTATTCCGATTTGCTTTTGTGTACGCTAACTTTTTCCTAATTACACAACTTTTAATGAGGCGATTTCTGTTATCATTATACCGGGGATGACCCAGATAACAGGCTGGCAGGTGTTATTGTAAACCACGCTGAAATTGCACTGCATTCCTCTTTTCCGAATTAAAATTGACATTTGATAAAAATTACTTGATAAGAATTATTATGAATCTGTATTAGTAATATTTTTATAAATAGTACCTATTTATCACCGGCAAATATTTTTCAGTCCGTTTTATTTATTTTTCTAGTATATGGCAACCTTTATCTAGAAAAATACAAATGTACGATTTATGGACTCCAAATGTAGTTACAGCCATTAAAATGTTAATAGTACTGCATATCTTAGTCTAATGCTAGATAACAAGTTGGTCTTGTTGTGTGTCTTGTTGTTAATAGTTGTGTTTATTAATAATAGTCAATAGACACAGTTCTACAACATTCGTTTTTGCTGTTTTTAGTCGTAAAAATCTCAGGTAATTGTGGTACATACACACTGGTTTCTCTATACATTTTTTTTGTCTTAAAGGAATATATGCCTTACTTGTTGTTTGGTGATGTAAATAGGTTTGTTAATGATGACCCAGGTAACAGTTTCGAAGCACGCCGGCGCCGTGGTGGAGCCATCGTATGTCATGTAGTAGTCTGTGTCGGGCAGAAGCCCCCGAACTGAGAGCTTGTTTACTGGCATTTCCGCTCCTACGCAAACATAGTACTTATTACATGCCATAATGGATCTTTGGTACCGGGTATTTTCTAAGAACATAAAATCAAACAGTCTCTAGGTAGACCTTCAGACCACTAAAACTACCATAAACTAACATTAAAAAGTGGCATCCATAACACAAGTTAAAAATGTTTAACAAAAATAACTACATATTCCTAGAGAGCATTAAGTCTGATCCGCTGCTCTGAAGAAGACGACTAAGAAAGTTCAAAAGAGAGCAAAACGTAATAAGATTAAATGCTATTCTAGCAAATACGAATAAGTTTAAAGAAGAGATCGCTTATTTTTAGACAACTAAATTAAATATCATTAAAATATAAATAATTAAATTTTGTACATAAAACTCACTCACCGCCATATTTGATGTTTTCTAATTCCTCTGTTAATATCCGCAACTCTGGATTCGACAAATCCCCGAGCTACAACATACAAAGTAATCAACCTCTCACACTACACACAATATTTCTAATTAAATAGTACAATAGCAGACAGCACATTTCCGATCCCTTATAAGCTTGGTTATCATTGGATTTTAACATCACATTCTCAAAGCGACAGCCACAAAATATAATGAAGGTGCCGTAAACACGCTCCTTTGAGGCAGCACCCGGGGGCGTAAGGCAAAGAACCTTCATTAAGGAAGTCGTAAAACGATCAAATAATTCCTCAAACTACTTTGAACTTGATGTTCTAAACTTGGACTTCGGATTGAAAACTACTAACAGTGTGACCATCGTCTTATTAAAAACTTTAGCGTTTTCATAATTACTTTACGTGTAATCTAGCATTAGAGTCAATTTTCGTAGCATAAGATACCCATCTTATGATCATGGGTTCGATCCCCGCTCAGGACAAATTAATTTGATGAATATTTGTTTTATTCTATATTTCGATGTTGAAAGGATTATATTTGTGATTTCTCGGTTGTCTGATGGCCATACCACTAGTGTTTTAAGCGACTTAGCTCGAAGTCAATCAGGGTTGTGTGAATTTATAATATTCCTAAAAGTACAAGGATAAATTATAACAAAGATTAGACACGAAACTAAATAAAATATCAGTCTGCGTAACGTATATACGTTATGATTAATTATGTTTGTTGGCAATAAGTTTTATTCGTTACCTTCACTTCAGTTCCATAAATTCCAATTTGGACCAAAAATTATAAACGCTTCACCTCCAAAGCCAATTTGTTATCAAAAATCCAAAGAGGTAAAACAAATGAACCCCAAGGGAATGAACTGTGTCGAACAAATAACCGTTTCAATAGTTCATTGTTTTGTTGACCCAAAAGTGACTCGCGATATAGTTTGCGTTCATTTAGTCAGTTCTTAATTTGATCTAATAGCTTTAGCGGCTAATCCAATGGATCGCAGAAAATTCCAATTTCCTTAATTAACCGCGCTCAGTTCGGCGGAATAAGGCAGGTCCCGGTGAAAAGGTGCGGCCCCCAATAGCGGCTATAACATCAATTACGCGAAAGCGCAACGGCAATTTAAAAATATTGCAAATCACGATAATGCAAATCACTTAGACGGCACAATGAGTCAAGGGCGTGCTTCCAATCTGATATTCCAGTGGCGGTTCGTACCTATACATACATTACATAATCCAATCTAGCTAGGTTATTTCTCTATTTTTTTAATACAGTTTACCATTTTTAATAAGATTCTCTTTTGTTTTCATTGCTACGGTAAGTAACCAATCGACGTGCCCTATGGCGCAGATGGTTGTGATGCTGTCTTGTGTGCCAAAGGTCGTGGGTTCGATCCCCACCCAGAACAAATATTTATATGATGATACTTATATTTGTTCTATGTCTGGGGGTTAAATATATGTATTTAAGTAGTATATGTGTGATTCCTCTGTTGTCTGATGTCCGTAACACAAAAGCCTTAAGTGATTTATCACGGAATCAGGTCAATGTATGAGATATTGTGGGAATTTATTTTTTAATCAGATTTGCGGCGACCATATATGAATTTAAAAATAGTTCTAATAAGTATTCTGAAAAGTGGAAAAATCTTAAAGTTTAAATAAACACTCATGTGTAAAAATAAAGTATGCATTACATTTACAGTATTCATCATCATGTCAAAGAATTTTAAAGACTGAACCAGACTTAAGTACATGGATTTTTGTATTAAATTTAATACCGGTTCATCGCAAAGTTTCCATTTAAATTTACCTGAAATATTGCATTTCTTACAAAAAGCTTGGAACCCTATTTTACTCCATCTAAAATATAGTTTCCATCAAAAAAACCATAATCCCGCTGATCTTTTTAAGTAATAGATTAAATAATAATCAGCCGGGGTGTTAGCTTTATAATTTTTCGCAGAAGCCAAGTTAATTAAATATGTATTTTCATAATTAATAGGTATTTTATGATACTAATTAATATATACTCGTGATTACATGTCTAGCACTAGACATGAGATAGTTTAAAAAGATTAATCCAGGCAGGAAAAAAAACAACACCTGTGTATGTTTACCAAATTCTATTACTGATAGTTGACTACTCTACGTAGAGTTAAAACAATACATTCTTGGAATAAGCAAGCCTTTTAGAATATTAAGGCTGCGATCTCTATTGAATGTTTGACTTACCTGTAGGAGTAGAGATATCGACACGATACCCTGCGCCTTGTGTAAAGCTTCCGAGAAGTTGGAGTAAAGCTGCGAGTTAAACCCGAATATCTGGATCTGCAACAATGTATACAATAAGCGCCTATACATAGATTTATGTTATAAACTCAAAGATTGTACACTAAGGTAAAGTGATACTTAACATAAAAAATACAACAACTATTTTACTAGCTATATACCGACTTCGCTCGCGTAGAATTAACTCTATCGGATCCCGCAAGAACTTTCCCGGAACCAAAAATAACTTATGGCCATCTCCACATTTTAAGTTAATCCTACTAGCCGTTGAAAGTCCACTGCTGGACATAGGCTTCTCCAAGAAAACGGTAATATTGCCCATAACTGCCGCGCTGGGCAGCGCGGCCGCGCAATTTCAAGTTATAATTATCAAAATTAGAAAACCAATGTACGGTTTAGCCACAGCAGTAAAACCAAAAATGTTGACAAATCTTGACATTTATATTACTGATAAGGATTCCAAAATAATGTTACACTTTTAGTGGATGTTAGGTATATGTGATAAATGGTAGATAGTCTCTTGAATTTAATAAAAAGAAAAATTTTATTACGACTTATAAATTACTTACTTTTTTACGGCAACACAAAATATGTTTTTATATTTGACCTTGCTGCGAATCGTTTCATAAGAAAACCAGCTGCCAAGAGGTTGCTCAATTTAAAGTGTATTAGGTCAACATACCTATTAGTTAATGTATTAATATATTCCTAATACTTACGTATGCATGACATACGTGAAGTATAAACTTTAGATCATCACGTAGTTAAAGACATTGTTAAAGAAACCATAAGAACTTGATTCATTTGACTTTAAGTAGGAATTGCCAATAGGCTATGCCTATACTTGACTAGTTAACTGTCAGTTTTATAAATGCTATCAGTATGTAATTATGTCCAATATCTTTGATTTGTTTGTTAAAGAAAAAGTTCAGCATAATAAACCTAAGAGGGTCTGATCATCGCGGGTAGGAGCCCGAGCCGAGCCGAGCTCAATTGTATTTTTATGAATACATAGTTAATAGTATGTATCAACTTTATTATCATGACATGACTAATTTAGATAAAATAATATTATATCTATTCATCTGACTCTCAATGCGACTAGTATAATGTTTCTATTAACTTTTCATTTCATTAAGTTAATATAAACAGTTGTATTATGTGAAATAATATTTATTTTATAATATTTTATAAAATAATATAATAATGAACAAAATTTTCAGGGTACTAGATACGGATGGTTACACGATACTTTCCGATTATTTATACTGGAAACAGTATTAAACTTATTAAGTATTCGCTTACCATACAAGCAGTGTTCTTAAGAGGGATTAGTTAATGGTTCTATAATTTAGGACTTTGATTTGTTGTCATTATTATATTCTATTTTTTATTATAATTTAGCAGAAAAATGCATACACTGACAATTTTTAATTATTAGTGTAACTAGCACTTTTAGAGGTACGAGTAATATTATCACAAATGTCATTTGCAAAAAAAGACAATATATTTTTATCTAGGTGCTGCTCATTCTGATATGCTTAAAAAGGAACGTAAGTATGGTTAAACGCGACTATGTTAGAATTAGTCACATGAATAAACTGGAATCACGCATGAGTTGTTCGCAGTCGTTCCCCAGGCTTACGTCTGGGATTTGAGCGTGAGCGGCTCCCGCGGACGATGCGTGATAACATCTGTTACTCGACTTACATACCTTAACAAATATTTGGTAGTAAAGTGTTATTATAGTATATATAGAATACATTTATTAGAGAAAGTTTGCAGTGTTTTTTGTAAAAATAATTTGTTATAAAAAATTGTCTTGTTTGTCACACACGATGCGAGACTAGATTAAAATAAAACGTAAAGACATTGGTCCTGGTTGGAGTTTTTTAGATTAACAATCAAAAATAAAATACAAAATAAATTTTATTGCAAAACAATGAAATAAAGAATAAAGTGATTCTCGTAAAATTCTAACTAATTATATAATGTACCAAAAAAGAGACATAACGATAACTAAAAAAAATAGAATAAATAAACATTCTAAAACTTACTAACGATAACTTCAAGAAAAGTTAAAAAAAAAGGACAATGAAATCTCTACAAAAGAAACTTTGTCTGAAAACGAGCGCGAGCGCGTAAAAATTTGTCATGTAAGTAAACGGGAGTCACGCTACAGTTGTTCGCAGTCGTTTGTTGGGAACACGTCTGGGATTTAAACGGGAGCAACGTTCCCGAGAGGTGCGTGAGTACATCTATCACTCGAGTTACACAACTCTACAGGTATCCGAAACTTCTTGAAACGTTTTGAAAAACTCCACAGTATCAATTATAAATTCACATCACATCTCATACATCGATCTGACTCCGCGATGTGTCGTATTAAGTACTCGTGTTATGAATATTTTACAATAAAAGAATCTCAAATATAATCTCTATGATCTAACTTAAAATACACATTTAACACCAGAGACATCATCACTGTCATAGCAGCTGTAAATCGTTCACTGCTGGACATAAGCCTCCCCAAGAATAAGTAAATTAGCATAATTGCCTCTTAGAAGATTATTCTACTCTGCCACGCAGCCAGAGAAATATTTATCATATAAATATTTGTCTTCGGTGGGGATCAAACTTAAGAGCCTTGGGGCACAAGACAGGATTTATACCATTAACGCCTTGATGGCGCCCTTCATTAGTAATCATATTATATTAAAATAATATCGGGAATAAGGTGCTCCGTAAACAAACTACAGTCACCGATATAGCCCAGCAGATTAGCAAGTTGAATAGGCAAGGTATATAGCCTCTTACAAACAAATCTCTTACGAAGGTCGTCTGCATCGATACCTCACTCTTACCTATTTCTACTGCTAATTAGCAGTGTTTAAATTGCTGTGTTCCAGACTAAAGTGTGAGAGAGGCTATTAAATTACTGGATAAAAATAACATGGTATCTTCAATTCACAAGGTTGGCGACACGTTAGTAATATCTTTGTGATGACACAAGCGTCTATAAGCCGCGGTAACGTTTACCATCAAATGGAGCGTATGCTTGTTTGCTGACTTCATTATGCAAAATAAGCACTCAAAATAGGCGGCCCATGGGGACGTAAGATACTGGAATGAAGACATTCAGCATCAAGGTGGACGTAAAATAAAAATATGCTAATGATGAGTACTAAACAGATCAGTTGGGGGACTAAACGATTGATCAGGTAATATTTTCATGCCGTGCTATCTCTGCGTCGTCCGTTATCGTCGACACGATACATGATTGGGAAACGGCAACTCTGGGTACTATTTCTCTCCTATTATATCCTTCTGCCCTATAAGCTCAAACTCTTGTTCAATAAATCTTTTGAATCCTTTGAGCATATTTAGAATTTACAGTTTATGAACCATTAAAAACATCAAAATTGACTAAATCAGATTTGGTAAAATGTAGCTTGGGTAAAAGTTCTGAAATGTAAATATTATATTTTGTATACTTAAATTCATTATTGTAAAGTTTATTGTATTTTTAGGGAGAAAAGAAAAACATTATATAAGTGAGTTTAAAGTCATACATACTTTTTATGTCTATAAGTTATAAGTTAAGTTATATATAAAAGGTTTTGCATATTTTACGGAAACTAGAAAACCATACACCCAAGTCTATGGTTACCTTAAAATAATGGCTAGTAAAAGTAATGTTAAGACGAACCTGATCGCTAACGCTCGATTACGAAATTCAATACATTTTATACTTTTAAATTTTAATGTATATTTTAGGACATTTACACACCGCTAATCTTCGATATCACTTCGACTTGCCTTATTTATTGTATACCTAAAATTTCTTTAATTATTATTCTTGCTGTTCTTGTGGATTCCTTCTATTTTATCTACTTATACGAGTGTTAGCAAGTATTTTTAAACAAAATATATTTGTTTACAAATAACATACAAGTTTGGAAAACGAAACCAAGATGGGAATTTTTCATAACTTTCAAATAGCACATACAAAACCATGATAATTTAAATATCACTAGTCAGTAAAGTATATGTGGTTTAAGCTGCTAAATGTCCATTCAATACATCTATCTAATCTAATCGTCTGAAAGTCTATTCAATACATGAAAATTAAGAAGCGGCGCCATATAAAACTGTAACCAAATGATAAATAAAATTTTTAGTGCTAGAATGCTTTATTCTTTTAGATTAACTAATAATATATGATAAATCAACAGAAAACATAAAACCCTTGTGAACTAGATGTTACGAGATTTTTTCAGGTAAATAAACCAAGACATTCCTGAGATGTTCCCAGTCGTTTGTCCGGATTACTTCTGGGATTTGAGCGTCTACAACAAGGAACGCGACGAGAAAAATCTACGACACTTTTTCACATACACCAACTAATCAACAATACGGCTTATAAATAACTCCACAGACAACGCGTATTATTCAAACTGCTTGTTTTATTTTATTTTTATTCTTTGAAATGTGAAGTTAAGCTGTAGGCAGATATTACGACACAATTTTTAAATCACAAATACAAATAGTTTTGATCGAAGATAAGAATCACAAAGTATTTTTTAACTAATAAGTAAATGACTTTATGAACTTAACATAAAACCATTAATATATGTAAAAATTCTAGCATTAGGCTTATCTTCTACCCTAGAATACAGTACACTGCATAATAATTCTGTATGTATTAGTTAAATATAAAGTTAATTAATTGTAATTAATAGTTATTATAACGTACCCATATCACACGCGTATTTAAAGAGAGTATCTTTACAGTACCTTATAGCCAAATTTAATGGAAATCTATTCAACAGTTACATTACAAAATAACCGGTAGACGTGACGTCGACAACCAGAATTATTATCATAAATAATAATCATCATTACAGCCATTGGACGTCAAATGCTGGACACAGGCCTCTCTAAGAAAATAAAATATAAAATATTTAACTCAATTATTAAGCTGAAATGTAAATATATTCTTTACACTAGTTTACTGGTTTCAATACGTTAATCGATTATCAGTACATAATTGTGTTTACTATTCATGAGTGCATAAGCAAGCAATTAGTGAAACGTGTACAGTTGTGTTAGCATAGAATCTGGACCATAGCTACCTATGAACCTAACTGCCTAGCACGGAGTAGCTTAGCTAAATTAAACTTGACGTGCTTAATACCAAGACAATAACTGTAATATCCCTAACAAGCGAAGGTATGATTTAATATATTTTCTAAAGTATGTATACTCGTATTATTGCAATCCCCTTTTTACAGTTTATAAATGGTATTTTTGTGTAGTCAACAAAACTATAGAGTACTGTTGTGACCCAATGTTTATTTTAAAATAAAAACCAGGTTCTCATAGAAACTTTATAAGTTATTGCCAGCAGTTACGGACAAAATTCTCCCTTTTTTGGCTAGGCCTATGTCCTGATGCAATGATGTCTCCGTGATCCACAGGGTCAGAACCGGTAGCAATCACAGGATGGTAAGAGGTACATTTAATATCAACGTTAAACATGAAAGGTCCCGCCTGATGACGTCTACGTTATCAAAAACCCCGACAGCTTTCAGCTCGAGCTCTCAAACCGTTTTGATTGCTTGAAGGACCTTGCGTCGGTGGACGAGATTAACGACAGGCTTGTAGAAGCTCTCCGGCCAATGAGTTCTAAGTTCATTGGATTCCGCCTTTTAAATACACCTCAAAAACTCCGACACACACACACCCACACTCACACAAAGTTCGTAAGAAATAAATCTATTAGACAAAGTCTAATGACTAAGCTGAAGAGAGAAGATGGAAGTTTAACGTCGACCAAGGCCGAGGTACCGGAGAAGATCGAGAGGTTACATGGAGAGTTATACGCTTCCTGCCTGCGTAGTTAAGCCTGTTAGCAGTTCGGCAAAAGACCTAAGAGCTGAACTAATCTGACACTACTCCCAGAATATCCCGAACATCAGTCTGAGCGTGATTAGAATGGCCCTAAATCAACTTAAGAGCAACAAGGACCCGGTTAATGACGGAATCACATCTAGGCTTTTGAAAGCGGGTGGAACACCGATACTTTTAGTCCTTCAGAAGCTCTTTAACACCATCGTCCTCGAGGGCACAATGCCAGAAGCATGAAACAGGATGGTGCTGTTCCTTTAAAAAAGATGACAATACTCTCTTGAAGAACTCGCTTCAGAGTCATGTTTATAAGCTGTTTTATTATTTCGGGTTCGTAATGACCCTACATTACAAACCATCTCAAGTGCAGGTTTCATGACTTTCAACCTTCCGAACAAGCCGGTTTCCGAAAAGACTACAGTACCATAGACCACATTTTTATGTTGCGGCAAGTTATACAGAAGACAGAAGAGTATGTAACAAGCCATTATGCGGCATTTGTGGATCATAAAAAAGACTGATTTGGTTGAGACGTGGTCTGTGCTTGAATCTCTTCAACGGTGCCATATCTGTACATCAAAGTGTTGAAGTCTAAGGCAGAATTTTAAGGCTATTCCTCTCAAAAGGAGTGTTATGCAGGGAGACGTCGTATCACCGAAACTGTTTAATTCAACTCTGGAAAACGCCTTCAAGCTCCTGAAATGACAAGGATTTGGCATCAACAATAACAGCGAATACATCTCTTGCCTTCGATTTGTCGACGATATTGTAGTCATTGTAGAATCAGCCAATGTATGTTACCAGCGATAACCAATAGCAGCGAAACGTGGTCTCTTACCATTAGCCTTATAAGCCAACTCAAAATAGCTCAACGAGCTATGGAGAGGGCAATGCTCGGAATCACTGCGCGATCGAATCAGGAATGAGGAGATTCGTAACAGAACCAAAGTTACCGACATTGCCCTGCAGATTAGTAAATTTAAGTGCGCAGTGGGCAGGGCATTTGGTACGCAGGACGGATGACCGATGGAGTCGTAAGTTTCTGGAATGGAGACCATGCACCGGCAAGCGTAGCGTAGGGTGTCCACCCGCAAGATGGACAGACGATCTGAATACAATCGCAGGATAGCGCTGAACACAGGCCGCATACAACGGGTCCTATTGGAAATTACATGGAAGCCTATGTCCAACAGTGGACGTCTTATGGATGATATGATGATGATGATGAAAGGAAGAGTAGTCTACTGAACTAATCAATCATCCTAGTTGCAATTCATGACTGCATAAGTAAGCAATTACAGGGCATAATGACTTGATTAGGCATAGAAATGTTTGAACAGTGGAATCCGTAATGTAGTTAAATACATTACAATACCTACGTCTTTGAAGGTCCCTTGTTAACTAATTGGCTAGTGAACACACAAAATAGGTTAAGTGACTTTAATTAATAAATTAATAAAGAAATAAATTTAGAAATACGGAATTGACAAACCATTTGATATTTATAAGACGGGTTTAATATGAGAAATATTTGTTTTGTTCTGTATCTGAATTTTAAAATATTTGTAAGTTTTTTATTTGTGTTTGTTTTATTGCCTGAAACCCGTAACACAAGTGATATACGCTACCTATCATGGAGTCGGGTCAGTAATAAGATCAAAAAACAAACTTGTATAAGAATATTAAAGGTAAAAGTAAAACAAACATTACAGGACTAACAAACTTTGTTATGCATGCATATCCTTAAAAGGTCACTCAAAGGTTACTAACTATGCATAATAACACATAAGAGCTTTTAAAGATAATAACAATATAAATAAATGCTTGTTTTAGCGATAAGCCGACCCGACTCTCATTCTATATAAATATTCACTTATTCTTTATAAATATTTACATTTTTTTAAAAGATACATTACTATGAAATTCGAAAGGCTTAACTGATTCTCTTCTCCTCAAACATCTACGTCTAACGTCTAACGTCTTAAATCTGTGTAAATTTGTATAGTTACAAACATTAATCATAGCAAAAATATATCAATGACTTTAATCCATTTGTTTATTTTATTCCTGATTTTCAGACTAGTATTTTAAACGAATCTTGCATAAAAATATACATTAGTCAAAAATAACAGACCATTGTAAAAATCTGACTTGAATTACTGTTTTATCTCTTTCTTCATGAATTCTCGTGAGCAATCTTCCTTGTCACATTAAATATTTATAAAGAAAGCATTCGTAGTATCTTTCTTCAACCTTGCTGCTTCGTTGCAAGAAGTTAACATTTGAAGTTAACGTTAAAAAGCGGCGATAAAGTTTCAATACTATTTTGACATAAAATATTAGCAATTTTCCGAGTTCAAACAAAGTGCCCGTTCATATTATTGTAATTATCAAACTGGAATTAGATCATTTAGGTCAATTAATGCAATTTAAAACAATAAACAAAGATATTATACACAATAAAATCAATTTTAAGCCTGTAACTGGAAACCAATTGTAAATAATAAGATTAATAATACAATAACTGCCTTTTGTGCCATCTAATGATATGTAAAAAAAAATTATACCTTTATTATTCATCTTAACTTAATATTCATTTAGTTAAAGATTTATAAACTGTATGCGAAGCGGCGGTATAAAGTGAGTGATGAGTTCAAACAATATTTTAAACAATTCTAAGTGACAACAATACATCGAAATGACGAACAATAAATCGCCGGGTGATGACGCAATCATACCTGAGCTTCAGAAAGCGAGTGAAAAACCGATTCTGCTACTGTTATGAGTTCTGAAGGATTTGTCATAGTCCTTCAGAAGCTTTTTAACACCGTCGTACTCGAGAGCATAACGCCTGAAGTATCGATTCGTAGTGATACTGTTATTTAAGAAAGGAGATAACAACTATTAAACTATTAAAGAACTATTAAAGGATTACTGCCCCATCTCACTCCTGAGCCATGTTTATAAGCTGTTTTCTAAGGTCATTACGAACCGTCTCGAGTGCAGGTTAGATGACTTTAACCTGGTGAACAAGCGTGTTTATGAAAAGGCAATACAAAAGACTGTAGAGTACAACAGACTTATATGCTTAGCTTTTGTGGACCATGAGAAAGTCTTCGATTCGGTCGAGACGTAGGCTGTGTTCAAAGGCTATTTTTTTTTTTAAACAGTGTTAGCCATGAAGACGTCATATCTCCGAAACTATTCAAGGCTACTTTGACTTGGCGTCAATCTTAATAGCGAATTTCATAACTATACGTAATACTCATGTTGTACCCACCCCAGTATTAGTTGAGAACTCGCTTCCTAGTTGACTCGTATGTGTACCTAGGAAAGATAGTCCAATTGCTGAATCCAACTCAGCTGGGCAGCGTTCAGAAAACTACGGTTAATCTTCTCTTCCAAAGTACCTCAGTATCTCAAGTCATATGTTTTCGACATAGACAAGTCATTATGACTTATGGCACCAAAACGTGGTCTTCAACTATTGGCCTTATTAGCCAGGTCAAAATAGCCCAACGAGCTATGGAGAGGTCTATGGCGGGGCTCGAAGTCTCTTTGTGCAATCGAATTAGAAACAAGCAGATCCGTAAAAGAACCAAAGTTACTGACATAGCCCGGCGGAATAGTATAGCAAATAGGCACTGGGCAGGGCACTTAGCTCGCTGAATTGATGAACGATGGAGACGTAAGGTGGACAGTCGATCTGACTTAAAGCGCAGGATCGCGCTGGACACAGGCTGCATACAACCGGTCCTTTTTTAATATAAAATTTTAAAAAAATAGTGTATTTCTTATTTATATTAAAGTCTTTTTATAGTTTTCCAATAATTATAACTGCAACCCATTACCTTTAAAACCCATACAAAGATAAATATTATGGGCAAAATTTTTTTTTCCTGTGTGATAAGCGAACTGTTCATACTTTCCTTTAAAATAAAGAATATTTAAATAAATAATATAACACAATATTTTTAAACAACTGATCAAGGATACCAATATGAACGTTTTATATAACTTTATGATTTATTTATTTGATAATGAGCTGTGAAACATAATTTTTAATAACTGGTTCATATTAGGAAAGAATAATAATTATCAAAATAAGACACGGTTCTATGCGGCATTTTTTTGTTGCAGTATTATATAGTATGGGATAGACTTAATTTATTTTATATTTTTTTTGCGGTAGAAAAATTTTTTTTGTTAGGTATGTAAAACTACTCAAAAAAGTCAAAACTTTTCTAACAACGTGGAAGAGTCACTATCGATTCTTAAAAATGGGCATACTATAATATAAACAGTAACTTCGCCTTCGTGACAGTCCACATTTTCCAACATCAAAAATAAAATTATATTAAAGTCTATCAATTTTGAAAAAAAAATGATTCTCTTAAAGTGGGTGGGATGTTGTTTTGTAATGGTTAGTGACTTGTCTATTTGTAGTTAATATTATTTGATCTCACTTACCTCTGCAGGAAAAGAGTACCCGTTGATGGCGTGTTCCGAGCCAAACTGGTCGTGAAGACCATAGTGTATATGAATCTCATGGAACTGGTACTTGTAAGAGAGTGGTCCTCCGGTGATGTTGATGTGGTGTCGGGTCTCATTTTCCACGGTGAAGATCACTGAGTGTCCAGTGTTACTTATTAATCCATTTATCTGAACACCAAAAAGATATATTTATGTATTGTATTATTAACTAGCGACCCGCCTCGGCTTTGCACGAGTGCAATGAGGATAAAAAATGGTTATCCCTTAGAGATTAATATATACCACCGCTGACTTTTTATAGGCCTATTGTGTTTAATACTGTAGCACATTTGATCTATGTCGGAAGGTATAGCTAGCATGAGTTGTGTTTATTTACGACCTCACATTGGAAACTTCTAAAATGATCAGTGTTTCTCTACTATATACTGCAAATTTCCTACTACATTTAATATTATACGTATAAACCCACAACTTGAATTACTCTAACAATAATAGAATTACTTTTTATAAAGGCCTTAAGACGCGGTTTATTTGACATTTAACATTTTTAGTAGTTTTATTATAAGTAGTGAACGCGTAAATGTTAAATATAACTGTATCTATTTAAAAAAAACTGTTCAAAATTTGTTGCGTAGCTTTAGAAATCTAGGCATACATAGGAACAAACAGACAGCGAAATGTGATTCAGATTAGAGTAAGTTGATAACGACAAATATTCAAATTGTTCAAATTGATCCGGGTCACTTTGAGATATGGTAAATTTTAAAATTTAAAATACAAAAAGACGTTAATAATCATGAATCTTAATTGACTAGTTAGTTAAAGTATTAACTAACTTCTGTAAGCAAAAGAACGACAAATTGAAATAGAACCAATTTTATTGCACGATAACAATGTTATCAAACAAATATTATTTTGGCAATAAATTGCAACAGCTGCGACCCGGCATAGTTTGGTTAATACCCAAATAAACTAAATACTAGATAGCTTTATTTTATATTACTGCAACTTTTATTATTCATAAAATTAAATCTGGAATATAGTACAGTAATATAATTCACTAATTATATTTTCAGCTACATAAAAAAGTGCCACATTTTTCCTTGTATTATTAAATTTTGTAATACTTTATTTACGGATTTAAAACGTGAGATAATATTACATAAATATTTTTAAATATTTTTTCATACAAAACAATTCCTAATTTTAACAGTAGTATTATTATTATAACTTATATTTACATAATTAGAATTTTAAAAATAAAATGTTATAAGTTAATATAAAGCTTGACTAGAATCACAGCGTCACACGAGTTATTTGTATTGGCATTTCGCATCATAATTTGTTATTAAAATTGTTTACTTTACAAGGACCCACACATAAAGCATATTATATAAAATTAACACAAAAATCATTAAAATAATTAACAAATACATTAGTTAGACAGCTGTCATTCTAATTAATTTATTGGACTATAGCGAGCGCGTAAATTTAAAAAGTGTTTACTAAATTATAAAAGTTTAAATACATTTTAAATTGACGACCTAAAAATGAGACACTTGTTCATAAAAGTACTTAAAACTACACATCAAAAAGATTTCAATGTAGACCCAGATGTAATACTTACTCTATGTTTATCTATGTGTAAAAAGCGTAGGTTGGGGTCGAAGAGTAGCTTGTCTGGCTCCAAGTTGACCGGAGACTGCCGACGGCCCTTGTTGCATAGTGACCACTCCGGATTTATCAGGCCCCAAAACGCGGGACCTGAATTAAATAAAGAACTAATAAGTATGAGCACAAACATAAAACGCCTTCAATCGTTAACCGTTTTCACCGATTTTCACCGTTTCAACGTCTATTCGATGTGAAATTGACAGAATATATTTGTTACAAAACTATTTTAACTGACTGGAATGCTTTATATAATATTCATAAAGTAATTAAAGTAAAGAATTTATCAATATTTATCATCATCATAACAGCAATTGCTGGATAAAAGCCTCTGCAAATAATTTCCAATGAGATCGATTGTTTGCGGATTGCTTTCAGCGGGATCCTGTGGTTCTATTCAGATCGCCAATCCAGCTTGTGAGTGGACAAACGATTGCAGTTTAATTTAGTGTAATTATATAAGAGATGAAACACTACTTAGAGTGAGATGTGAGGGGGTCGGAGTATAGTATACAAAAAGTAGTACTTTGAGAGGTTTTATGCATAGAAAATGCTGAAATTTATTTAAATTGATTTTTTTCTAATAAATATTAAAAAAAGAGTATATTTCCCTTTACCTAGTTTTAATAGGCGGCTGTGACATCAGAACCGATCGATGACAGTATATCTACCCGAAACAGTATAGAACGAATGCAACAGAAAGGAACGGGCCGCAGCATTCCAGTTATTAGCTATGATGTGCTACGAAGCTACGATCTATAATCACCACGCACGTCTATGTAGGTCCATGTAGTGGAAATTCTACGGCAAATATGACGATGATGATAAGAATGATGGCGTATGCATTTTTTTCAAAGTGAATCTTTGGTTCTCCTCTAAAATTAAAAAAATATATGAAATAAATCACATAAAATCAGTTTTGAAAATGGCTTGTTATGCATAATAGTAATAATGATAAACTCATAGTGCAGTTTGTGGTAAACTGTTGGTGAGAACAACACAACCGGTCCGAATTCCACCAAAAGGTGGTTAAGGCTTGCGTTTCTAGCAAAAGTAGACGCGAGTGGAGACTCTAGGACTACCACCTCTAGCTTGCCTCAATTGTCCGTCCAAAATAGGGAGTAAGAGAGCAGAGTGGAATTGAAAGATGCGTAAGGCGCCTTACACATCTTTGAGTGAGGTGGGTAATCTGCTTCGAAGAAAACGGTTCTCTTCATGTAGCTGCTTTTGCCATATAATCCAACTACATATCCCAGAAATCTTAAATTTCGTTTTCACATTTTTGCTCTCTCTCTCTGATGTCATCTATAGGTAAATGCTCTGTATTTAATTGTGAAACAGCACCTAGTGAGTTTTTTCATAGCAGAAACAATGGAACCAGATTTCTACATGTTCTCAGTTCTTCAGTTCTCCTTAATGCAAGCCTTATATGCCGAATGCCCATGGACCCCAGGCCTTAAGACGTACCAACGTAAAAATAAATATTTGTTTTAAACATGAATTTACTCCAGATACTTAGATAGTATTGTTTTTTTTTTCTTTTTTTATAGACAAGGTAAGTAAACAGCTCACAGTCCGCGTGAGATAGTAAGCATCACAGTAGCCTGCAGATGCTCGTAATATCACAAAGATAGTAGAGGTATCTACCAACCCCAAAATATTATGTCACATTACCCCGTAATTTCAATTTCCGTCTCACAGCCTTTAAACCAGAACACAGCAATGTTACACTGCTATTTGGCGGTAGAAATAGGAATAGGTGAGAGAGATACCAATGTGGACGACTTTTGTATGAGGTCTACTTCGTGTAAAGCTTAGGTTGTAATTACGTCTACTTCAATTGGAAGTGATTTGGCCTGGGCCCTGAGGTTTTAGGCCCAGGCCTTACGGCTAGTGTAACTTTTTCACTTCTCTCTGAAACTCTCTGAACAACATTATCATGCAAGCCTAGTAGTTTCTTTCCATGATAGTTACTTCATTATTCTTCTTCGATAAGTACCGTTAGGCGAACAGTATGTACAAAGGACTATTGCAATCAAACGAAATAGATTTCTTTGAAAAAAATAGTTTTGAAATGTATGATCAAACAAATAATATATATTTGTATAAATTATCAAACCTTTTTCAAATATTTGCTAAAAAGCATCCTTACGAATAGTAATGCACGAATTTGTTAAACTCTGAAAGTTGGCACATATATATTTTTAATTGTAACCCAGTGTACACACCCGATTTTAATTATTATAACGGTGCATGCAAATTTACCCGAATGTTCGAAATGAACGAACGCCCTCTTTATCCGCTAAAAGTATACGCAACCATACATACTAAATTTACGGCTATAAGTCAAACGGACTTTACATTACGCCATTTATAGGGCGCAATATTAGCTATTTTACTTTGTTCCGCAATACTGCTGTTACACAATACAAAAGCATGCTAGTTCAGTTAGCGCTCTTTAGATACATTTATAGCTCAGATATCGCATCAAACGAACTTTTACTGGTTATCATATCAGCCGTAAAACGTTTACTGCTGGAAATTGCCCATAATTGCCACGCTGGCCAAGCATGGTGGTAATCGCAAAGCGTAGCTTCACCACTGGAATGCCACTGCTCATCCAGTTGATATAGTTTTGAGTAGATTTATCCGGCATCTGCCGTTTGCGATACCTCGCCTCTTACGGCACCTGGTACAAGGGGAGGTACTATTTTACTCTGACGATACCACATGGCCATTTTACTGATAAGTTATACTATTCATATTAACATTCACACACGTGGATTCAAACCCACAATAATCTGCATAAACTTACCAATTAATTTATAACGACCACTAGAGATTTACCAGTGTTCATTTTTGTGCAATTACACTATTATTAAAAAGAAAACATTTTTGTATACATGTATGTTTTGAATAAACTTTAAATTATTGTATAGTAAGAAAGCTACATCTTTACCAAGTAAAATAAGCTTTATTGTATTTGAAACAATATAAATCCATACTTAAAATAGAACTAAGTAAGAAAAATTTGAACTTTTGAGTGTTTGTAACAAATGAACTCAAAAACAACTGGACCGATTTCAAAACCCTTAAACTGATAGAAAGTTACATTATTTGTGTGTATATATATTTTATCACTACATTTTACGGAACGCCAGTGAAACTGCGAGTTTTGCTAGTATATTTTATGAAGATTAAATCAATATATATTACATTTTTATGTTTGGAAAAAATTTAATATGAAAGCAAATGTGTTTATGAATTCTCTTTTCATAATAAATTAAATAGTTATTTTATTCAAATAGAGCAGTTAAAGTCATTCAGCGCAAAATGTTTCGCGCAATCAGTTAGTTATTGTATTTACTAATATTAGTCAGTACTAGGTTTTGTGCATCGAAGCCTATTTCTGTCCAATAAATATCAAATCGATCGTTTTCAAACGCCATGCCGCCCAACGATATTATTGTACCAACTATATGACAAAATTACACGGCGCACTCAAAATGTAGTATATGAAATTATGGACGGCACTGCGTACGCTCATTATATCAGATGAAACAGAAATTTCTGTTAATTATCGCACTGACAATAGCCTTATTGTGGCGGACATGGGACGAGTGGACATTTCACGTAGTAATATACACAATTTTACGGTCAAGGTTTTATAATGAGAACAATTATTTTCGCATTAACAAACGCATTTGTAAATTTCGTATGTACCTATTTGAAATGAAGGGGCCGGTATTGATTTGTTACAGACCTTATTAGTTTTACCATAGACTAAGATGAACTCTTTAATCTATACTATACTGATCACCATGTAGGTAAGGATATATAGGATATATAGTTATAGCAAGTATTATTTTAAAATAAAAATACAATCATTGACATTGTCATTATAAAAAGCAAACTCCTGTAAAAAACACCTGACTGTCCGCTTAAGTGTCCGCATAAGCGATACACACAAGAAAAATATTCTGCACTAACGCAAACTTTCAAAAACAATGTTATAAACGAGTAAACTGAATCATAGATTAGGAGCTAGCCGCCGTTACCATAACATCCAGTCTCCAGTTTGCCAACCACGTTCGCTTTCCCAAGGTATTTCAATATAGGAGAGCGCGCGAAAGTAGCCAAAGTGCTTTGGATCGCGCTCACGGTTTTATTATTTATGACCTTGAAAATTGCATGAGTAAGCTGGCGCAGCGGTTGTGGTTGCGCCCACTTTATGGGCACGCGTTAAGCGAACTTTCCATTAATGCAAAGCACCTTTTTTGCTTTTGGCACCAACGCTCTTGGACTTTACGTGTGAATTAGCCGAAATTGTCTTACATTACAATTTATATTTGCAATGTGGGAAAATTGTGGCGAGAGTTTCTTTACTCGCTTCACTAACGAGACCTGGAATTAGGCTTACGGCTTTGGTTTTACAAATGGCTATTATGTATATAATAATGTTTAAACGCACACGTACACTTTTTCAAGTTCAAAATATATTAAATAGCATATTTTTTACAATATGATGCCTAAAAATTTGCCTCTGAATTTATGTTCTCGCCTTTTATAAACGATAGTTTTCGAATGTTTGATACACATCTTTCAGTAATGTCTTGAGAAATCTTAGCAAAACATTTCAGATAGTAGTTTCCGTGGCTAATAAGATTACAATCCCCTGACTGAATATTGCAGACCTCCATTGCGGCACGCAACCTCGCCAACTCTACAACTTTGGTTAAAATATCTGGATACATCTTAAATGTTTCTGCGGTGATTATATGGGAAAAGCGAATGTCGTTATTTTAACTTAATCTTCGGTAGTATCTAAATTAGATTTATATTATGTCAATCAGAAATTCAAGAAGTGTAATCAGTAAGCAGAATGATATGATAATACGCTTCGCATTCGGTACTAAGGTAACACGGTTGTATGATAAATCGCCTGAATAAATTCCATGTCACGTAAAATTGGCAAAAATGTTATCGGGCTGATACGACAAACGAATGTTTTTCGGGCCTCAATGCAATGAATTTTAACACGCATTCTTTCGATCGTTGGTAAAATATAAAATTCTATAGATTTTTTTGAGTAATATCATAGAATTGGAATACTATTATCAAGCTATTCGGAAAAATTTTATGACTAAGGATGTTTGAGAGTTATATTTGCCTGTAAAAACAATAGTGATTCTCACTGCAAGGTAGAATGTGGTTTACGCAATCAACACTGTAGATAGACGTCTTGACCACAAACTAAGTTGGTAGATCCTACTCATCAATTCAGGTATTACATTCAGCAGGATCGGCCGCAGCCTGCGGTCGAGCAATCACATTCAACTACATTATTGGAACATCAACTGCACGTATCTGAATCTAGGTAGACTAAATGTACCTGTGCTATACTAAGTGTAGTGCACTCACCTGAAATCCCGTCGTAGGTCCACCATTCCTCCCAGCTGACGCCCCTCACGGCTGCAATCAAACCAAATCTAATTAAGTCTGCAGTATTCTCATTATGAACATTCCTCACTAGTCATCTACTATGTTTAATTAAAAATTATGTAGTAATTGTTCTTAAACGTGTATTTATGTTATTAATATTATTCTTATGTAATATGAAAACGCAAACATTAATTTGATATATGTTACGCTTATTGTATATATAAGTAATCAATAGGATAAATAAATAAATATTTCTAAATATGCTGTTATTGGAAATGAAAGCTAGAATCTTCGCAGCGCTCAAATCAAATTCTGATACGAAATCTAAATATATCTTCTATGGCAACTGTAAATTGGCTTAGTTATACCAACATAGTTTAGGTAATTGTAATAGCAAAACAGTAGTCAAGTAAATTTTATTGAATAACTTTAGAGTACGGATGTAATTTGCTTTAACAATAATGCCATTTTTGAATATGCAATGATAATGAAACTTTTTAATAAAACTGTGCGCCAATTGTCACAGTCCTTATTGTTCCCGACAACAATTTTATCTTTTTACACCCAGCTCAATGGAAATAAAGTAAACCAATGAGTCGGAAGATCGTTATTCTTTGAAACAAAACGTTTTTCAATGAGCCGCGAAGCCGTCACTTTTCTGCCAATTGTTGTCGGACGATAGATAACTTCTTTATTTCATTTCATTGCATCGTACATTTCCTTATACCTATTTTTTCAATTCTAATCGTTTTGAAATATTATTATTCACAATTATATCGGTTTACACGATTACAAAAACATTTTAGTCTCAGATATTTAAATAAGTAATTTGAGTTTACTCCCTCGCTAATTAAATTAGGAGATGATACTTATAAAATTTCAAGCAATTAAATCAAAAATACTCAGCCGAAATTCATAGTCCATAATTATTCGTAAAGCAATTCGTTTTTGATCCTCGAGCAGTAATTAGTGAAGTGTAATATTTTCCTATAACGAGGAATTCATTCAATTTGCAGCCGATTTAAAAATTGTTTTACTAGCAGAGTTTGCATATATTTACGCGTAACTTTCTTTTATCAATGTTAGTTAAACAATTGACAACAACTGTATATTATTAGACAGTATTTTTTTAAACCTTCCTAAAAAATAATCGTAATTTTTTGGTGCTAAATAATACTTAATATTTTCTAACATTTAATTTATTTGATCTTGAGTACAGTTGCCGAAGGGTTACCGAAACGACGATCAAAAAATGAAATAACTTAAATAAACCACATTCTGAAGCCGTTAAAAAAATATTATTATGAAAACATACATATTCTTAAATAGATCTCTTTATTTAACGAAAATACAAGACCAATAACATCGATTCGCCTAAAATATATAACATATGAAAACATACAGTAAGACGGCGTAGTCATGGTTGAATAAGTGTGAGAAAAAACCTGACTTGTTCACGCGTATATTGAAACATACAAATGTACTTGCTTCTGAAAGTTATCAATGAACAACACGCGCGTACATACGAGCGGTCCATTTGAATCCTTCCAATCACTTGGAACTTTCAATCAGCGTCAAACGTGCACCGGTGTCGAACATGTTATTTAAAATAAACGGGAGAATATCGGAAACTCGAAGTTTGTTGAGTAGCATTAAAAGATTAAAAGTCGACAGTTCGCGAATCCGTATCGAATCGAAACGCTCCGATCTGTGCAGGCAATGTATATTTGTGATGCAGACGGCGCGTCCGCGGCAAACTTCGCTCGGTGAATGCAAAAATTTAAATTAAAAGCATAAATCAGGCGTGTATCGAGTAAGTTTCGAGATCGGTACTGTATTTCGGGTGCATGCTTCGGTTAATTCAGTTTGGCGTCGCTTCAGTTTCGTTAGTAATCGAATTTCCTTTTGGAATTTGGTACAAATAATTTCAGTTAAAATCTTTTGTAAGAGTTGTGTCAATACATTATACATTACATATTTTTAGCAATACTCAGTGTATTGCTAAAAATTACAGAATAATATTAACAATTATTTATTGTCATGAATCTTGAAATATAAAATGTTATTTTATATTTATACCTTCTATAAGACAACGCAAAAAAACTCTATATAATACTGTATTTATTACATATCTCAAACATCAAGAACGTTTTAAAAATTGGTTTTTGATTGATGTAAGTAAACCGGATTGGACTAATTTGAAATGTGTATTAATTTATTTAATATCAGTAATTAAATACTTATCTATCCCAAGGAAAATCTTGCAACGTAATTAATTAAAAACTAATCACAAATCAAACAAATACTATAATTATATTTCAATCATAGTATAATTTTTTATAGTATAACAATACTCCTGATCATATCGCTATCAAAGTTTAGTTTTATAGTAAATTAACAATTGAAAGAAAAAAACACTTTCATGCAATCTGAAAAAGCATACATTCATTTAAGACACACTTAATATAAATTAAATCTTGATGGTTGATTAGCTGATTCTATATGCTAGTGTCAATAAAATAAATAACACAGCTTGTATGCATTTGGTATTAATTATTGGGCCGTAAAATATAGAACAGGGATAACATTAACCATGCAGACCTGCGCGGATACTGGGCAGAGCTCAGAGCGGCTTACGGCAACTTTACCGAGGCGCACAACACCTGAGCACTCCTCTATGAATTAGCCTCCGAATCGGCCAACTGACACTTAGGAAGGGCCTATACGTGACAAACTGGTTAATACCATTCCACTTTAGTAAGACCCAAACTATTCCTCTAATACTATATTCCAACGAAAAATCCTTACTATTAAGAGTAAACTACGACGCACATATTCTTGTTTCTTATTTAAAATTCTCGACAGAAAAATGCATCAGCAAAATCCCATCATCGATACAAAATGCATTTCTTCAAAAATATAACCAGAGCATCTAGAAACCTGAGCACAAAATATGTACAAGAAACAAACGTAAGATTGAATTCTTATGCATTGTTGCATTTTGCAGACGTGGATCCCACGTGAAGGGAAGTGCTAGCTCGAGACATGCCAGTCAGCATCTGTTCTTTAGGTTTAACTCTCGACGCTGCGAGCGCTCATGCCCCCTGGGAATCCGAGTACAATACACTCGTTCAGCAGCCGGCTAACAACACCTAACTATACAATTAACACAACAAGAAATCCGATTTAAACCCATGCGCATCATACAATCAACAACACTTCAAAGGTATTGATGTCGCAATCAAAATGTTGAAAACGTGAGCAATTCGCCGCCGGCGAACTCCACAAAGAGCTTCAACCGTGCATCGGAAATGAATCAGTTTCCGTTATGAGTGAGTCAAATGATATATCTGTTTCCTTGTGTGCATTCCAAACGGGACTCTAGCCCGGCACAACAATGCTCAATGCGCTCCGGCAGATCAAATTTAAACAGGAAACACTACTTGCGGAGACACATTGTACTATTCCTTTTAATTCTGCAGGTTTATGGACGTTCAAAGATAAGTGTTTCAATTATACCAGCAGCCTTCCTAAAATATCTTTTTATTGTTACTCTTTATAGAACCGGTTGCTAAGTTGCAGACCATAGTGCCATAGCGATATTCCGATCGAGCAAACTGTTTTAAAACAAATGGAAATGTCATCGGTGTATGAAATAAATAAATAAAATCAAGTGGAAAATAGGCAATTTCACGGTGCATTGGGCATTCTTTGCGTGCCGTGTGCAAGTCTGCAGCGGCCGGCGCCGCGGCGTCACAAAAGCTTCGCTGGCGCGAATAATTTTAATCGTGGATACTTCTGCTTTTTCAGCACCCAGATATGTCGCATGTTTTCCAGAAATGCTGGCAGAAATATATTTTATGTTTTCTTTATTTCTTTGACAAAGCACTACCAATTACCTTTAGAAATGTAAACATGCTTGTATTGCTTACGCAACAATAGACAAAGTAAGGGTATTTCACCTAAAGAAACATATTAAAATAGATTCAGTATTTAAGTTAGCAAATATGATTCTAGCTAACTCTTTAAGGCATTCAAATATATTTGTTAGTTTTACTACATCAACAGTTAATCAAAGTAGTTTGGTTATATATAAGTAAATATATATATATAAGTAATACTGACGTTTATAATAAATCCTAGCATTAAAACTCTGCATTGAAACTCACGACCTAGTCAAATGTGACCTTAATTTAAAATAAACAATTAAAGCTCTAAGTTTAACTTACAATTGGAACTAATATAACTATGAATTCTTAATTAAATCATAGAATGATTTGCTTGCTTAGGGTTCCAAACTTAATATTACTTAATTTTAATACTTTTATTTGTCAATGCTTATTACTATATTATTGTAGTGTATATCTCAATAGAATACACATTTCTAACACTGTCAGCAAAACTTAGCCGTATATATGTTTAGCTATATTTATTATTAGAGCAATTCCTGCATTAAAATATTTACTTTTGTGAGAGTATTTAGTCAAAGCAAACCTGTAGTTACAATTATATAGCGAGTTTGTTCCCGTTTCAATATGTTATTCATGTATTATACATATTTATGTGTATACATATTTATGTGTATACATATAAGAAAATGTTTTTATTAAATACACTCTTCATAACATAACTTCCGATATTATAAGATATTATAAAATATATAAAATAGTTTTTTATGAGTAATATTAATAGGTTTTCTGAAAATAAAACATATACATATCATATTTTATGGTGTGAAGTGAAATATACTACGCATTAGAAGAAAATATTTAAAGCTGCCCTCTTTACGGGAAATCCTTTTAATTAATACTTAGTTGCAACATCTTTAACATCTATAAAAATCCAATAGCAACATTTAAAAATTTTGATTAATTCAAGAAGAAAATATTAAACATTATGCCAAAATCTACACGAAACATTTGTTTATTAGATAGTAAAGTAATAGTAGTTTGCCTTGCCATCCTTATTTCATTCGAGATAACAGTAGCACAAAGAAATATGGTTTGTAGCTTATGAAACAGAATTTTCGTGTATTACGGTCAGCCGTTATAGTTTTATTGAATTTTGAACTTTATGTTTAAGAAAATAGGGATTTGCAATTTAAATGTGGATGTTGCCGCGAGTAAGCTGATGCAGTCACGTTATGTATTCAGCTCGTACGCCATACGGGGGAAGCGAACCCCTACCTATGCAAATTCCGAGCTATTGCATTTGAGCTTACTGGGTATCTTTAACGGTCGTCGCGCAGATATCCTTGTGGTTTTTATAGAAACAAATCTAATTACATCTAATCCAGATCATTCAAGTCTTGAATGCCAATAATAGCAAGAATATTTCCAATTGCATTCTCATTTGTGATTAATTTTTGGCATTTATTGTATATGACTTGTTATTTTCATAAATCAAAGTACAATATTATTCAACGAGGTATATATTTTAATGAAATAATATAAATAGATTTTATATACTTTTTAATATTACCTTACTCTTAAGTTAAGTGTATGATATAAACCTCTTTAATAAAACATTTAATAGCCTAATAATAGATTAAATAGTATTATTTAAACATATATACATAATTCTTTAGACATACGTCCTGTATATAAACATTTTTTTTTAGTTATAAAACACCAAATTCAGGCAAAGAGGAATATTTTAAACATACTGTACATTCCGATTAATAGAATTTGTAGTATTTTTATGTTCATAATTTCACAAACAACTCTTTATCGTGCAAACGAAGGATATTTTTTAAAAAGAACTGTCTACCAAAAGCGGTGTGAATTAGGTAAAAGTTAAATAATCTGCGTCTGTAAGGCTTTAACAATCGGTTTTGTGTTTGCTAATTCAAGCATAAGAAGCAACCCTGCAGCGCGTCACGCTAACAAAAGCTCGCGGCAAGCGAGTGAAACTAAACGGGGGACTTCCGTTCGGCGAACAATATTGTTACCGACTCTAAGGCCTTTATATGCCTTGGCCACGCCGCAAGTCTTTTACAGCTATTTCACGAATATGCCAAACACAAGGCTATTGACACCGATGATTAAAATGCATATAATTAATGCAATTAATAATGCAATTAATGCAATACAATTAATATTATTAGAAAACACAACTCCAGATCTGCAAGTCAATCATTTTAAATTATAATATTAATAAAAAAATATTTCAGAATATCTTATATATTCCGAATATCTAATAGCTTTCTACTTTGTTGGTGGTTACAAATTTTTTTCCCATGACTTCATTGACTTCAAACAATTTATTTACACTGTAGCCTAGCTAAAATGGTGACACATTTTATATATAACTTAGGTGTCTAGTCCTTTAGGAAGGATACGAGTTATTTTTAATCCACCAGAAAGGTGTCGTGTATTTTAATACCTAAACAATAAAATGTACAGAATAATTAAATAAGTATTTTTATTTAAACCTCAAAGAACAGGCAGTTACGTTTCCTAGTAACCAAATACACGCAGTCGGTTTAAAATCATAATTAAAGTGCAGGCAAGGACAATATTCAACGAGGCGAAGTTAAATTAAAGTCGTGGATTTGGCCTGCAGCTTAGGCCAGCACCTGAGCTGCCGGAAACACAACTTTGTGTTTATTTATAATGAATATTTCTACAATAATTTAGCACTTATTACAGACTGTTGACTCTTACATGTCCCAATATTTAGGTTCAGAGTTAATAGGGACATTTTTAGACGTAGTCAACTTAAATCTGACAGATGATTGACTTAGCATCATTAGCATTTTTAAATACTTATACACGACTAACTAATATGTGTATAATATTATTAGTAATAGTATAGTGTTAATACTGAAATACATTTCAACTTCAAAGTAATTTTTTCGTTTCATTGTGAGCATTTCCAATCAAGTCTTAGTACCTTAGTACCATATATGTAATATGGAGAACTAGATCCTGGCAAAAAGCTTATTGTTTGAAATAACGGACGTCTACCATAAACAATGTCTCATCTTTTACTTTAGACCAACGGCAACACCCAGCTTGCTGTGAGGTACCGGCGGAGTAGAATTGTACCTGCACCAGGTGTCGTAAGAGGCGACTAAGGTACCAAAACGAACAGATAGCAATATATCCATCCGAAACAGTGCAGCTCGAATGCACAAGGCCGGGATGGGCAGCAGCATCCCCGTTGCGAAAGCTGCGCTCTGCGATTGCCCACACGCTTGCCCAGCGCGGCAATTATGGGCAAAAGGAAAAAAAATAAGAGCTACCTTATCTGGAGAGGCAAATGTCTAGCAGTGGACTTTCAAGCTTTGGAGCTGGTATGATGAACACGCGGCACACAAAATGGACCACTCAATTGAGTTGACATAATAGGATAAAATAGGTGACATGGTTGTGAGTAGCTCAGGATATCGAGAGATGCATATACTACTTTCTGCAAAGTGGTTTACCTTACGTGTTGCTCACTTCTAACCTACGAGCATATTGTTGTACTGCCTCACTTATGATGACCAATGATGGCACTCCATTGTTGAAAGTATAGCGGCCTCCTCTACGGTTCGCCTTCCGGGAAAATAGAGTTGGAGACGGTGGGCCTGATTTACTTTAGAGAAAAAGTCATGCGTGAATTGACGATTTATTGATTAACAACAATTGATTGATTTTTATTAACAACAACTGTCTGCACGTTATTTATTTCTACACCAGTAAATTAAGATCAAATGATTATAGCAGTTCTATTTGAGTAACTAACCTCAAAGTTTCCATAATAGTTTATTTTAAATCACACTCGATGGATCAGTCAGCAATTCTATGATTTTAGCTTAAACTAAGGGCTGGCTTTTAGTTTACACTACTTACTGGTAACATTACATTATTTTACCATAAAAAACATTATTGAATACTAGATGTAATTTGTTAATTGAGTAAAAATTCCTTGGTATTAAAGTTAATACGTACATTATTTCATTAGAACGAGTATATTATACTCATTTTAATGAAATAGTAAATAATATAAATTCTTAAACATGTTTTAAAGTAGCTCTCAGACTCTCTTGTGCATGTATGCGCACAGTAACCTTTCCTTTAGCAATGCACAATTACCAAGCTTATCTGTTCTTGATTAGCAGTAAATTTCATTGTCTTTTTATCACTTTCTGCATATATTGGACGTTATATCCATCCGTCCGTCATATATAATTAGGACAGCATTCATATTCTGTTACGTGTCTCCTGTGAATACATTAGTTTGGGAATAACTATAAAACATGAATCATATTAACATGCAGGCTAAGACAATATAACCGGGTGAAGTTAAATTGAAGCCGCAAGCAAATTTAACGTAGCTAGTTGAGCTTAGGCCACCTGAGGCACCCGCGGATAACAAAATTTACGATTTCTTTTCATATAATGGTTTGTTTAAAAAGCCAAATTCGAGGGTGGTCGGTTGTAAAACTTCACGAACATATTTTGCGTGATATTGTACGTGAATTTACCCACGGAATTTCTGTGTTTAATAACTATAAAAAACACAATAATACAGTATGCAGCATAGACTATTCAATTTATTAAATTAAGTGAATCTGAAAAAAATGAATAGAGACGTAAAACAATTCTAATAACAATAATTAGAACATGTTCCACTATTCAGTCATTACATTAGGTCGCGGGTATATTTGTAAATTATTTCCATTTTAATAACAATAAATATATATTTAACAAATCACGTATGTACGAGTACACATGAACAAAGTAAAATTGGAATAAAACAATATATCGTAGCTTACGAAGCTTAAAGCCACGCTGCCACCTGAGCCGAACCTCCCACTAAAAACACTATTTGCGTCGCCTCAGTTTATGCAATTTATTTTCAAATGTATAATACTCATAATATACACAAGAATAAAAAGCAAGAACGCAGATATAAAGTTGAGAGAAATAGAAATGCTCATAAAATTAAAGATAAAATTAAGTAAATAGTAAAATACATTAACATCCAAAGACGCTTTTTCAAAATCCTCATAAAAAAATCTACTCTAATATTTCAACATGGTCAGCAGATACTATTGTCTTATATTTGTTTTGATCTTAATGTCCCATCACTTCCTTATTCATTCACATCAATTGATATTTTTATACACAAGCGCTGGAACGAAAACTGCAACTAACCTTTTCTACTATGTCTTCGATAAGCGCATATACTTTCAGCTATACTTACACCACTTTATAAATCTTAGCCTTATTGATCATTTTCACATTTAAGACTTGTATCTATCTGCTGCATCAAGTTTACATGACAAAATCATCGTAACATCAGTGTAACCATAACATCTTTTATAATATATCTAACGTTTTACGCGCCGACTTTTTCATATAAAGGTCATTAAATATACTTAAAAATACAATATCCTTTTAAACTAATACTCCTTGTTTTAGATTAGCATTAGTAGAAACCTACGCATATTTTTCTTCGATTAAGCATACACTATATATTCGCTTAGATCCTTAATATAGATACTTTTCATACATTTACATTGGTTGACACGACCGAAATTTGATCAGCATATGACCCCCGAGATTTGTCTCTTTTATCTGTTGTATTAAACTCTATTACTTTAATACGCTTTGGATACGCAAACCAGGTCTATTAATTTTTTTTCAATTTCAGTTTTATTTAATTTTGCTTTTCCATTTGCATTATATGGAAAACTAACAGTTCTCATCAGTGTTTAGTTTTTATAAATATTTAGTATGTGCATAGAATAGCTATAAGTTATTTAAAATTTCAATATTATAATACACCTCAATAGGCCAAATATAGTAACTTAATTCTTACTGTAATATACTAATAAAAAATATTTCAGGGAAAGTAATATTACAGACATATAGAATACGTATTTATTAACGACATGCCTTTTTTTTACTTGATTCTTAAATTAGTATTTGATAAGAGAAAAGGTGCAGTGACTTAATAATCGGAGACTCGAAAAAGGTGAAATTGCTCATCATGACAACAAAAACTGATCTGCCTATCCTTGTATACGTCTAGAATAAATTCAAGACGGTTTCCAAAACAGATAAAACGTTCCCAATATGTTATATATGGTCTAATATATATAATTGTATTGTAGTATGCCACAGTTGATCCTGGCTACACAGGAATTGCAGTTGCGAGATAGACAGTAGTCTAACGTTCCATTGGCACTTCAGAGAATTGAAACTGTGCTGAATGCCTAGGTTTAGTTGCAGAGCGCCTCGCAACGCTTCTAAGCGTGAAGATTTGTTTCAGGTCGCGATCGAGCGTGCTGCGACCGCGCCGTAATTTATTCCACGGAACCACGGCACAAATGCTACTAAGTCAGAAAGGCCATACTTTATATGGTGCCGGAATTTAGCAGAAACACCTAAAACAATATGCAGGCGCAATACGCTTTCTCCAGTTAAACCTTATCGAATATTCATATGTGAAATATTGTAACCTGTTTAAGTTTTGTGATTAAACTAGTGACTGTATAGCAACTTCATACGTGAGAATAGCATGCTCCTTTGTGGTTTAAATATAGCCTTTTTAAGCTGTAGACAAAGGTTGACCATACGCTTAAACATATTATTGTTTTCTTTTGATTTAGTGCTTGATTTGGACATTTATTTAGTATATGAATTTTATTATCTCGCTGGTGCATATTTATTGGTAGCCTATGACCTTTCCAAGGTACAAAACACATTAAATTTCTACAAAACCAATATTACTTATTAATCTATTAAAGATGAACAAACCGTAAAACCTACTATAACAAAATATTTAATAACCCACAAATGTAATATTTAATAACCCCAACGATGTTACTCGTTATTGCAAAACTAATGCGCACTCCTTAAACATGAAACGAAAAATTGAATACAGTATTAATTACCGCTTTGCCTGATTGTAACGAAAAGGTGAAAATGTATTAGTGTTTCGGGTTTAAAAGGCGTACAAACAAAGGAGTGTGAAGCAATGGAGAGCAAACAGGGTCATAAAGCACGTCACAAGAACGAGCCTATATATAATCAGCTTAGTGATAAATTGGCAAACAACACGCGACGACACAGCTGCTTCCGACCGGCCGCCTCATGCTGACGCCTGTCCTTAGAACTCACCTTACGCCATTTTGTTTTCGATAGTAAACAATGGATTCGATTTGTCGATACAACAATCTCTGTCTGTTACGCTGTTATAAGAAAGATATTTACCTGATATTTCTCAACACTTTCTATAATCTTGAAATATTTTCATATTTATGATATATAAGTATTGAATTTGTCGCAAAAAATAAGAATACCTTGTCTCGAAAGAAATTGTTCACTCGGTATTTTACGAAAAAAACACTACTCATCACAAACATTTGATTTTTATTTGTTTAAATGTGTTAAATAAATCTAAAACCAATATTATAACTGGTTTTGTTGTTATTTCACGACTAGACGAAACATGCGCAAACCAGCGTCAGTAAAATTTTTAATTTGTTTCAACCTAGATATTTCAACTCGCTCGCTAAATTCCAGGAGGAATTTCTCCATTGTTACGGAATGGGATATTTTTGTTATATAAACATTAACGAATGTAAAAGGTAAAAATATGAGTCAATATTTAAAATAAATACGAAGATGTAAAAACCAAACTACATTTATTACAGCCGGATAGCAATTTAAAAAATGTAATGTATTCGCTCGATAATATTTGTGCGCCTCTTCTACGAATGAACGCATTTTGCTGACATTTTACCGCAGTTAATATAGTTATAATTCCATTTAGCTTCTCGAGCTAGCAGCAAAGTTCAAGGAGAGATCTAGAATTATATGAGGCATAAGGTAAATCAAAAGTACCTCACCTGTGAAGGAGAACAATATCTGCAGTATCGCTGACGCTGTGGTCGCTCCAAGGAGGTTTCGCATTGTCTATGCGCTCTCTCTCCCCGACATTGGATATTCGTCTATGATACTTTGGCGCTTACTGATTCCATATTCTTTAGCTTTTTCATTGTAAGAGAAAAGCTTATAGGTGAAATCGCTACGTTGATGGTCTTTTGTCGTCTTTTGTACGTTGCATCGTATCTGAGAATAAAAGCATACATGTAAATAAATAATTTTAAACTAAAAAATTGGATTTTGTGAGCCTTTAGCTAATAATTTAGAGATTTAATTCAATTTCGATGTATATTATAGCTAACCAGTAAATCCCTACTTTGTTATAAAAGTACATTTCTTTGAATTAGTTCTCAATATCGAAGCTAATTTAATGACCTAAATATATTACATCATGAATTCTGATCAGATTGTGATACAACTATTTAAAATTAGATATGCCGGCATTGAAATTAAATATGTATTATTTCTTCTATCTTTTATACATTTACTGACATAACAAAACTATGTTTCAAACTTTTCTAATATTAATGCGTTATGTTCATTCATATGCAATGTACTAAATAGTAATGATAGATAAACAATATTTAAAAACTATAATAAAGCAAACGTAACACCAAACTTCGTAGTAAATCGAACATGAAACATGTGAAAAGTTTTTTAAATCATTAAGAGCATCGTTTGCGGCGGTAAGTTGCTGATGATGGAAATTTGATATGTCGCAGCCGATGTAACATTCGAATGTCGGTCTGGTTTGTTCGCCTCATCGTATAAATAAGCGTGGAGTGGTTTTGTATCACGCGAACCGGTCGTTAACCCTGCTCCACAGGCTACTAATGTGAGTAAGGGTGTCATTGCGACCGCTACCACTACTTCAGGGAGTCGAATGTCAGACGAGAAACTATAATTAACTCGGATCTACCTCATAAGGAGATTTAATGAATTGTTAACTTTGATTCAGGTATGATTGTTGTTTCAGGAGAAATTACTTATTGTTTTTTGGGGGACTATTATTAATTTAACAGCCAATATCTGTTAAATCAGACATTTTGTTGAAGAATCTTTTTTATTTACTTACAGTAAAAGATAAATTTACATACAGATAAAGTATACAAACTGAATAATTCGAAATTAAGATGAAATATCTTTAGAAATTATAAAATATACAGTGTATTTCATATCATAGTTAGCATTAGTATTAATCATCATTATATTCGCCATTAGAAGTCTATTGCTGGAGGCCTCCCTAAGAAAGGGGGAATTTTGCCTATAATTGGGCAAGCGTGTTGGCAAACGCAGAGCTCAGCTTTCGCGACCGGGATGCTGCTACCCATCCCCACCCTGTGCATTTGAGCTGCACTGTATGGGATGGATATACCACGATATATCTGTTCTGGTACCTTTGTCGCCTCTTACGCCACCTGGTGCAGTGAATGCTACTATAGGACTCTGCCGGTACCTCACGGCTTTATTATGAAGTATTATTTGATAAAAACTACTTCTCTCGTTTTGTTTGTCCGTGTTTCATTTTTACCCGTAATCATCAAGCAAAACTGAAATTTAACTCTCAATTCCGCTCATTACCGGCGCTGGCCGGCACTATCCAACGGTTATTTAGTGGTGACCAAGCATTGGGTTTGTGGTTTTCTCACTTTAAACCGAAATTGATTCGACCCGATTGTGTTTGTTTAACCGGCAGCTAATGGCTTCGAATAATTCGGATAGATGGTTGATTGGTTTGTAAATGCGGAATATTGGCAATATTTTTATTGTATAATTTTTTGCTGGTAATATGAGTGAATTTATTTTAATTTAAGATAGTTTTTTACTAAAGTTGAACTATAATTTATTATTCGGTCACACACTAAACCGGTAAGCCATGTAGTTGATTTTTTTAGGGTTGAGCTCCCCTAATGCTCCAGACAAGTCGTTATATGTTTTATTATGAAATTCCTTTAATACGGACAGTTAGATAAAATTTTACAACATTTATTTTTCTTTATAAATGGCATATGATTTAGGCTTAATTAATGTAAATCGCTTATATTAAGAAATCAATATAATTTGTGCAATTTATGTGCTTGTGGTTTATTTACTTCCGATAACTTAAATATCAGGGATAATACAATGTTATATTCAGAGTATTGGTTTACCAATAATTCACGCGATTTTAAATTTGTGACTAATTAAGCTCGTTTTAGATTGTTTTGACTTTAGTAGTTTCTTTAGTAGTTTGACTAAGAAGATTTCTTAAAATTACTGAAAAGTACTCCGACGGCATTTAATTATAAAGAACTTTTTGTCAAAAAATACACATGTAGTTTTTGTACAGTAAAAAAGGGCTACATTTTAGATAGAACGATTATTATTTACTTTTTAGATTGTTGTTCCGCTGAATTGCACTAGCTATAAGCCGCATTCAACCTCTGGATTTTCTTTTGGAGAACGATGGAATAGCCTATGGTTAAGTATGAAATTATAGTTTCTTATTAGTATTAATTAATTTGCTCGTTCTTTTGAATTTTAAATGAAAACAATGTAAATATTGTTAACAAGCCTAAAACCAGTGGAGTGACTCATTTTAATGACAGATTGATCTTATGATATTTTAAAATTATTAATCAAATAGTATTATTATTTATCAATCGGTTACCAATGAGACGTTATAAGAACATAACTGACTATACCGATATTATGATAATTATTGTTTCCCAAACTTTACACTACGCAGTCCTATTACATATAAATTAAAAACGTCGATTTTTAAAACTATACAAAAAGATGAATAGACCCGCCCGGCATTGCGGAGTGGAATGTCAGGGAAATATTTTTTGAAAAGGTCCGCTTTTTCAAAGCTACGTCGTCGTCGTATTGAATGCGTTTTAATGAAAAAACATGCGCCGATTCGCAACAGTCAAGGGAATTAAAACCTACCAGTCGAGCCGGCGCTCCCAAATGCATCGTTCGGAATTTTCATTTGTCCGAATATTATTTTGTCAGAAGATTTTACCGGTAGCTTGTTTACTTTTGTAGTTAGACAAATATACATCCCGAAAATTTAATTGTTATGTGCCCCAATTATTTTTTTTCATTGAACATTGCAGCACAACTAGTTACAAATATATAATATTATTCTTGCGTGATTTTAACGATTATTAGAATTAAACTAAATTTTGGCATTTTAAAACTTCTTTAAATTTTTATTGTGGGTAGAGTTATTGTAATACAGTATCGGTATTTTATTTTAGTACACAAGTATTAAGGCTTTTTACTACAGCATAAATTTTTTTTTTTCACATAGTGGAAAATTATTCTATTGGCACTTTGCCAATTTATTTTCGTGGACTTAATTTATATCAGATTTATTTTATAATATTGTGACCCCAAGAAATAACGACGCCAGTTCGATTATTATTTAATGTAATCAGTTTCACATCTGTCAGTTTTTAACCATTAGTTTTAATATCAATCAATGGCTAATTACATATGACTTAATCATACTATCGATATTAAAATTCCCTATGTTATGTTTTTAAAATATTATATTATACCACTTTACTTATCTTTATTAAGGCCGTTTAAATAGGTAAATCATATATTAAATTATTTGTTACAAGTAATATAAGATAGACTTATAAAATATGACAGTACGTACTTGTTAATACAGCCGGAGAAACTCTATTAAAAAGCTTCCTGACACTTTATGAAGTTACATTCTACAAACTTTATATTTTAAACAATATATAACTGTTTGGATTAATTGTCTGTATTTTAAAACGCCATATAATGGCTGCGTGATAATTTACGAAAGTTATCGGAAAGTTCCCGCCAATTCGCGCAGAGTCTAAGCTTCGACTCGTCCACGCGTCAGCATGTGCGCTGAGCGACTGAAGGCTCGCTTTGCTCCGACCTACGCGCTCCTGCTTGCCTACCTTTCAAGTTTTCCACCAATTTCTCCCTTCCAATAGATCCAAACTGCGAGTCAATCCCAAACAAATAACAGCTTTAACTCTTTGCCGTACAAACCATTTTTGTTTACTTGATATTTGACTTAAATTAAATATTATCTGCTAACTTGAAAAAGGTACCGGAGCTTAGTTCAAAATGGTAGTAAGTATAAATCTCACGATTGCGCATCGTGATACTTCTTGATAAACTATATTAGGTCTAATATGAAGTAGCAGAATATTCACGAAACCACTACAAAACGCGAAAATTTTTCCATGTGAGAAAAGGACGGCTACAGTTTTTCGTGACAAAGGGTACGGCCTACGTGATCTGCTTGGTGGGGGTGATCTTAAAATGTTCTAAGAATTCGTACGATAGAAATAGTGTTTTGTCTGAAAGTGGCAATGGTTTTGTTGGAGCGACATTGCTGCACTACAGCATTTGGAATAAAATTTTGAAAGCGAAACTTAAACATCTCTATCGGGCTACGTGAAGTATTAGCCTTAACTGCATAGTCTCATTCATAATACATTAGTAGCGAGCGCAGCCTCTCAAAGGACCTAACTCGAAGCAAATGTTGTTTATTTTGTTAGGGAAGAAAGCTTGTATACAACGGAGGGAACGCCACATGTCAGAACATGAATAAAAGAAGAGCTATGCTTCAGACTTTCAAAAGTTTTAGCTAGAATTTTTCAAAGCGATACCAACATTTCTCATGATGTAAGCCAGTCGTTAACGCAGAGTTGACTCAATATTGTTTGCTCACTGCTGCTAGTATCAAATCAATAGAAGGTTTTAAACTTTGTTGACAATGATTTACAATGAGTATGTTTGTTTTGAAACAACGGAGTACGTTTATTCTATAACTTGAAAACGGTAGCTCTATCTGATCAATTTAATAATCAAAAAAATAATAACCCAGGAATCAAATGATCTTTGCAAATAGCATTTTTAATTTTACTGAATTGATGAAAAACTTAATATACAATTTTTGAATACCTTTTTTCATAAGGTCAATCCAGACGAAAAAAATATTACGTCCTCTACTTTACCGTTTTTAATGACAATGGAAATTATTACGACGAAGATGATATTAAAAGATTTTTAAATAAGATAAGAATACCATTTTTTGCAGTCAAGTATTGACTCGGGATGAATACAGACAAAAGACATTTTAGTGACATAGTACAAGCCGTAGTCTATATTTTCATTAAGCAAAGATTCTTTTTAAATAACCAGTATATATAATAATAAACCACTGACAACCACGTAACCGATGTACTAACGATGATTTAAAATATTAATTTTGTTATATATAACTATTTATATAAGAGATCAGGAATTACTCGATTTTGACGAACTAAGTTTAGTCTATAAACTAAATAAAACGTAAGTAGGCGGAGCCACGGTTAAAAGAAAAACCAGTTTTATGTAAATGGTGATAGTTTTGTGGAAATTCTAACGAAAACATTTTATCTAAATTACCCTTACAAACGTAGTATGTAAATTCATCGCATTATTTCCACATTAAAAATGAAAAAGCAAAATGCAGAATAAAATTAATGGCGGCTGGACTATCGCGAACTCTAATAGAGGTCCAGCTAATAAATTGTCTTAAGTACTATCAGCTAGTCGAAATAATTTACTAAAGCAATTTATGAGTTGTGACCCTAAATTCAGGCGATAAATTATGGTTTACTTTGTCGTTTATGAGGGCGGCAGACATAACCCTGCAGGAACATGTGTAACAGATTGCGGCAATAAGGGAAATTGTCTTTTTTATGAACGCCCGCCGACGACGTAAAGTATTCACGTGGATGGCAAGATGGCGCCACTTACGCGAAAGACTTTTTAATTTCGGTGACATCTTCTAGACTCTTATAACCTAAAAGGAAAGGTTAGACTTATATAAATTAATAAATAAGTACTCTTAAATAAATAATTTATAACATCGCATTTCAACTAGAAACAAAAAATGACGAGACGTAATTAAACCGAAATACTAATAGCTTTAATAGCATAAAATATTAACGACCCGCTGGGCTTAAATAGGCACTTAAATCAGTCTACCTATTAAAAAAAGCCGCATCGAAATCCGTTGCGTTTATTTTTTAGATCTAAGCATACATACGGAAAATCAGACAGCAGAAAGCAATTTTGATTTAGTGATACGAGTAGTGCATAGATGTCATAGTAACATAGAGATTACAATTTTTAAAGCAAACACTAGGCGTTCTCATTATTGCGCGAGAGTGTACAATTTGATATACTGTGAGCTACAGTGCTACGAGTAGCTTGCTACGAATATGTTGCAATTAAGTCTCGATGTACAGTATTTTTATAAAGATTTATAGCGTTACTTTTCCGGTTGACAACGATATTGTGAATAATTGTCGTCTAGAACTGTCTAGAACATCTAGCCGCGCTGGGTAAGCGAGGGAATAATCGCATAGCGTAGCTTCGCGACTCGAATACTGCTGCCCATTTCCGCCTTGTTGCATGTAGGCTACGTATACCACCGTTTTGGCTGCATATACCACCATCTGTCGATTCCGGTACCTGTTTTTTATAACTTTAATTAAAATTAAATAATGGCAATCAAAAAATGTTTTAGTTACTTAGTCTCTTTATACCAATCAAATGTAATCGCCTGTTGGACATTAGCGGTCCTGTCAAATAATAGTATTGTGCGTCTGCATTACATATGATTGTTACACTGAGCAGGCGTCAATTACACCGTCTGAAGTTTCCAATATCACAGATACTGTACTATTCTACTATTCTACTCGATGGTAGGTACTATTGTACTATTCTAGCCTCTTCTACTACGATTGTACTATTCTATTACTCTGATCTATTCTACTATTACTTAATATTTACTGAAATTAATTAATATTTAATAAATTTAATTAGTTTCTATATAATTAAATTTAAATAATTAATTAAATTAAATAAATTGACCTGAGTCCGTGTTAAGCCACTTACAGCACTCCTGTTACGCGCACCAGACAACAGTGTTATCATAAATATATATATTTAACACTCTGATACATATCATCATATAAATACTTGCTCTAGGTGGGAATCGAACCCACGACCTTTGGCGCACAAGATAGAATCACTACCACCTGAGTAATCGGGCATAGATTGTCGTGGGTTTACTAGTGCTATGAATTTGTATAGATATTGGCTAAATTTGATTTGACAGTATTAACCATACAGTGAACGGTTCTATGTACTTTCGACATGTACGTTAGCTGTCAGCAACCTTTCAGAAACGGTCGCGCAGTAACACGACAATAAAAATAAAAATTAAATTAAACAATTTCTTAAACATAAAAAATTGAGGCATGAATAAAAATCAAAACAATGTTGACGTTTTCCAAATGCCTAAAACCGAAGGCTCCGAACATATCATTTGTATTTATCATAAGATATATAAAAGATATATAAAATAGTAGTTAAAAAATCAAAATTCATGCAGCTACCGAGAAGTTCTTTAATGCAGAATCCCGATCAATTTAAAGTATAAATTTTTTTTTTTCTTATAGAATTGCCACGGGATGAAAAGAGGAGAGACGCACGCGGCAACGCGCAATGTAAGTGAACGCTACACAATTCGAGCCCGGGCCATTTGTCTTTTCACCTGAACGGTGTCCAGTGCGAACTGAATCCAGAAGTTAATTTCACGGGGTATTTCTCCCACTGTAAGAAAGCGCTTTATTTTAGTGCACTCTTGTGTAAAATAAAATTAATTCATTTCTTTCCCGGAGCGCAGGTACCCACCCGCATCCAAACTTTGATTACTTCCATTTAAATGACGGGACTTTAATAAAAACTTCGGTGACATTGATTAGGTTTTTTTTTATTTGTCATCGATGAAATTTGGCTTCATAACAATCTTACATATTTTTATAGAGTAAATGCATTGTGTAATGCGTATAACATGCAAACGCAGTATGCATGTTAAGAAATTAATTTTTATTCTGATGTTAATAACACATGATCTAATTAGATATCATGATTATACCAGGCGTAGGACGTTGCTTGTAAAATAAATATAAATTTATCAGATAGATGTATTTTGCTTCCATTTTCTTTGCTATATATATTATAAAAATGTAATTAGAAATTTGTGAGTGTTAATGAAATATTGTCAAATCTCAACATTGCTCATAATTTCCATGTTGGCTTGGTCACAATCACACACTGTAAGTCCGCGACGGAGGTGCTATTTATGCCCGCCCCGTTGCATTTAAGCTTTTGGTTATTTATTGTCATTCTAAGCATCAAAGTCAAAGTCATATGTCTTTGTTTAAGTAGGCCTATCACAGGCACTTTTAAATCGTTTAAACAATAACAAAATCAGGAACTATAGATTTGCTTATTGCAATTTTACATAAATAACGGATGTCCCTGACAACCCCATAGTGTCATAATAGTAATTTATATAAACAAGTTATTGAGTATCCTTTAATACTAGTCTGCTGGAACGGGTCTTAAAAGTTTATAGCAGGTATTTTAGGTGCGCCACCAGAAGAGAAACGGCAAGAAAAATTTAAGGTTTTAAGGGTTCCAATAATTCTAAATAAAAAGTATATATTATTGGAACTCATACCGGCGTCGTCGGCGCTTACAAACCGTTGTCTTAGTAGTAGAAGTTAGAGCGATTCAATTCGAACCCAAGCAATTTCATCATTAATTTAATCTTCGAAGCAGTAATAAGCCTTAGCATTAAGTTTATTCTTTACGCTATGCTTGCAATTATTTAGAAGCGTATTTTTAATTCTATATGGGGTTTTATTATTTAATTTTATACTTTTTTTTCTATACAAATTATGTTTTGGATCCTAGCAATGGGCACTGAAAGTTTAAACTTATTTCTAATACTAGCAGACCCGGCGAACTTCGTACTGCCTAACCGTTAATGTCGTGTTACCTTTTAGATAGACTAATTTAGGCTTTGATGAACGTAATATAATGAAACAAGATAATATTAATATAGATAGAAACATAAAAGTATTGTATTATGTTGAATGATGATCAATACATACAAAATGAGAATAAAATCTAAAAATAAAATAATTTTTATTACGTACTTCAAACACATGTCAGAAAATAATTAAAAAGTATGTTGTGCAGATCGGGATACACTCGGATTAATTCATTAATGGGATTTTCATTTAAGCACCTTGTGGTAAACGACATTCTTTGATTTTTGCTCTGGCGCACGAACAAATAAAGCTGATAGTTTTAACTCAAACTGAATATCCGTTGGAATCATCGGAATCCATGAAATAAGAACTTCCTCATCTTTAAATTTTCCTTTAAGTATCGACACGTGAATCACATTGCTCATCAGTTTTCTTATCACCAAACGCGTTCCATTGCACAGTTTTGGTTGGTTTAAATTTCTAAGCATGATAACCACCGAGCCGACCTTCCGTTGTAAATTGTACGGTGGTATACCAAGCACATCCAAGGAGGTTAAGAATTCATTTGGATAATTAGTAGCATCTTTTTCGTTTATTACATAGTCGATAGATTTGAATAAATACAAAGTACCAATAATTGGATTTTGAATTATAATATTCATGTCATCTACATTTTTATTTTTAGCGGCCATAATTGCTCACTCACTTAACCATTTAGTATTTTTGTGGTTAGCAATGATATCTGGGAATACTTTATTGATAAGCTCGTCCTCAACAGCAATACGGCCATTAACGATAGTCAGCAATTGCTTCGAAAATCATTAGCAGATAGATTGTTCAACAATGCAACTCTTATATTTACAGACAGTTGAAGTTTCTTTACATATCGCTACAGATTTTATGCTTTTACAAAAGCAAAGTCTGATTATACATCTCCTCATTGACCTCAAGATCGTAATTTCTTGAACTGACACGAATTCGATGTAAGATATCTTCTAACATGCTATCTTTTTATTTGTTCCACAGATCACGTGGGTTCGATGGGAAGCATGTCGAAATGATGATAGCAAATAATGTGCGTATCTGACTTGGAGATGCAGAAATAATTGCTTCAACGAGTGTCGTGTCTCAATGAGTATCGTTTTCAAGCAAATTCAGCTCTTAACATACTGAACGAAATGAATGAATGAATGAACAAACACACTATACCATTAACAGTTGGTAGTGATTCAAATGATGTTGGCCCTCGAACATGTATCAGCAAGAATTGCAAACAGAAACATTCATCATACTTCGGATGATCTGTGTAAATACTACCAAGAGCATCAGTAAAGCGCAATGCATGGAAGCAAGGCGATGCAGTTCCTTGTCATTCAATGACCAGGAACTGCATCGCCTTGCTTCTGAGGTTAAAATTTCTTCGATGTAGCGTTCCAAATGTAATGACGTATTATTTCTGAGTAAAGCAACGTTCGTGCAAACGGATCACTTTGACAAATCGCAAAGAAGCTGGTTAGTGTTGTAGTGTGAGCAGCATTCGGCGCTGTGAAATATACTCTCTCACGGTGCACCCCGAAATGTACAACAGTGGGATGTCGTTTGTGAATAGGGAATAAAAATATACGCTAAATTGCTTTATTGCAGTTCACATATCTAATAACTTAATAGCGCGTGATTTCATCGTTGATATTGGATGTTTGGATACCAAAACCGCTATGAAAGGGACATGAGATATTTTCAAATGTATTTGATTGACTCGACCGAAGTATATTTTGTTGCCTAATTGCATTATGGCTCCGCTGGGAAAGATTAGATCTTCTAGGACGCGGCATTGTTATTAATGCACTCGCACAAACCACATAAAACCACCAAATATAATAACAGTGCCTGAACTTTCGAGACATAGACAGGAGCTTGTCAAGAAAAATAATAGATAAAATATAAAAAGATATTTAAATAAATAAATTAATATAAAGACATTTACACTTTTATTAACCTGTAGAAAAAATCTTAGGTATTATTATTATGCACACAAATTAGTGTTTGAACAAATAAATTACAGTACCTGAACTTTCAAGACATTTTATAAAAAATAAATTTCTGAACGCACAAATGTTTGTCATGAAATAAAGAAATGAGCATCTATTTAAATGATTAAGTATCTATTAATTAGACATGTCGAGTTTTCATTGTTTTTTGTTTGGCGAAGACAAATTCAAAGGATCAATTAATTACCTTCTTCTTATCCAATGTTTCATTGTGCACACAATCAAAAGCTATGGATAAATCTCCTAGAACATCAAGCGATTTCTTCTAAGCATAAAAAAAAAATTTTAAGAGCTCGACACCAGAATCGGTTGTAGAGCGACCCAATCGAGTATTAAGAGTCTAAGAGTACTTAAGAATTCGTGAATCGTTATTTTTTTAACACGTATATATTAGTTCGTTATGCATGCATACATACTTGACGGAAGCATCGAAGAAAATTTCAACACTTTCCAAACGCTTCTTTTCATTTCAGTTTATTGAAAAATATTGCAAGATTTATGATTTATTATTTATTTAATTCGTATTGCATTAAATACCATGACCATAAGTATTACAAACGCTTTTCCTTTACTGACGTTAACGGACCCGTTATTTCTGCATCATATTGATAACCCCTAGATTTCTGTTCATGAAGTAATAAACAATACTGGGAAACAACTTACTTTGAATATTCGAAATAGTTCCACCTATTCCTTCGTTTGTAAGATAGTACTTTCATTATGCTAGTTAGGAAAAAGAACTGAAATATTTCTTCTAAGAAGATGGCCGGCCCTTTTGTTAAAATAGGTATCTATAGAAATTGAACAGTCTATTGCGTTTACTGTAAGCAGTTACTAAACTTAATCTGGATATTTTGGTCCAGCCTATTTCTGGACTATTCTAATATCAACGGTTCATTTTCACATTTTCACCGTAGAATAAAGTCCAGGCTACGCTTAATGCAGTAACGTAAAATTCAGTCAATTAGTATATTTTTTTAGCTTGCTTCCTTAAAAACACACGTAACAACTTTCCTTTATGTAAATCTGGAAAAAATATTACTATTGAACAATAAATGTATTTCAACCAGGCGGTATCTTGTCTCAATTTCGTTATACAAGTACTTCTTGCACATAACTTCCTATTGAATCTCACCATTGCACTCTTTTAAGTCAATCAGAATGCTAGTATTTGAGTACAGTATTGTCATAATTTTCTGCAACATAATTTCCATAACATCTCATATATTCCGTGATAAGTCGCTTAAAGCACTTGTATTACGGACAACAGACAACAAAATAATCATAAATATACTACTTAAATGCATATATTCAACACCCAGACACAGATCAAATTTAAATATCATCATATATTTGTTTGGAGTCGGGATCGAACCCACGACCTTTGGCGCAAAAGACAGAATCACTACGGGTGCAGATGGCGCCATCGAGCCCGTCGAGTTTAATTTTTGTCATATATAAAATATAGATAACAGCTCGAACTGATACTTTTGCTAATATTTAGAAAGCCATACAAACGTATAAATACATATAGTTCAGCAATTTCCGCAAGTCAATCATTCCAACCGCCTGACTTGTATTGCGATATTACCAGATGATATTTAATTAAACTTCATGAAATCTGAACAAAGGTGTCGTTCTCCAGTCAAAGGCCATTTCGGCCGATCATGAGACCAGACGTAAGGGAGCTTTGGTTTTCCGTTTTCAGATAGCAAAAGGCTTATGCTGCTAGAGCTCTGATATGGGTGGTGACAGCACGGATACATAAGCGTAGCGGAGCAACAAAGTGAAAACAAATCGACGATACGGTTCCGTACAGGCTGGGACGTTTTTATTTTGTCTGCCACGTAATTGAATTTTGTGGTCCGCTCGATCATATAGCTTCGGTTTGTGCTCTGGATTGTTTACGAGTATAGGTATGCAAATGTTTCGAAATAGATTTTGTATTTTCCTTCACTGCACTAAAGAAGATGCCTTTATTGGCGATTTAAATCAAGTCAGTGTTGTCTGTGTAATATGTTTCCGTTTGTCGATTTGTTTTTTTTAAAAGAATATCATCTTGTTTTCAAAGCCACATTTCCACCTTTAAAGTTTTAAGGAATATAAGGTTTTTTGAACCTAATTTTTTAAACTTTTGCGGATAGTGGAACTCATAGCTTTTAGTTCAATAAATCAAAATACATTCGTGCCATATCTCTATCAAAGTTGTTATTTAATATTCAATTAAGTGCTTTTTAAATCTTTTAACGATAAGATTGAGGTGGTATGATAATATTTTTTTTTAATTTTTAGTTTAATAATCGAATCTGTGATAAAATCTACATTATTCAATGTAAAGTAGTCTAATAGGACAGCACTCTTTTATTTATACATAAATAAACATTATAACTATTGATCTCTTTGACCTTTCCTTTTATTCTTCTATCGTTAATGCACCAAAGCTTACGGCTACCTACTTACCCTAGTACCTGAGCTCGCAGCTAAAGGTAAAATAAAAAACATGAATCACCACCTGTCCGTTCGCACGGTTTTGCTAGATTGCTTACGTACTCGACCGGGTAAAAGATTTTTTTCTTGCTAAAACGTGCAAAAGATGAATTGTTCCAACTACAATCGCATTCCGAGGGGCCGTTTCAATGAATTATCTACATTGTTACGGTTATGTTCAAAAGCTCATTTTCGTTGTTGGGTTGCAATGTAATGGTAAAACGCGGATAATACCAATGCAAGTTTATAGTTATGTATGTGAGGTAAAGTTTTAGTAAGTAGTGTACAAGTAATTTTTCTTAGGAGAATACTTTTATAAAATATGAGATTAATTATCTTTATTTTTATTCATCATGAAGCCCAGAGATACCGGCAGAGTAGAATAGTGCCCCCTTCTGTACCAGGTGGCGTAAGAGCCAACTAAGATACCTGAACTGACAGATGGCGGTATCCATCCGAAACAGTGTAGCACAAATGCACATCTCCCTCCCCCGAGAGAGGCAGCAGCATCCCCGTCACGAAATCTGCGCTCTGTGATTGCCAACACGCTTGCCCAGCTCGGTAATTATGGAAAACTCTCTATTTCTTGAGGAGCCCTATGTCCAGCAGTGAACTTCCAATGGCTGTAATGACGATTTTCATTCAAAGCTAGTTTTACTATTTTTCGTAGTTATCATATCGTTTAGCTTTTGAAAATCTGTAGTTAATCCTGTTTTTTCGTATTGATTACGATTTTGTGACATAAAACTACAGGTTCGTAGTTTTAGTACAAAGAAAAACTATCAAATTAAATATATATTCCAAGTAACTGCTGTAAAATCCTTAGTGTAAACGCACGAAGTTACGTCTAACGTAATATTTTATACACGGACAAAGAAAACAAAGGGATGGTTTGTAAGAACATAAAGCTCCTAGTGCAGTATAAATATTTAAGCCGTTGATATGTAGAAAAAGATTCACGGTATATATTCTTTTAGCCCTAATTCTACTAAATACCATTTTTTGAGTCTCTCAAAAAGATCTTGAATATGTATAAATAATACAACTATAATATGATACAAATTTTTATCCACCATTATCACATCAGTCGTAAGACGGCCACTGCTGGGCATAAGCCTCTCCAAGTGATTTCCAATACCAGTTGCAAGCGTCCAGCGGCATTCTGCGGTTTTAGTCATATCGTCTGTCCACTTTATAATGGGCGCCCTACTACTACTCTCTGTGCCCACTGCCACTTCAAATTGATTACTGCTTTAACTTTGCTTCTTTTACAGATCTCGTTATTTGTCGGTTGCGCAAAGAGTCTCCGAGCTTTGTCCTCATCGTTGCTCATTAGGTGGTTATGAGTTGGCTAATAAGGCCAATAGTTAGAGATTTTCTACTTGAAACACTGAGGTATGTCAAACGAGAAGGTGTTCCGAAGTTTTCTGAACGCTGACCTATATATTTCAGCGATTGATCTTTTTCTTGAAGTTGGACTTACCCAACTGGCCTATTTATCCTTGGTATATACGTACGAGCCAATAACTTCAAGAAACAAGTTCTCAACTAATACTGTCCAAAGTACCCATTGGATATTACACATAATTTTTTCATCAGCGTGTTCATTCAGAGACCCACCTGTTAAGAAATCAATGATTCAATTTGTGCTCTTTTGAGCATCGTGCTTAAATCTTCCACAGATTCTGCCATAACTATAATATCGTCTGCAAATCGAAGGTGAGTAATGTATTTGCAATTAATATTGATGCCAAATCCTTGCTATTCCTCGTGCGTGACGACATTTTCGACCGATTTACTTCGACCGAACTTGCTTCTTGAAGTTTCGAAAGTGACATTAAACATTTATAAAGGAATAGTCTTCGAACTCTGCTCCTGTACTCAGACCGACATAATGGCAATGTATGACATTGCCATTATGTCGGTCAACACTTCAACATTTTATTGTATGGATTGTCACTATGGCACAACTGAAGGAGTCATACAAATGTTTCAAAAGAAACGAAGGTTTTCTCATAGCCCACAAACGCCATTAATAATGGCATGTTATAATCTACAGTCTTCTGTATAAATTGGCACAGCGTCAAGATGATGTGATCGTAAAGATGTGGTCTATGACGAGTTATTTATTCTTTATCCCATCGAGTCTAATGCTGGCTGAATCTGACGTCATTTCAAATCGTTTGGCAGGACTGCAAGCAGGACTCAAATACGCTGTGTAGGAGAGAACATCACGGACACGTCGGAGAGTGCAGTATTTTATTCTAAGCCTAGTCCGGAAAAAGGTCGTTTGATAGAGTAGGGTCGTAATGGCATTGTATTAGTTGTTGAGAAGGATACATCTCGATCTAAGTTCATGAACATTAACATTTTGAGATTTTTTTTTATTTTAATGGTTGTATACCTTTACAAATTCCTTAAGATTTATTGTGTATACTCTTAACCTTAAGGAATTTATTTTCTAGTGGCATTTATTTATATAATAACAAACTATATGCAATACGATGGGTTAGACTAAATTTTTCGTGAGCAGTTGGTGCAGAAATATAAAATAGCGTGATTTTCTAAGAGAGCGATATAAACTATCATTTAATAATATTAGAATCTCACATAACATCTCATGTGTGTGATGCATGCATGCAAAAAATATTAATCCAATTATTTAATCTTACAAAGGAACATCATATAAAATATAAACATCGATCAAATTAAACTGATACTTAAGTACATATATATATGACAACCAAACACAAAACAAATAATGAACACTCTTGTTTCCCCAAGATCAGAAAAGTAGTCGTTGTGACCCTTCCCTAGGATTCAAATTGTCCACACGCCAAATTTCACCAGAACTTGTTCTCGGTTAAGTCTTAAAAGGGTGCATAAACTGAAGCACAAGCTCATTCGCATTAATAATATTATTATTGTAAATTAAGAAAAATTTCGTGTTTTAACTACTGAGCCGATTTCATAACTTTTTCCTTACTATGTACAGTTTGCTCCAACTACTAGATTAGAGATATCCTATCTCAAATATTCCAATTCCCTTTATATCTCAATTCATAAGCACATTTTTTTATTATATATAGTTAAGACGTATTATTACACATTTACGCATAAAGTCATAATTTTAAAAAACTTTTGCCTCTTTAGAATTTATTATAAAATTACGCGCATAATTTTATTTTGTATTTCAAAACATACTCGTAATTATTCCCTTAACATCTTATACATAGATTTACCTCCATGGTAAGCATTTGTGTTACGGTCGCCAGACAATAGAGGAATCACAATATACTAGGTACTTAAATACATATTAAACACCCAGGCACAGAACAAACACAATTATTATCATATAAATATTTATGGGTGGGACTCGAACCCATGACCCTTAACGCTTAAGATAGGATGACAGCACCATCGGGTCCCTCGAATCTATATGTATAAAAGGAGAAGCTGGCTGAAGCACTGACTGACTGCCTGACTGACATATCAACGTAGAGCCTAAACTATCTAACTACGAGTTAGAAACTTAAAATTATGCGCAGGGGTTTCTTTATAACTTAGGGGAGCACTTAGAAAGGATTTTTTAAATAGACCCCCTAATGGGGTAAAACGAGGGTGCAAAGTTAGCTGAAATGAAACTTTGCTGTTTTTGGAGTTATTCGGATGAAATTCAGTACAAAGGTTTTTCATTGGAAGTCATGAAATACGGGTAAATATTTTTTCGAAAATATATAAGACAAATGGTGCACGACACACGCAAATGGCACACGAGGCGTTAGAATAGATGTATTAAAAATAAATTAATCAAATGAAACTCCCTGATCACTTTATATCGATTACCTATAAACGGAGCGTAAACGTGAAGTATTACGGCACTTGAGAAATGATAGCGTTCATTTATAAAGCATAACAAAAGCTGGGGCACAAAGGGAGCCATCAGTCAGAAGTCATAAGTATGCAGTCAATGGTGGGTGTCAGAACTCTCTTCCAGTGCCATTCAGCGTCTGTTTATAAATAATTCAATATTGGGTCAATTCGTGTCTTGGGTGCTTTACGGCGAGCAAAATTATATTTTGTATTGAATATCAAATTTAAGATTTCCTATAAAATCATAAATGCTTTTATAGAGATGTAAGAGCCGTGAGGTACCGGCAGAATAGAACAGTACCTCCCACCACACCAGGTGTCGTAAGAGGCGACTAAGGTACCAGAACTGACCGATAGTACATCCACCCGAAACAGTGTAGATCAAATGCAAAGGGCGGGTATGGGCAGCAGTATCCTTATCGCGATAGCTGCGCTCTGCGATTGTCAACATGCTTGCCCAGCGCGACAATTATGGGCAAAAAACCTCCTTTCTTCGAGAGGTTTATGTCCAGCAGTGGACTTCCACTATTATTTAATTGAGGTATTCGTTTTTATATACGACTTTCACTGTCAAATAATTATTAATGCACACAAGATCTCATACTTTCAAATAAGTAGCTTAAAGTACTTGTGTTATGGGCATTAAACAATCATGAAATCACAAATTTAATACTTAATACATATTTAAAACCAGACACAGAACAAGCTCAAACATTTATTACTTCAGAGGCATTAAGTAAATGATGAATTTTAATTTAAAAGTAATATTTCCTAGAAAAAATAATCTCAGCCCAGGCATCAGACTTGACTTGAACTAGCACCATTACCGTATCGGGGGACTACACTACCGAAACCTATCACCTGAGGTACCAAGCGGGACTATCCTAGTTTGTAAAAGTTTAGGTTCCAAGTTTCTAGAACAGGTTCGAGTCTGATGCCTGAGTCGTTAATTAACTTTTATATGATGTATATTTTTCAATTATACTATTTGTTAGAATAGAATCATCTTTTTTAGGTAATATTATCATTCATAATTTTAATATTTGTCGATAAAAAGTTAGTATCAGAGCAATGTAAATTACTACTCGCCAGAACCGATGACGTATTCGGTTATGTTCATATCTTCTGCGCCAAGCATTTCCCACGACAAACATTAATATGATAAATATTTTATTTGTTCTGTGACTGGATTTAAAATATGTTGTTTCATATCCGTAGCACATATGTTTTAAGCGACTTATTACCGATCAGTGCATATACTGTATACTGGATTTTAAACGTATACAGTTGTTCTTCTGTATACCCTGAATGAATTCGATCAATGTATAAAATGTAGGGTGAAATTATTTATTCAAATGTCAAAGTCAATTTTATCTACTTAAATAACAGACCAATGTTAAATTTTTTCATTGACTTACCATGTACCAATTTTGTTATATGAAAAAACAATATATTTAGATAAGTAATACATACTCAATGATCTAACATTACAATAAAAATATGCCTTCAAATTCAGTTATATGTATAACCGAATAAAATTAACATTTGTTATCTTATTTAAAAAGTAACAATTTCGTTCTATTAATCAAAACTTTTAGCAAAACTATTCTGACAGTTAAACTTTAACCTTTGCAGTCCGTAAAAATAGTAGCTACATTTTATAATACATAATTTTCTGATGAATAATTGTATCAACTTGGGTAACCTTGAACCGCCAGTATAACTTTGAACGTCCTTTATACAACACTAGGTAACTCGAAAGACGTTGTTCTATCTTAACTACGTTTGTCAAGACAAAGAATTGAAACTATAAATTGAGTCGAAAACTATCCTATCTTTTAATTTGAGTTCTATTATCTTTTAGTTTGAGTAACTGTATACAAGTAGGCTAAAATGTATTTAAATCGATTCAGTAATTTAGAAATTCATCCCGAATAAAAACCGAGTACACTCAATTTATACAATAATTTAATAAGACTAGCACTAAGTTTCCCCTTAAATATCAGAATTAGCCGAATTGCAGTAAACTTTGATAATTTTTGTTTACCTACGAACTTCTTATAAATAAGAGCATCCGTTTATCTTGCGCGAGAGTTGAAGTGGGTGGAATGGTAATCGTAAAGAGCCCTCCTTGGACCTTTTGAGGGGCATCCTCAACTCGAGAGGCATGCTCAGCAAGATTTCGGCTATATCATTAAAATTAATAAGCAAACACTCCAGAATTTGTGATGATGGGACAGGTGTTATTCTTACTCATTGAGATTACATGGCGAAATGATTAAATTGGCACACTGTATCCTAGCATCTGTGAACTTGAAATAGCCTAAATTCGTTTAAAGATAAATTATAATTGAGGTAAAGTACTCATTGACATTGATGTAGACGTCAGTAGCAGTTTGATTACAACGATACCCTTAAGAGTTTATCATAAGTAGCTTCTAACCTACTTATATTTGGTCCGACGGCGCAGATAGTAATGATCCTATTTTGTGTGCCCATGGTCGCGGGTTTGATGTTTGACCTGGCTAAAAAATATTTATATGATGATATTTATGTTCATTCTAAGTCTGGGTGTTAAATAAATGTATTTCAGTAGTATATTTGTGATTCCTCTGTTGTTTGACGTCCGTAATACTGTTGGTAACATTATGTTGATTCAATTGGGCGCGAAGACCGCCCGTCCCCAAGGTAAACGGACTGATACTAGTAACAAAAAAGCAAGCTTCAATATTATTTTCACCATATCTAACAAAATAATCAACATGAGATTTTTATTCATTTTCGAATATCCTTACTAATATTATAAATGTGAAAGTAACTCTGTCTGTCTGTCTGTCTGTTACGCTTTCCCGCTTAAACCTTTCAACCGATTTTGATGAAATTTTGAGGCACAGACAATATCTGAACCCTGAGAAAAGACATAGGCTTTTCTTTATTTAAAATAAGGGTTGTAAGAGGTCGAAAAGGGGGATGAAAAGTTGTATGGCAGTATCGCTATTTATAGAGCTAGAAACTTGAAACTTATTTTTCAGGCCATTCATTCGATATAAATAAACATGAAATTCAAAATTTATATAAGGTAAGGTAAGGAGGTATGGTACCCAAAAAGACTATTCCTCGCGGACGAAATCGCGGGCACTGCTAGTATAGAATATAAGACATAAAGGCATATGCCAGATTTAAACATTTATAAAAAAACACTCAAATTTCTTTAAGGACGAAGGACTTATAAAAAATATAACGTGCCTAATGTCGTAAGATATTCGCACACGCTGTGGACACAACATCATAAAGGCATCAAGAATCCATCAGGACGAGTAACAGGTTCGCCACATACACAGCTATTTGCGTGTTATGGATCAAAAATAAAATATATTACAAAGTAAATATTAGCAAACTTGATATGTCGATTGTATATGCATGAAAAGGAGTCTTTTATTTTATTATATTGCTATCACAAGAGGTAGACCTCACCGAAGTTATGATCGTTTGCATTGGTATCCCATTTTCACCTATTTCTACCGCGATGCTGGCAGTGAGATTACTTGATAATGTGACATAATATATTTAGGTCACAATATTGAGAATGCGCTTGTTATATTACTGTGATATTACAAGCGTCTATAGGCTGCGTGTCGCATACTATCACGCGGACTGTAAACTTTTTGTCTACTTAGAATTAAAATAATCTCAATGACGAACGTGTAACGTCTAAAACAATGATATATATATATATATATATATATATATCTATATATATATATGTATATGTATCATTGTTTTATAATTGCTTATGTATATCAAAATGAAGCTGAACCTATACGAACACCGGAAAAAGAATTAGGAAAAGAAAATAATGATATTGATCGGAAAATAAGAAAACTTAACAAACGTATTAACTTTTTATACCAACTTATGAAGTTTGACATAACTGTCAGTCGTTTGACAGTTAGTGCATATACCAGAATGCATACTGGAAGATTTTGTGCATATGCGTCTTTCGGAATCATATTTTATATATACAATTGAATTCAGTTCTCGGCAGACATTGCTCTTGCTTAAGTCACTCTTAAAATAGAAAGAAGGGATCGGCTAACGGTAACATTTAACGTAAGCCTAATAATTGAAAATAGTACAAAAGTGAGATAAAAATACTTATAGACACCTTTAGCTAAGATTAAGAACTAGAATATAAAATGTTATTATCACACTATTTTCCAATACTACATAAAAATCGAAGTATCCAAATAAGTAATACAGTAGACAAATTAATAAATGAAATGAATACCAACATATTCAATATGGCGTGATTTGATTCTTCCCTTTTAAAAAAACCCACGGTCGACCGAGTAATACAATGATACTCTCTCACCATTAACCTATTCAAATGTAACAGTTTTCAGATGACTTCGCATAAAAATACAAAATAATTCGGCTTCAGTTTTGGTACGTTCTTTTCAAAATAAGGTAAAAAAGATTATTTTAAATGTGAATTGTGAGTGAAACGTAGATTAAGGAAGTTAGTATTTGTAAGAAAAACTAAGATAAATGGTACAAATCAAAATTGGGTAACACTATTTTATTTTCTACCAGATGAGGTTTATCTTATATGTCAAAACAGTATGAAACACCCAAGTATAAACATCCATAACATCATGGCCCTGGTCAGAACAATTGCAGAAAGTATTTATGAATTGAATCCATTTTACATACTTGTACAATCGGAATCAGGCCTTCCGAGTCTACGAAATGCGTGCACTTTAGTGTATTCTCACAATAATTTCTAGTGGTACGAATTTTATTAAAAAGATAGAAAACAAAATTCTGCAAAGAATAACCAACGCAACGCTATTATAATATTTCCATTTTCCACGGCGCAGTTTTCCAAATTCTAGACTGCCGCCACATGCGACGGAAGTGCAGCGATGGCTCTTCCCCCGGGACCTTCCCGTTCCCGTCTGTATCAGTTTAGAGACCACTTCACCGATCACAACGTTTTCTTCCAACACTACGAAGGAATACAAAGAATACAGTTCGCATTTGAATAGTCAGATTTATTTGGAAGAATGACTGAAAAATTGTGCAAAGTGTTCTTTAATAGTTTGTTTTAAACACATAACATCATATTTTACGTTCTAGTATGACTTGAAAAATAGTGATCGTGCAATCTTAGTGCTCTTGTGTCGAAGTTGAAGACCTTTTATTTCGTACTATTAGGTAGTTTGTACTATTACTACTGTACTTGTTATCTACAATATACTATTCGTTAAGCTACTATTAAGTTAAATTTAAACACTTTACGTCTCAAAAATGTTTATTCCTTATAAATGTTACTTTGTTAGCTAGCTCGCTAGCTACTTTCCTAAATATCTTTGCTGAAAATTTAAGCCGTGTATATGTCACTACCATCAAGGCGGACAAAATACAGCAAGCAGCTTTATCTCAGCTTTAAGTTAGTTCCAAAAATAAAGTAATATATTTCACATCTAGTTTGTTGTTTTCCTTTAAGAACAACGATAGCTGTAAGTAGTACGAGCCTTTTTTCGCTTTTAAGTAGAATCCAGCGAACGGCGCGGACAGTAAGAAGTATTAGCGAGATTTATAATTGTTATCTAGCGGACTAGGCGAGGCAGACTTATTGCCGGCTCGCGTGCTCGCACCTAATATATTAGAATGCCTCAGCCGAACGTCTCTGTTCGCTAGCTTTGTTTACTAACAAACTATTTCGGACGATTACCTAAGTTTCTTAAAGTACGCATACTTTTATACGTTAAGATGCCTCGCTGCGGCAGTTCCAATTTCCTTGTTTTAAATTACATTGAATACATGGCGTAGTGCAACAGGGCTTGCACTAAAGGTGGTAGATCCCGGGTTCAATGCCCAGACAGTTATAGACTATATGAAGTTCACTACATTAACACAGTCAATTAGTAAAACTGTTTTTGCTATTTGAATAGTGAAGATTGATTTCAACATCAGTTTTTTTTAACGTGTATCGCTGAACTTCAATGCAAAGTATAGAAGAATGGAAATAATTTTCGTTGCTGTATTCTCGTATATATCTCGTATGGTTTATGAATATGAAGCCTTTGTTGAGCTCGCGTAACACATGACGTGCTGTGGCTTCCAAACCGCAACATGTAAGGCCTCAATGTCATTTATTTTGTAACCGAAAAAATAGTGAACGTGTTTTAAAGACTACCGCAACTAGCAACTGCGATTTGATTATTCAAAACATATTCAATACATGTAAATAAAAAGTTATTTATTAGAAACTTATAATAACCCTAATGTGGGACTTTTACAAGTAATATGCAACTTATAAAGAAGAATAGTACCTCCCTGTGTACCAGATGTCATAAGAGGTAACTAAGGTACCGGGACCGATAGATGACGATATATCCAACCGAAAAAGCTTAAATACTAGAGGGCAAGGATGGGCAGCAGCATCCTCGTCACTGTGAATGCCACTGCACCTATCCAGCGATTATAGGCAAATAATTTGGTATGTTTATGTATGAATACTGTCACATATTTTGTTTTGAAGAATGAGAAAATCAATTAAATTACTGTTTAATTGGCTACAATGACTATTTAATATCTCACAGGCTTATCGTGCATACGAGCATTCTTTTTCGTACAAATCGTCGGGTGTTTGTATTTATAAAATGCGCACCCGAATAGTCTTTTAATTAAATTAATTAGAATGACTCCAGTTAAACTTACGTATGTATATTAAAAGGATTTTAATGATTCTTGTTTTAATTTTATGTTGTTCTTATCTTATATGCATTATAATAATAATAAAATAAATTTTTTACTGTACAACAATGAAAACAACACAAGAACATCACAAAAGCATGGAATAGTAAGTACAAGAGGCGGCCTTATCGCTAAATGCAATTTCTTACAGGCAACCTTTGGATAGAAATAATGTTAAAGCTAGTGGAAGTTTGAGGAGCATTCAGTACATACATACATAATAATAAACATACTTTTAATTACATATAAAAGATGAAGTTACAGTACAAGGAAAGTGACAGAATCAAAAAGCAAAATCAAAGTGACAGATAATACTCCTTCACCATTCTCTTAAAAATAGAAAGAGAACGAGCAGATCTCACTTCAAGGGGGAGCACATTCCACAAACGAACAGCTTGAACTGTAAAGGATTTGCTATAGAAGCTTGTGGAATGCAGAGGCTTTTGAGTGATAAATTCTCTGACGATCTTAGGGATTTTTCATGGCTGTTTTATTGTTCATTTGTTTACATGTACAACACTACTACATTGATATTTAACATCAAGCTGAGTAAAGTTAAAGGACATCTAATATCTTCCTCATATCACAACGACATACAAAGTTGTTAACGTGGCTAAATTTGTTTAACTTTATTATAATCCACATTGTAAATTTATATATTAAGGAGATTAGGGTAAGTTGATAAAATAAGTTAAGACTAAAAAAAGAAATCACTCATCACATCGCCATAGAAGGTCCACTGTTGTACATAGGCATCACCAAAGATTGTATTTTTATATAATAACTAGCTGTGCCCTCGACTTCGTCCGTGTGGAATAGTTGTTTCGGGTACCATACCTCTTTATCTTAACTTATATAAACTTTGAATGTCATGTCTATTTATATCGAATGAATGGCCTGAAAAATAAGTTTCAAGTTTCTAGCTCTAAAAATAGCGATACTACAAAAAGGGGGATGAAAAGTTATATGAACTTTTTATCCCCCTTTTTGACCCCTAACAACCCTTATTTCGAATTGAAAAATAGCTTATGTCCTTTCTCAGGGTCTAAAGATGTCTATGCCAAATTTCATCAAAATCGGTTGAGAGGTTTAGGCGGGAAAGCGTAACAGACAGATAGATTTATTTTCGCATTTATAATATTAGTAGGGATAATCGGTGGCTTTTTTACACATTTTATGATTGTCGTAGAGGGAAAATTTTCAACGAAGATGCTGCTACACAGACTTTTGTTATTGTTATCTCGCTGTCTGGTTACATATTACGATTACTAAGTGTAGTACGTACGCTGTGACATTTATGTTTTTCCGTTGCAATTAATCGATATTTTTTATTATTTTACAATATTTTTTATTTAATTTCTTAATTAAAGTTTAACAGCAATCGGCAGTGTAAAATAATCCATCTTTCACCTTTAGCTGATGGAATCTATATCTATCTTTTGAAGTCACATATTATTGACGATTGGCTCTGGTATATGTTTCGTATTTCGTATCGGACATAACCTTTATTAAACCTTACCAGAACGTTTTTACGAATTCAATTAACACAACTAATGTTACACATTGACCCCTCATTACCATAAATAATTAGTATAGATGACGCTTAAAAAGTATCATATTTTAACTTTACTTATTACCGGTAAGTGATCTCTAGAGTAACCTTATGCCAACCTCTAATAAAAACATATATAATATAACACTACCTATCTGAAGCCATAACAAATTCTTATGACAAAAATGACATGATTATTTATTCAAGCGACGGAAATTTACTCATCCTGTCACGATGATACATACATACAAGTCGACCCGTGTCAGTCGGAGGGCAGGTGCAATATTACGGACATTTTTATTATGAACCCTCATTTTTCGGTTGCCATAATAATATTAATTTTTAGATATCGGAGTAAAATATAATTCATCATAAGTAGATATATCGTTCAAGCATTGTCTATGTATATTTTACATTATAAAAAGCCTTTTCCTTATGGTTTATCAACACGTGACTTAACACCGTAGACAAATATCAAATTTTTTTATAAGTATGTAATATACACATCAAAAGACAGTGGCTATAATGGAATCCGATAGCCTTGCCATAGACTAGGTATTGCAATATAATGTTAGAAGCAAACAAAAAAATATAAAACTAAATTAAATGTGAATGCTTTAGTTTTCAGTGAGAACTCAATCTACAAAGTAGGAAGACTACTACTTACTAAAAACACAAGATCACTAGATTTTGCATGATTCTGATGAAGCATCTCTAAGTTTATTTTGATAGATCAACATATTTATATCTATCGGTAGTTACGTGTGGCTTGATTATAAATATACTTTATAGTACCTCCCCTGTACCAGGTGTCGTTAGAGGCACCTGAGATTTCACAACCGACAGATGGCGGTATATTCATCCTAAACAATGTAGCTCAATTGCACGGGAAGGGATAGGCAGCAGCATCCCCGTCGCAAAAGCTGCACCCTGCGATTGCCCAGCACGGCAATTATGGCTAAGTTTCCCCTTTTCTAGGGGAGGATGTCCAACAAAGAACTTCCGTAATATTTTTCCTGTTGAAAAAATATCAATGAATAATGTATCAAATTACAGCATCCGACCTTATTGTTTTTTAAAACTCAAAGGAATACTGAATAGAGATATATTTTATTTTATATAAAAGACTTTTTTTATTAAATACACACATGAGGTCCTAAAACACCGAATCAACTGCCCACCCTTTTCGCGAACAAAGTCAGAATATTTGAAATCTGTCACAGCAATAGCGTGCTGCTGACAGGCTGAAAACAGACGCAGGTAGAAGGTTCAACGTGATGCCAAAACATGTTAATACGTCTCACGTACACTCATTCTGTCTAGACAATAGGTTTAGGGATTATTAGAAAATTTATGTAAGTTTTTACTCACCAACTTTTTTCTTAGTGGTCCCCAAAAAGGAGAGGTTCCCTAATAGTTTTGTTTGTAAATACTTGTCTATTTTTTTTTTTACTTGTTTACTTGTTTTTTTCTTGTATTTGGTTATAGTCTTTGTTTATACTTGGTCGTTAAAAAAGTTCTTTACTTTTATAATATAGTAATTTTATAGAAACCAAAAACCAGCAAATGTTATAGATTGAAATAACGCCTATTACTGTTGAGAGTTCATACAGTTATCAGAAAAGTGTGTCAAGCATTTAATTTTTTTAATTTAATCTAAGAGTTGTCTTAATACACTATTACCTTAAGCGTTTGTGCTTGTGTATTTATAAGAATTATTATTGTAATTATACAGGTAACATGGTAATAGTTAATGCAACAGTTAGTAAACGGTTGCCTAAGGGAAACTGAAATAAGCATAACTATAATATGAATATTGAAGATACTAGAGATAAAGTGTATAAAAGAGATAATAGGAAATAAAGATAGTATTAGTTTTAAGCAGGATAATATTAATTTCGTATACAGGGATGAAAACGCCAGCGACTTTCAGGATGTTCGTCCATCAATTGCAAACAAAGGCAATTGTCGTCTGAAGCAAATAAAGACGGGCGAGATACGTCTAGGCCTAGGTGGTATACCCGTGGCCAAATCCCTGGCTTCTTTGGGCAGGCTGCTGTTAGGGTGCACCTCAGCCCAAGTTACCCTTTTGAACTCTAGGCCAATGAAGTGTTTCCGTTGCCTGGAAGTAGGGCACACCAAGCAACATAAAAAACGGACTGCACCAGAATCTGTTACCGCTGCAGTCAGTCGGGGCACAGGGCATCTTCCTGCTCCGCTCAAGCGCTCGCTTTCGTGCAAAACAGCGAAATGCCCCGCAAATCACTTCGTGGGCGGTAAAGGCGTAAAAGGCTGTAAAGGCGTTAAAATGACGAAATCGACGAGAAGGGTCCCGCTGAAAATCCAGTTATGCTCAAGGATGTGCATGTAAAAGCAGTATTGACCAAATAATGGCTCACGACCAACCACACAGCTTTTTGCAGGACAATTTGAACCACTCGAGAGCCGCACAGGACTTGCTCTACCAAAGTATGTCCGAGTGAACGATCTATATCGCAGTGTTTGCGAAGCCTTACTGTCGGCGCGAGAGCAGTTGCTGGCGGGCCTTGATCGGGACCCTTGGGGACGCCCTTACTTAATGGTTAGGAACATGCTATAGTCTAGGGCGCCGCCTATCGCGGAGTCCATGGAGGCGCACTTACTGGGACAAGTCGTTTCTGCCCTCTTTTCATCTTGGACAGAGCATATCCCTGTCTGATATCGGCGGCCCTCACATAGGATATTGCTGCCTCTATGCTGGAGTGGTCCGTATCATCGCCTTATATGAAGCATCTATCTGGGTCGACGCACTGTCGACAACAAATCCGATTATCAGACCCCTCAGCCGGACATGATCTGGTGAAGCCATTTGTCCATACCTATTAGCCTGGACCAATTGCCAATACTGAGCTCTTAAGATCCATTTTACACAGATGTTGACAGGGCATGGGGCCTTCAGACGATACCTGTTCAAAATCGGACGTGAGGTGACACCCGCCTGCCACCAATGTGGATGGCCAGAAGACACGGCCCAGCATACATTTAGTACGTTTGGTCAGTATGCCCAGCCTGGTTGTAACTACGCGCCGTACTTATAACGGCACTGTGATCGTATGGCTTTTCCCTCGATTCAGTAAGGCGCCATATCAAGCAGCAAAATAACATGGGATGCCGTAGCCTTGCCGTAGTATTTTGCACAGCAGTTATGAGCCGCAAAGAGGCTGATGAACATGCCTGAGGGGCTGATACTAAGGCCAACTCTAGGCGAAGACGACGTCCCGCACGAATAAAAGCAGCGCACTTGCGCTGTATACCTCCTTAGATGAGCTCTGTTCGAAGTCCTACACGCGATATACGCGATGCATAAAGGCACAGCTGCGTGCATACCCTCCAAAGAGGAACAAGGCTATGAGGCCGTGAAAAGGGCTGCTACAGACCGGGTACAGAGATGACATGCTACGCAACTCCAGATGCCCAGCCCATATCGCCGGTGTACAGCCGTCGAGGCCGTCTGAGCCCTGCATTTCGAATGAATTACAGGGTGGAACATAAGTATTTCCCCGCTTAAAAAAAGAATGTTCGTTCACATTTTGTTCTCTGCACTTTACGTACACACAAAGCCTACGTTACTTTATACATATAGTTCAAAGATAAACTCGGATAGAATAAAACATTGCATACAAGACGTAGAGGCTGCCGGTAAAAAGTCAATAAATCAATGAATTAGAGTTTAAAGCTTTCCCAAAATAATAAAGTAAAATATACGCCCGCGCCACAGTGTTAGCGTGTGTAACTCGACTTCCCACAGATTCCGAACTTTAACTTTGTACGTGTTTCCAGAACTTGATCTTTGCTTTTTATTTGAAAATTCCGGGTTGAAAAGTTAATTAAAGCAGTGGACGGGTCAGTCCCTGAGAGGTTTAATTTATTGCATAGTCCATTTCTCTCACACCATGACTCTACCGCGAGTTAAAATATTATTGGAAAAAATGTGGGCACAATTTCAGGAATACGAATTAAGTGAAACGAAGCCACAGGTCCCTTGGCAATTGGTATTATGGATACCGTTCGTTACGTTAATATTGCTCGTCTGAATATTTCTTTGAGAAGACTTTTTTTGACATCGATTACGAAAAATTTCAAGTAATGCCTGTTAACTAGTTACATGTTTCAGATAACATTAATTTATTCGATCTATATAGATGATAAATAGATAAATACAAAAATTATTAGCTGTTAGACCACAATGATCCAGCTTGGTAATTATGATCAAATGTTCTTTATTTTTTGGGGAGATCTATTCCCAGCTGTGGATCTCCTACGGCTGATATGATGATGACAATGATAGTCATAATGCACAAACTTTATATAGTTTATAATAAAAAAACGAAGCGTTATTTTTTATATTATTACCTTGACAATTTGTCAAGTAATTGCTCTATATTTTTCGTTTTTATCGTTACAGCTTTGTTACTTATATTTTTATTAAATTTTAACATTACAAGAGGTATAATTATACAGTAGTCAGTAAACTATTCATCATATCAACCATTGGAAGTTCACTGTTGCACAAAGGCTGGGCAGAGTGTTAACGTAATTTAACGTCAACGTAACGCAAAGCGTATCTTCGCAATGACGATGCTGCTGCCCAACACTACCCTGTACATTTGAGCTACACTGTTACGGATGGATATATCGCCATCTTTCGGCTCTGGTACCACAGTTGCCTCTTACGACGCTTGGTAAAGAGGGATGTACTGTTCTACTCTGCAGGTACCATACGCCAAACTATATATAATTAATTAGCAATATGAAACAAACAATAGATACTTTAGTTACTCTCATTTTATATTCTGTCGAATGCCTCTCGTTGTGTCGAAATTTACAAATTGATATAAATAATAAAACAACAACACATAGAAGGTTGTAATATGCAACATTAGCTTCAAAATTATTAAAGCAACACTAAGCTCATGAATAGAAACAGATAACAATCCTAGTAACTCTCTGCACACACTACACCCACACAATACTACTCCGGGAAAAGCGTGCAATGAAATTAACATCTTTATTCACCATAAGATTTGCTTAACAAATGCCGGCGAAGTGGCGTATTGCTAACAAGAGTCGGTGATGTGTTAACAACTATCCTTAGTCCAGCCTAGAACGATGCCTTTGTTACCAAGTTACGCTAATACCCGTCTACACAAGCGCCATCTTTGTATATATTACTCTTGAAATTGTAACACCGATTTAAATTTTGTAGAAGAGCACAATAAATTATATTTCAAACAGGGTCATTTTCCTTGTTTTAATTTATCTTGACTGTTTAATAATCATTTTAATCCAAACAAAAGATAAAATCAATAGTTGTTTCAAGATCATTATATTTTTAAGTTTTGATTACATCGGCCAATTCAATCATCCCAATTATCAAAATTATCCCAATTAATAGTGAACTTTACGGCCTAAATATTGAGTAGTTAACTCTGGTTAAGAATTATTGACATACATGTTGATCACGAGCCGTGCGTGTGTATTATTAGATGTTTCCCGCAACTAACATGTTAAATAGGAATAATAGATTTCTTTCAAAATTAAATTTAAACTCACTATATTGCTAATCTGATCACATGAAAATACTTTCTAATGGCTTTATATTTTGTAGTCAAACGTCTAGGTTTCGTCGTCGTCGTCATAGGTTTTCAAAAGTGACTGATGTTAGATATACTAAGTTATTCAATATTCTTAGTGGCTGTAAAATTATTTTTGCCGTTTCCAGCACCCCAAACATCATAGTAACATGAAAGCGAAGCGTCCGAAATGTTCAGGGAGCGGCGCACTTAATTTCACGGAGTATTTGTTTGAACAAAACACCACTTACCCGCGCCCTCAACAAAGCACTATGTATTAAAGAACAAGCCGTTAAATAACACTTAGATGGCTTTGAGTGTTTGCAAAAAGATATATTGGCGGTACCTATACTGCGGTCAAGCATCGTATCAGCAATACTATATATGTATTCATTTAACATCCTATTAATATATATCTTTGTACACCCATACATTTTATCATTATAATGCCTTAGAGGGATATATATGTTGATAACATCAATTAGTGAAGATTAATCTTAAATATCTTTTAAATAAAATAGAAAGTGATAACATAGCATATATAAAATTCTTGAAAGGCTAGTATTAAGTAAGTCACAAATTCAATACCGAAATTACGATCCAGCTGCCCACTGTTTTACCATCTTTATTTGTTGCTCCGATCAGCTGCTTAGGTAAACAAATTCAAACGGGCTTAGGACATACATGCTCTATGTTCTGGGGCCTTGTTCAGTTTATATTTGGCTTAAAAATGTGTTTATTTATGGCTGCTAGTACGTTATGTACAATGGTTCCGAAAAAAAGGGGGATGAAATCAAATTTTGTTAAAGAGGACGATTAAGCTCTAAGGCAACTGGTTATCGCTTTTAGGGCAGGGACTGCATGCGTTCGCCGGCAAACGCGGTATATTGATCTACGAATTAAGAGTGTGTTAAATTAAACTGATTGTAGAGAGAGGGACGTTAAGAGTCGTAGTGCCATCGGGCGGGCGCCTACGAGTATATTATCAATAACGTCTTAGACCATTTGCGTTTACGATTACGTGTATGCAGGAGTGCCGTTGAGCCCACGCGGGGCGCTGTCTACTTAGCCAATCAATCAGCACAAAAATCTAAATAAAAAATTGGGCAACGGGGCGAGGCCTGGTAGTACAAATCTGCAGCTTTAATCATTTACTAGCGACCCGCCCCGGCATCGCACGGGAGCAATGAGAATAAAAAATGGTTATTGTGCATTATCCCTAAGAGATGGACATATACCATCGCGGACTTTTTATAGACCCTTTTATAATGCACAATATTATAGTGCATTATTGTGATCTATCTCGTCGGGATCAGCCGCCATTTTTAATGTAATTAAAAAAAAATTTTTATTTACAACACCACATCAGAATCTTCTAAAATTATTATTGTTTCTCTACTATATTATGCACGCACGTATTATACATACATATGAACCTTACTCTTGATCTCTCTATCTAAAAAAATCGCATCGAGTACATCCCATTTCGTTGCATAGTTTTAAAGATCTAAGTATATTTGTGATATTCCCCCACCGGATAAATTGTAAATTTTAAAAAAGTACTTGTGTTTGTCCGCAATTAGAAAATATTTCAACATAAATATCTTGGCATAACATTAGATTCCTGATTAACTTTTAACCCTCACATAAATATTTTAACGCAAAGAATTCGGAAATTAACTGCAGTTTTTAGAAATATAAAACAAAAAAAAAATTAAAACATTATACGTAACTCTATGTCAGTCTCTCTTGTCGTACTGTATTACTATTTGGGGGGGGGGGTACTACTAAAACGATTATATATCATCGCTAGAAAGGGCACTTGAGATCTGTGCTCAAAGTTTTGTACATTCTACCCTTTAAATACCCTACCTCAAAACTCTATATACATAGCAAAGTTTTAACACTGAGACAATTGTACTACCGAGTGCTTATTCTCAAACAGCATAAATTATGTAAACCTGAAAATAAACTAACTCATAGTAGACGAAGGTATGTGGATTTCCAAAATATACACCAGCCATATCGTACACGCTTCGCACAGCGATTTCTAAATTTTACAGGACCATTTATTTATGATAAAATTAACCATAAAATAGATATTCATGACATGAATAAATACACTTGCAAAACAACAGTAAGGGAATGGCCTTTGTCATTGGACTACAACAAGACAGAGGAATTGCTAACAATATTATGCTAGACTGGACTATATTTATTATTACTATTATTGTTTGTGTATACTGCTTTTTATGTAATGTGTGCGTAAATAATGTGTTGTATTAACAAACCATGTTTTATATTAGACCATATACAAACACATCTACACCTACATGCACACTATAGAGCATAGGTGCCTATAAGAACAGGCTAGACCTAGTTTAGGTACTTAAGTATCAAAATGTATTTTAGTTTAAGTTTCCTTTTGTTGTTGAATAAAGTTATTATTATGATACATGAAGAGAGACAGACAGCGGAAAGCGACTTTGTTTTAAAATACTATGTAGTGAAATCCAGAACCGGTTTGAGTTTTGTAAAAAGATATTTCATATGATAATTTTATATATAGAAATTGATAGTAGGTCATATAGTGTTTCACTCCTCTAAGGGATTAAAACGATAAAAGTCTATTGTTTCTAACAAATGTTCTTAGTTTTTGTACTATACACGGGTGACCTGGGTATACCAAACTGAGAGTGTTTGTTCCTTCAGGAGTTGACGAAATAGATAAAACTTAGTTTCTGGTACTAGTACGTGTAATGTGTTTCTTTTACAACAGATATAAAGCGAGTAGTTAATAAAATTCAAACAAAAAGAATCTTAGCTAATTGTTATTAATAATGATTACAAATCAGGGATCGGTGCGGAGTTACAGAGATGATGTCATTTAAATGATTATTCTGGCCTAAATATTTATATAAATAAATTAATTTGTAAGACAAGTAGGTACAACACGATTATCGATCTCTTGCACTGAAGCTACGGTACCTCAGTCACCTCTTACGGCGCCTGCTACGGAGATATTATTCTTATTTGCTGGTACCCAACGGCAAACAAGAACAAATGGAAATAAAATGGTTTATATTCATAACAAAATACCGTCCCTGTTTGTAATGAATGTGTTGTTACGCTTAATACTATTAAATAATTTTACTGTTTATTGTAGCGTTATGGTGACTAGCCAAAGTTATACCTTAGTATCGAAGTACCCCACATGGTATCAGGACTGTATTATGTTAAGTTACGCTTAATAACGTTTAGATAATGTTGTTGTTTATTGTAGCGTTATAGTGACTAGCCAAAGTTATAACTTAGGGTCATAGTGCCCCACATGATATTTAGGCTGTTTCATGTTAAGTTACGCTTAATACCTTTTAGATAATGTTGCTGTTTATTGTAGTATTATGGTGACTAGCCAAAGTTATACCTTAGGGTCTAGGGTCAAAGTACACCTCATGGCATCAGAACTGTTTCATGTTAAGTGACGCTTAGTACCTGTAGATAATCTTTCTGTTTATTGTAACTTTATGGTACTAGCTAAAGTTATACTCTAGGGTCAAAGTACACCACATGGTATTAGGACTGTTTCATATCAAGTGATGCGTAGTACCATTAAATTATGTTAGTGTTTATTGAAGCGTTATGATAAGTTATACCTTAGTATCGAAGTACCCCACATGGTATCAGGACTGTATTATGTTAAGTTACGCTTAATACCATTTAGATTATGTTGTTGTTTATTGTAGCGTTACATTGTCTAGCCAAAGTTATACCTTAGGGTCTAAGTAAAACATCAATAGAAGAAATAGTGTATGTAGGATACACTATTTCTTCAATTGATGTTTTAAGCTAATTATTAATACAGCTTGTAGGTGTACCAAGATTATCAATGGTCACGGTCGCGGTTAGCACGTCGGCTATGCCCTAGAGAGCCCTCTGGAGTAATGGCTGGCTTGTTTGAATTTATGTTTAGTACCTGAGGTCCAAAGCTTAGTGACAACTAACCACAGTTGGTATATTATTTGGATCTTAATAATGATATTGAATAACTACTACCATTTTTATTATTATTTCCCATATTGAACTGTTGGGCTATCGTACTTTTGCAGGTTTTCTCAAAATTTCTCACTCCGTCAAACATTGACCTGACTCAGAAAAAATCACATAAATCATTTGTGTTACGGATATTAGACAAGAAAAGGATCATAAAACTTAAATTTATAATCAACACCCAGACACAAAACAAACACAATTTTCATCATATAAATGTTTGTCCTGGATGGTGATTGAAAGATAAGATCACTACCATCTGTCCCACACTGTACAGTCGAGCTCGTCATTTCATCATGAAGTGCCTAAAATCTCAGGCAACTAGCGTCCTCAAAATTCAGAAGAACCATGTAGTTATGGCCTTTATTATTTTGGGTACCTACCTATAACAGGTTAACAGGGCACCTACCTATAACAGGTAAAAATAATATTAAAACGGTTTAAAATAAAACATAGATTATACGTTAGCCGTTAGAGTAACACATATGCAACGAAAATTTAAGTTTTTACAAAATACTGCAATGGTTACACTATACTAAATTTCATATAAACTATTTTTAGCATAATGTGTACGCGAGGTAAAACAAGTTCAATGTTGTCAATATTATTATCATCAGACAGGACATCAGAGTTTAAACTAAAAGCCTCATCAAAGACTCACTAGGGCAATCGTAGTTTGCCCCTACTATGGAAATATTTTTTAAACATATAGTCTATACTTGTATTATAATGCTGAACAATTTGTTTGAACCCGATAATCTTAGCAGTAATTGATTTAAAATGAAAAAAAAAATTAGATAGTTGATTTATCCAAAAAACCAATAAAGGGTTAAATTATATATCATTGCTGCTCTGCCGTATCGTACCTAAAGAGTAAAATAGTACTTCCTACTGCACCAGGTATCGTAAGAGGCGACTAAAGTACCAGAATTGAGAGATGGCGGTAAACAGTGCAGCTAAAATGCATAGGGCGTGGATGGGTAACAGCACTCCCGTTGCCAAAGCTGCACTCTTCAAAATACCTCCTCACTTAGAGAGGCATATGTCCAGCAGAGGACTTCTAACGGCTGGTATGATGATGATGAAGATAAAGGTATAACCAATTGGTGCGGAGCGTCAATAGAAAATGTCGCGAAAACAGAAAAAAATATTTCTTCTTGAGATCTACCGTTGCGCACGCTGCGTAAACGGTTTAAGTTACTCAAAAATCTAGAACGATACGTTTGTTCCTCTTTAAAAGTTCTATAAAATAGTAAGCGACAGCATACGTCTATCTTTTAATATAGACCAACTTTAACCTTTCTTATGGTATTTGAAATTTGATCGAAATTAGTGCATAGCTTGCGAAGGTGACTTATCAACATGATCTAATGACAATTCGTATCCAAAGAAATATATTATTCGTCATAAGCTTTTATTTGTGAAAAAATCCTCAGACATAATTTGATTTCAGTCAACACCTTAGGTCATATCATGATTTTAAAATTTTTGATTTTAAAAGAAGGAAAGCGGCGATCGAAAAATAATAATAATTTTTCCCGGACGAAGTCGCGGGAAATCTTTATACATAAAGGGAGAAGCTGACTGACATATCAACGCAAGGCCTTAACTATAAGGTCAGAAAAACTCAGTATTGTATAACACACTTAAAGAAAAAGCGGAATATAAATAATACTCAGTCTGTTCTACAACTTAATGCGGGCAAAACCAACAGGCGCTGCTAGTATTTCAATAAAATACATTAAAAAATATTATGTTAAATATATATTCATGTGTTGACATGTAAAGTAAATAGTAATACGTAAGAAAAATGTTATTTTCTCTGAGTATACTAAAAAATGAGTTTAAACCAACAGTTGAATACTAAATCAGGAATACTAAATATATTATACATATACAACATTATAATTTTATCCATATCGTGATTGTCTGATTTCGAGAGTTTTATGTATTAAACTAGTAGCGCCCCGCTTTTTCACCTGCGTTAAGTTGTAGAATTTCATACTAATTTACAACCCCCTCTAACTTCCTAAAGGGATGATTCTCGAAAATTTAATTTTACATGTGCTTCATGGCTTTCAAAGAAGAACCTTTATACTTAATTTCAACTGAATTAATTCAAAAACAGCAAAATTGTATACTATCTTTGCACCCCTGTTTTACTCCCTTAGGGGGTGCATTTTTGTTTTTAGTGTTTTTTAATGTAGGGGACATTATAAAAAGCATGCCTGTGCAAAATTTCAAGTTTCTAACCCTATAGTTTAGGCCTGCGTTGATATGTGTATCCAATATTCCGAACAACTAAACATGGCGTACCAAGTTTTTTATACTTCCCTAATCAATTTATATAAAAGTAAAAATAAAAAAATCTTTATTTTTTTACTTTTATTGGCAACTTAAAACACGCAATAAATATGTAATAAAAGCAGTTTACACGTTGTATAAAAACGTTAAATGTTGTCAGTAAAAGTTTAAAAGAAAATTCTTGCACAAAATAAAAGGAATGTATATTCAACGAAACGTCGTACAAACCGCATTACTTTTATCCACATCCACACAAAAACCTGAAGTGCCCGTATCGCAGAAAACAAGCTTGTTTTGCTAAGAAAACCGAACACCGGATATCGTCTTAAGCTTTAAAGCGGTAAATCAAACCCGGGCTACAGTGGCCTATTACTATCGCAGTTTAAATTTATGTGTTACCTATCGGCGAACACCTTTGAAAATTATATTTGGTGTGGTGCAGTGCGGTCGGTCGAAAGGAAATAGCGTCATTAGCTTTTCTCGTATTTCTTGTTGCCACAGACATTTTCGCTCATTCGGTAGAAGTTGTCGACTTATTTTTTTGTTGTTAAGTTTAGCAACGCATTATTAGTTTAAATTGATTTCATCCTTACTCGATCAGCTTACTGTGATACTAGATTATCATTTCAAATACTGAACTACTGAGAAAAATATCCCTTGTACTAAGACTAGAAACAATGAAAGTACAACTGAAACAGCCAGATCTGGCACATACAATAAGCACATTTGTGTGTGAATATAAGGAACCACTAGCTCAACCGGACGTTTTACCTGGTCATCAAAATTGTCATCTATCAACGGAAGAGAACTCTGGGAAGAAATCATAGAAGTTGATGGTGTTCCGCAATAGCGATAGGATCTGTCTCAACCCCAGATACGAATAAATCAACATGGATGTTTCTGCAAACAAGTAAACATATGAGTTGCTTGCTCGAACATTAATTATTTTCCGCTAACATTTATGCAAGAAAATAATTATTATTTGACTTCGCCAATAGTATTCAACAAGACTTTAATGAACCATAGATTTTTTTTAATGTTTGCAACTCAATATGGCGGTCATCATATCAAAAATATTCCTTTTTTTTTATTGACAATTTAAGAGATTTTTCCTCCACCATTGATTTTTGGAACTGTTACTTTTTAAAGCAATTTATTTAGATCAGCATTTCTTTACGTGAATTATATACATAGAGCGCATTGAAGATGCAGTTATTTTGTGACAAAGCCGCTACAAAATGCCTGCATTGTGATAAGAGTACAAAATAGTGCGGAAGACGAATGTCTGAACAATACACTCAGGCGTAACTCTGAATGTATTAACACAGGAAGAAAACTGCGAATCAACTTGCTTACATTAGAATAACAATTCGTTTTTGTTGTAATTGCATTAGTATTCATACTTTCAACATGCAGACTTCTGTTTGTTTATACTCATATATATATTTATATATGTTTATGCGGTTTAAGTAACAAAACCCATGTTATTTGACATACATTAATTTCCCTTTATGTGTATATAAATAGCACTAACATACTCAATTATAAAGATTTGTATATTTATTTCTTAGTAATACCCATCTTTTTAATACTGTTATATATGAAAAATTTAACTATACCATTGAATATATCTACACAGTCACAGTATAATCAACTTACAATATATTTAGATGTATATACATTCTAGATTAAAACTCCTTTCCAACAAAAATATTTTCGGTCGACTAAATTTGTCCATACACAATCCAGTATTAATATTCCCGACATCTATCTCTAGTGTTCTACTTTTTTTTTCTATCAAATACGACCGACTTCATGTTGTAGCACAAAATACTTTACATGGCCACTATATTCTTGTCACAGGTACCTCCAGCAACATCACAATTGTAATTACGTACGAATGCGAAGCCTAAAGGAATCCAGCGCGAAGCAGCGCCGGAGCGGGCGTACGTCTTCCTGAGTTCCGGCGCACAGATAAACCGCTTCCCCTTCCTGCCCTTTTGCCTAACATCGTGTAGCGGACACACTACAAAAGACAAAGTATAATAGCCCCAACACACATCCAATGCCACACTTTTACAATTTTCACCTTCAAATATCCCGGTCCCGCCGAAATCGGCTATCGAACGTTTATTTTTTGCTTGTATAAATCACAACGCACATACCGTTCCCGGATATATATTCTCATCCACACAAATTTCCCAATTTGGATTCGGTTTACAGATCTGTTTGACATGGGCCAAACGAATGGTTTGCAAAAAAACGTTAGAGCCGGTGTAGCATCCACGCGGCCGTGCGTAATTTAATCTTGTATCACTTTGACGGAGCCTCGTGTGAAATGGATATCGTTCGTAGCGCAACCGGAATGGGTTAAAGGTAAACCATACGTTTCTATTATCTCCCGAAACGAGTCTATAAGTTACAGTTTGTGGAATCCGGATGCCACAAGCCGAGCTTAATTACTAACCCGACTCCACCGCTTCATTATTAGACCAATGAGTTAAAGCGTCGAAGTCGGAGCAATAACTAAAACTAAACACGTTTGTAACAAGTTGTTTGTTGTGTTATCAGTGTGGTGCCAAACGTTGGAGCCCGCACACTCGCCGCAAACTTACGCCTCCCCTAATGAAAACTTTGTCTTAGGTAAACGCGCTCGCCCTCTGCCCAATTTTATAGCAACACACACTGTAATGTTTATAGTCGTCTAAAAAGTCATGTATCAACAAAATTGACCGTCTATTTTTGTATTATCTATAACAAATTAATTTTTGTATTATCTTAAGCGAGTCTAATAAACATGCAAAACAACATTCGTATTTTTTTTAATGTAAACCCTAAGCATCAGCACACATTAATTACCCAAACAAAATAATGCGATCGAGGGCCCGATTAGAGCGACTTAATAAATACAAGGGTCGATAAATCGGTGGGTCGAGGCGGCCGGTGCGAATGTGAGCAAATGCGGAAAGTAAATCAGTTGAAACAAATGCCAGGCATCAGTCAACGGCGGCGTCGTTAGCGGTCCTGACCTCGGCCTATAAATCTCGGCGGCACCTTGAGAACGGACTACTAAAACCATGTCTTTTCGGTTCTCTTTAAGTCCCGTTTCGTGTTTACATTTTTATATTTATTCTAATTTCAGAAGAATTTTATGCTGCATACATTTTTGAGACATAACGTAATGATGATGTCATTGTTAACGATCGGCCTCAGCACATAAATCTACTACACTACACCCTCAGGGAACAAATTGCAAACAAACTTTTACATTTAAAATTTTTGTAACGTTTTTATATATCGGCTGTGGTCAACCATACTTTTAGTAGAATACTAAGCTTAAAAATGCATTTCATCAATGTCTTGATAAACTTTTAGCAGCTGGCCTTCTAAATCGTTATGACACTTATAAAAGATTACTTAAAATGTTTTTATTTAGGCGCACACTTAATAATAAAATCTTAAATTTCTTCATGAGAATTCAATAGATATTAAATAATATTATATTATTCAATAGAATATTCAATCTATTGAGCCATGAGACAAATCCCATACATCAGTCAACGGTGACATCGTAAGTAGTCGCAGCCTCACTCTATAAATCTAAGTCATCTTTAAAAACGGCTTACGTCTCTTTCTTTAAGATCTGCTATTATGTTACAGCAGTTCTTTTTTATTTATTTTCTCAAAGTCAAAGACACACTTATGATAACATAAAGCTAATAATCGAGTAACTAATGCTTGCGTATAAAAACTATCTGCTCTTATTTTGGAAAAGAATATCAGTAAACAGAGCAATAAAAAATTTATTACCTAAATAAGAGTTGAGTGATAAAAATATTATTAAAGTCAATTCATACTAATTAAAATAATTCATGTCAGCAAACATCAAAGCCTACAAAGCTTTGATCTCGGACAAATGAATGTAAAACCTGAAATTAGCTGGAATATATCCCGCACTTGCCGTAGGGGAGAGTGGGGTTTAATCACAGGCGCACCGACCGTCATTTCAGGGAGTGCTCGCAATGCCGCAAACAACTGACACTGATTTTTAAACTAAACTTGTTTTATTTTTCGCTTTAAAGATACACTTTTTAAACACAAATGTTACTACTGTGTAAAATATTTAATTAAAACTGTATGTGTAGTGTATGAAAGCGACTAAATTTTGAAACGAATTTTTTTTGACAAATATATTTGAGAAATGGAATCCTTTGATAAAACATTTTCACTACATTCGTTATTAAGGGATTTTTTTAATACTGGTATACTGCAACTCATCTATAGCAAAGGCGAATTTGTTTTTGTGTTTTTTTTTTAATATACCGGTTGCTTCGAAAATTGGTAATTTTAATTTTATTCTTCGGTCGCGGATCCAGGGGACTAACATCAATAAAACTTATAATATTAACTGATAGCAAAAAAGTAGCCTGCGATTAAATGTATGAAAAATAATTACTGCTAAACATAGTGCCAAATATCGTTGTACCAAGAATAATATGATATTATCCATCTTAACTAGATAAAAAGTAAAAAACTAATACAGTGCGTATTTCATTTACACTTATTGATTCTTATAAACGTTTGACGTAAAGCAAGCAAATAAAAGTTGGTATTAGCTGGCAATACCGTGCAGTATTTATTTCCAGGGGAGTGTAGACATTAATCATACAAGCAAGCGGAGCATCGAATGCACGCCCACCGCGGACTCCCAGGGAGTTTTAATCTCACCTGCGAACCGGCTTGTGGTTACCATCCGATGCTGTGGACGCAGATTGTTTACAAGAACGGCCTTTTGAAAAAATGGACGGCCTTCAGAGTAAAAAACTGATGAGGAACATTTTATGAATACATGAACAGAACTACTAATAGAATAAGATAATATAAAAAGAAAGATTTGATTGTTAATTTGTTGATTACGGTTCTCTAATAACTCAAAACCGAGTTATTAGAGGCTATGTTATATTAAAAAAAAAATAAGAGAAAATTATGTAATTCAAAACAAAATTTTGATTTCGAAAACCGTTTCATAAATAGAAAATTACATTATCAGCAAGTTACAAGCAACATATAGTATCCCCATATTGTCACGGGAAGGGGAATTACGTAAGTGAAACCGCGGAACGCTGATAGTCATTTATACATACATAGATAAAGCTTGAATAAATACCTTGTATATTAACATAATTTTAGAGAAATGCTTAAAACTACTCATTATAGATAATAATTTTATCTTTTTAAATTTGATCCAGACACAATTTGCACTGTATCTGAATTCTCTTGTGTATAACCAATAAAGCAGATCTCCCAAAACATTTACCCTTCCAAATTGTTATTTTTATTCCGACAGCCTGCAGAAGAATTAGAATTAGTAATTAAGAAACCTTCAAAGAATGAATATTCAGTAACAAAATTCGAAATAACAAGACGTGATTATTAAAATAATTGCATAAACTTTTTAAGGCTTTGAATCAATTAGGCTTTTTCAAAGTTCAAAAGTGTTCTTTACAATTTATTTTAAGGGAATTTCGAGTTGGAAGTTTCGTTTCTTATTGCACGCACATAATTCAAAACTATTAACGGTCTCATTTTCTTTCATAAGCTTTACCTACATACCTACAAAACTATAAATCTAATTATTTTGTTCTACTTAGTGATATTTTGTACTAAAATGTATATTTTATTATTCAGTAAAATTCTATTCGTTGTTTTCCTTTAAAGGTATTTTACAGTGGTGGTGTAAATAAATTAATTAAAACTATACAAGAAAATATAGCTGTGCTGAATGTTTAAACATCTATATATTGTATTGAAATGGATATGCCAGCGAGCAGTAAACCGTGACAATGGGACATACGGCACTCACTAATCATACTTTGCTTTCTGTTTTATTCCACATTTCCATTACCGTATTTCAAAAGGTATTGACATATGAGGCACTTTTACGAGTTGCGCTACGCTCACTCTCCCGTAAATTTAATGCTACTTTGTTCACTGACTTACTATGAGCATTGTTTTAAAATAAAGATAAAACGGGCGCAGAGCGCGGGTGGAACGCGGTTTTGTATGTAAACTAGCATTGTTCGAACGTTTCCGGGAAACATTAATGCAAGTTACGGGTGTCCGTGTTTTTCCAGCTATGTTTAGGCGTATAATGAACTACTTGGTTCAAATAGATTCAAAATAATTAATTCAGTTCGGATTAAATAAGTTTCTAAGTATACAAATAAAGAGGGCTGATCTCTTTATTTTTATACTTAAAAACTTATTCCTCCTCCTCCTCATTATTTATAGCGTAATAATATTGAGATCAAAATTTTTGTCAAATTTTTGGGTTAGGTTCTCCTGTTTATTTTCGTATAAATAATTTTTGTTCCTACGATCTCATATGACCTAATATCTACGACGAGGCCATAATAATTTGGCAAAATATTCCCTAAGACTGTACACATGTAAGTCAAAGTAGTAATTTACGGGTTCCGGTTGGCACTGACCGATAACAACGTTATAATTCTCCTGAATACGATCAACGGTCTTGGAAATGTTACTTTAATCACTTTATACGACCCCACAGTTTGTTTGTTACTGTGTTACACTATCAAAACGCATAATGCTGTTTGATTTAGTGCCCGAACTTCCGCGGCACCAGATTTACGAGCCAGTACAACTAATGCAAAATGTGTTTTTAACTTCTTATAAATACATTGATGCCACATAAATGTCATACATTCAGTTTATGGTGTACATGGTTCCATTGACGCTTCACTTATGTTCATACAGGAGATAGGTAATAAAGAGAGAATTCATATTAGGTCCCACGAGTATATTTTATATTCTGGAGACATTTTTTTTTAATAATACCTACGAAATTGATAAAAAAAGTCTGTGGGCCCACATGATAACTTGGAATATCAGTAACCTAAAAACTTTAGTTTTTTAAATAAAAACTTGACAGACGTTGCCCTGTCTTAACTATACTTATATGTTCATCATAAACAAAATATTACAACTATAAATTGAGATATAAACCGTACACTAAAAATATTAAAATCAGTTTTTTACTTTAAATGTTTATCCGAGACAAACACCGTGACACGTTTCATGTCAGAATGTAAGTATTTAACTATGTATATATTTTAAATACCCTATATACCATCTTAATTAACTCATAACGCTCTGATTTTAATTCTTCAAATAGATCACAAGTTTTTACTGCACGTGTGAATGAAGATAACAAACACCTACCTTTATAGGCCATTTATATTAAAAGCATGCCAGAAGGTCTGTGGTGGTAAATTGAGCTGTTAAGATGAATTGTGAGTTCTAGCATAGTAGTTCTAGTTAAAGTAAAAAAAATCTACGACAAATACTGATTTTGCCAACTATTTTGCCAACGCTTCAAAGATAGAAGCTCTGTTTAAAACATCGCCAGCAACAATATTCTCGGTTGCGCGTATCTCGTTTTTTCCTCTGCTACCTTTTTTGGAAAAACCTCTGAGAGTTGAGTGACCTCCCTCGGTATCTTTGGAAGTTACTTTGTAAGCAGTGACTCTTTTTAAAATAGATTCTGTTGACGATATGTTCAAACTAGCAGCGCCTTCGCGGTTTCAGTCGCGGATTTCCCAACCCCGTGCCAATAATATATAAAAAATGTTCTATGCAGATATAGAAAAAAACTCATCCCTGTCAGCACCTCAGCCACAAAATGATGATAAGTAGATTTTCAGATAGAGCTTAGCAGCTATTTGGAGCGCAAACAACACTTATTACTGTATTTTGACAAATCCTTAGAAGTTATAACTACCATGCTATTTTGATGTAGAAACTATATTGTTGTAAAGTTTGATAAATCATTTATACTTTTTACAAACGTTCGCGTTTATAATATTAGTAGGATATGTTATTAGGTTTTTTATTATGAATAATGTTTGTGGTGTGGAACATCACCTCCCTCAGTGACTTAAATGTCTTAAACTTGAATGCGTCTAAGTGGAGACGAGCAGTCTACCCGTCGCAAAGCTACATATTTTCTATGAATGTCAACCTGCTCTGCGTTGTAATTACAGGTGAAAATTATAAAAACTAAAAGACCTTACTATCATTGTTATTGGAAACCCCTTGAGAAGATCTGCGTCCCGTAGTGAACGTTGTTACGTATCGTTTTATTAAATCCTATTAATTTATTTTATTGATACAATTATTTAATCATTTTATTATAGTATACGAATATAGATACTTTTTATTATAAATTTATTAATATCGTATCAAATATCATTTAAGCGCGCGCTTTTAGACTTTTCCCGCGTCTAAGCATGCATCGCGCAACCATAATGTGACCGTTTTATTGACATCTTCGCCATATTGTAGAATATAAATACTGTATGTATCCATTTTATGAAATAGTTATTTTTAAATATTCTTACGTATTTAAATATATACTTTTAAATATTATTATATCAGTCATTTGAAGTCCACTGCCGGACATATGCATATCCAAAAAAGGGGAAACCGAGCCGGAATAAATATGACCTGGCTAATTTTCTAGAATGGCTCAGAAAGTGATGACAAGAAGTTCACTGACAGATAGCTAATTTTGTAACCAGAACAATAACTACGCAGGTAAAACCGTGGGGTGTGCTAGTTAAAAATATATACAGAAAAAAACGTTTAGACCATTTTGCTACTTAATTTATTTTCTCGCACATTCACAAAAATATTTTGATCCTTCCATATGAAGAAAATAACGTCAACATTTATTTAAAGAGAAATTAAGAATAGAAAATAAAATCATAATATTCAGTTCTGATTATTAAAATTTTATATCAAAATAAATATTGTATACATTATTGCAAATGTTTAACGAATAATGCAATCGTCTTCATTACAGTTCACTCGGATAGAATCGTGCAGTGGTGCGGCTCGTCAGTGCGTAAACACCGGATGGTTATTAATTTGGATGTAAATGCCGTAATGCATACTTCGAAGGCAGGTACCGGCCTATTAGGGCTACCTCTTTATTTTTTTAAAATATCAAATCTTTAGTACTTTAGTGTTTAGAAAACCAACGGTGATACTTAACAACTGATGGTACTTTCAAATCTTTACATAAACTTGGATATTCATACCATTCAAGGGACACCTTGATTAAAGGATGAGATAGTACTTAGCAATCATCATCATGGTAGCTGTTGACCATCCAATGGTGAACATAAGCCGCTCCAAGAAAGTAGGTATCTAGTGCATAACTGTCACGCTAGGCAGTCATGATGACAATCGCAGAGTGTAGCTTCGTGGCGGGAATTCTTTAGACCTTCCCGCTCTTTTATATTCTGAACTGCCCTGTTACTGGTTGATATACCACCATCTGCAGGTTCTGGCACCTCAGTCACGTCTTCCGGGGGGAGGTACTATTCTACTCTGCCATTCAAATACATTTTACATAATCATTATTATGCAGGTGAGAGGCCAATGTGAGCAAATATGAACAATTATACCCCACGGCTGTACGGCCCAAAATTATGGTCAAAAATGCATATTTTTAACAGTGAGCATCTAATTGATGTTATGATAACCTTCTCTAGTAAGTGCTTATTTTGTAACACGTTATGAAAGTACATACGGAGCGTTCTTATCTTATTATGACTTTATAACCGACTTGATAAAAACTCCGCTTTATTATCTTCCTTCTGCGTTAATTCCTTAATACCAACATTTTTCATATACAATTTTTTGCTGAATTTTGTCGCTCGTAATAATATTGGCTGTTTCAAATATTTTTATTGTAGCAACCCTATATCTCTTCAAACAGGCAACCTAACGCAATAAATAATATATGGGGCCAAACATGGAAGTTATCCTTGCCATACCAAGAGGGATCGGGGAACATTTTCCTGATCTTGCGGTTTTCGATACGTGCCTGTTAATATTAGTTTGTCTACCCTCTGGCCGCATTGTGTACAAGATTTACAAATACCTGTACTAACTGATACTGGGGTAAGTAAGCCTCCGAGTGATTTGAGACGGGGCGATTGAAGACATATTTGAGGGCAACACGTGGTTTTGTCTATGTGGCATTAATATAACAAAGCAGGTTGTATATAAATTATTATTAGCTGGGAGCTGCTTATATTTTTGTTTTCGTGCAGGAGTCTCAGTCTGTTAATGTCTATTAACTATTAACGCAAAATCTAGGAGCAATTTACATTATGGCGTGTGGGTCACTTTTTACGATTGCTTTTTTATGACAATGTTGCCACTTTGACGGAGAAACCTTATACTAAAAAAGAACTACCAGAAGAAAAAAAATATTTCTTCTTCAATTTCCATATCATAGATAATTCCCATATTATTGCAGTTGATAAATTAATAAATCATGTCGTCATAAGTATACGTATTATAATATTAAATATAATAATTGCTCTATATACCGGATATGTAAAGACAAAAAAAGGTTTTATAGACAATTAAACAAAATTTCAATCGTAGTGTTGTATTTAATTTACCCAGAGAGTTAATTGTAATTTTGTATTAAATTTATTATCTATGTTAACTGTTAATTGTTCACATCAAATAACTCTCAGTCGAATGCACTCTCAATCTGTCAATAGTTAGTTATTCTACGTATTTCATAAGCAAGCAAATCTGACTGCTTTGTATAGAATTATCCTTAGCCGTGTGTATCTAATACGTTTAGTATTATTCTTCTTTACCTTTACCTCTTCTCAACTTAAATTGTATATACTTTGTAAAAAATATACAACAAGCAGAAAAACAGCAAGCTTTTACGATATTATCTGCAATCAATTATATTTTATTATAGCTACAGATCTTTCATTTCAGAGACGGACAAGGCATCTTATTTAAACACAACACAACATTTATCAGATTTAAGCAGTTCTTAACAAAGAATCGGATAAACTCCGTTTGATTAAAATATACATATATAAAGTGGCTTGACAAGCCTGACTGGCCAGACAGAAATGATTGACCAAGGACGAAGTTCGAGGAACCCGAATCCACCTTGCCACTACCACACTGCATACACTGCGTCGTGACAGACGGAAAGTTTATTGTACTGGCCTATCAGCACTTGCAAGCACAACTAGAAGTGTATAATGTATAATATAACAAGATGAATAAAAGTTATATTCACAACATATAATTTTGTTTAATAATAAATATACCACTCTTTTAATTTAATAATGGAATGACATAATTTTAAAATACATAATTCTAAAACATATAACAAACGACTGAGCTTAATTCATTTGATATAGCAGTGGTTTAATACAACATTTACATCATCATATCAGCTATTAAAGGCCCACTCCAGGACATAAGCCTCCCCAAGAAAGGGCAAATTTTGCCCATAATTGCCGGGCTGAGCACGTGTGTTGGCAATCGTAGCGCCCAGCTTTCGCGATGGGGATGCTGCTGCTCATCCCCGCCCTGTGCATTTGAAGTACGCTGTTTCGAACAGATAGATATACCGCCATTTTTGCAGTTCTGGTGCATTAGTCGCCTTTTACGACACCTGGTACATGGGGAGGTACTATTCTACTCTACCGGTACCGGTTTTTTTAACATTTACTCGTTTACTACTCATATCAAAAGTACTTTTTTTAACGGCTCTAAAACGCGGCTTATTTAACTTTTTGCATTTTCAGTTTGACATTTCGGTTAGCTTGCGGTTCTCAAAAATTTTGAGAACGGTTACCACGAGGTAGTTTTATTGCGCAAAACATTATCTAGTATAAGATAATATAATATACGATAACACTATTTATTTTTGATTAAAGATAATTATTTTTGTATAATCATCATCATCATCACAACAGCATCCGTAAAACGTCAACTGCTAGAAGTAAACCTCCCCAAGAAAGGGGGAACTTGCTCATAATTATCTCGCTAAACAAACGTGGTGGCAATCGCACAGCGTAGCTTCGCGACGGATATGCTGCTGCGCAACCCCGCCCTAATGCAATTTATCTACACTACTTCGAGTGGATATACCGCTATCTGTCGGTTGCAGTACCGGTACAGGGGAGGTACTATTTTACTCTGCCGGTACCACACGGCTTTATATAGATAATACTTAAAACATTTAATGATTACTTAGTATAAAGTCCAATATAATGCACACATAGAATCTGTCACAGCTACGGGTGCTGCAAGGCTATGAGTATGAGTCACAAGCGTGCTTATCGACGCAGATGGTTTTTTTTCCAGTGATAAAAGCTCACCGCCATTTTAAATAAATTTTGTGTTAAAATACAATTTTAAGCAGCAGTATTCTGATGTGAATGATTCAAAATTAAATTCTGACAACTTCATCATTCTAAGTACCAAGTCTAAGTGCCAAGTGAATTTCTAATAAATAATCGTTCGACTAGATTAACGATTATGCTAAACGGAAATATGTTAAAAGGAATTTTGCCAATTGATTATAATATCATAACCTATTTAAACCTATGGTTATATGAAGTGAAGATTATACATATTAAACATTATTTGAAACGTTATTATATATATATATATAATAACGTTTCAATATATATCTTAAATAATAGGCATACGAAATGTTTGGAATATCAAACAAAATTAAATCATGTGAACAATTATAAAAAAATTGGTTTAATTCAAATGTCTTTTTCGTTCCGAACGTTATATAAAAATAATATTATGTCAAGTCAGCGAATGGTACCTGCGGACCGTACCAGGTGTCGTGAGAAGTGATAAAGGTACCGAAACCGACATATGGTGGCGCACTCATCCAAAACAGTGCAGCTTAAATACTATATACAGGGTGAGGATGGGCAGCAGCATCCTCGTCGTGAAGTTGCGCTCTACGATTGCAACCACGCCTGCCCAGCGCGGCAATTACGAGAAATAATACCTTGAGGAGGCCTGTGTTAAACTGTGGATTTTCTGTGGCTGATATGATCAAGTATGCGTTAAGATAAATAAAATTATAATATGTACTACTATGTCAAATGATTATTGTTTTAAATAAACATTATTAAAGTTCATTTAAATCAAACGATGATATAACAATTAATATGCACCCAAAAACTTGTGGATCTTTTAAGCTGCAAAAGTAAGAGATCACCGTTGCTCTTAGTAGTAGCTTGTACACTATACATGGGCCTGCTGTATAAAACATGTACTTATTTACCCTATGTATCATTACAGTACAACATACATTACATCACATTGCATGTTTACCAAACCCGAGTATAACCGTATAGTAAATACAATATCTTAGTCTCCTCTTTACATAGCTACCAGCAACTACAGGGGTTTTCTGGACTAACAAGAGTGAGGCCAGTCTAAAATCCGCGTGAAATAAGTGCATATTTATGTATCTTAGTAAGCAGTTCTATTGTTGAATGCTTTATCTTCGATTTTTGTGTCTTGTATTTATTGAAATAAGCAATATGTCGTTTCCGTCTTATAGTTTCAAACAAAATGTGCAACATTTCATGGTATTTTCGCCAGCGTAATGTTTTCAAAAAACAATTCACTCCGCATCAGAAAAACAGGAAAGAAAGAGATCCATTTGCTAAACACAAATTGCGGTTGCATTCCGCATGACGCACGCGATAGTACGGCTGCCCCATCTGCCGAAACCGCCCGTGTAAATTCACCCTAAGAAATAATAATCGTTGGAGCATGCACACGTGTGCTTTCGAATATTTTGAATAGCAGCCTCCGCGATATTGTGTATCCCACAACGATACAATATTGAAAGTAGCAACAGAAATATTTATTCAGAAGGCATAATATAGAAGCAGATTGGATCGCGTATTGTGGATAGGTAAATAAAATGCATGTTATGATTACATATCGTGTTTATGAGCAAAATATATTGTTTCTACTATCCATGCTTATTTTAATTTAGACTAGATTTATAGCTTCATTTAAATGATTACCCAAATTTTAAGAGCAAACGAGCTGACGTGCTTTCTAACGCAATCGGTTGTGTATCTTATGATGAATATTTGTGTTTATTCTATGCCGGGTTATTATTTATATTTATTTTTGTATAAGTAATTCCTCTGTTGTTTGATATCCGTACTACAAGTTCTTAAAGTCACTTTCGACATAGTGAGGTCTTCATATGAGATGTTGTATGGGAACTTAATGTTATAATGTGTTCAACAGCGGTTTATACAATAACAGTATAAACGTAATTTAATACAAATAGTATATATTATACGGATATGTAATATCCGTATAATCGATACTATAGATATGGTATGTAATAATACAAACGGAAGATCATATGATTCATGATAAAATTGAAAGGTGAAACATATTGGTATCCAAGGAAACTTAAAATACAAATAAAAAAGAAACATTCAATAGTTTTAATCAGGAAATCGGATTATTTCGGGTTCAGAATAATAAAAAGAGGAAACCCTTCATATTTTATTAATAAACCAATGTTTCAGGAGTTACTTTTTAAAAGTACTCCTACTACATCTAAAGACTTCTGTACTTTACCATACATATATACATAAGCAGTGAAAGGCTTACCCGGAACATAGCGTACACATACACTGGTCCTCACAAAAATCGGGCCTCCCTGTAAGTGCACTGTTTCTGTTTATTTGTTCAAACTTAAATGTTTTAAAACAAGTATCGCTTGTGTGTAGGGTCTGACAAGAAGTTTGACATTATGAGGGCCATAAATTTAAATGTACTTCAAGAATACCGCAATAACCACCACTGATAAACTCCGCCTCCCCGGAGGGGAGGTCCCCCCCCCCTGCAATCTTTATACGCAACTATGTATGAGATGTACAATTGCTTAAAGTTACCAGTGTGATAGGTCAACAACAACAATATGTTATAAATAAAATACGGCAAAACCAGTGAGCTGGCACAAAACTAACAACTGAATACGAATTACTTCAGTTGGAGTGACAGCTTTAAATATTTATTAACATTGTGTGCCATTTCGAAGCAGACTGGCTATAGATGGACAGGGTCTGGAGCGGGACCGCAAACATAATCAACACAGATAGCTCGCTCCATACTAGATGCTAAAATTGCAAGTTTGAGAATTTATTTAATTGTTTTGATTTTCATCATTATGCTATTAGCAACTGTTAATTTGTTTACCTATTTACAATCTTCTAATAATAATATTACGAAGAAGTAGACTATTTATATATTTTATGCCAAGGGTCGTGGTTCGATCCCCACTGTGTACTAACATTTATATGATTTACATTGTTATTTCTGTATCTGGGTGTTAAATATGCATTCATGTATTATATAAAGTACTTAAGCATATAAGCTACTTATCTCGGAGTCAGGTTAACATTTATGAGATGTGTGAATTTATTTATTTATGTAACAGAGCGTAGCTTCGGCTGGCCTTGCGAGAGGTTGTAGTTCCTTTCACGAAATCAATGTTGAGTGTGCCATCTTTCCCTTTGAGTTTAGCGACATGCAGAGCGACACGACCGTCGGCGGTGACCTCTCATTACCAGTGAGTGAGCGGTCGTTGTCACATCGCGGCCCGCCCTCGCAATTTGTCCGGCCTTAACGAATTCACACAACTAATGGTTTTCATGAAATTAATTTTATTCTCCGTTTATTCGGCCCTGTTTATAAGCTGCACTGAGTTGCGATATTAACATTCTGTCCACCCTTTTGAATTCGTTACTTAAGGCGAATTACTTTGGGTTTGACCTTTGAGGTAATAGGATAAATTGCAGACGAAGAGTTCTATTGCTTGAACATATGTGCAAATTTAGATGTAAGCCGTGTTAAAAGAAACTAGTACCTACGCATACCGAAAGCGTTCTTCAAACAGGTTATATGCTATAATATTTTTTCTTAAGCATGACTTTTGTTGTTTGAGAGAAACCAACCAAAAATGCTGACCAGAGGGATAACAGGGAAAATATAAAAAGTATGAGCTCTTTATAAGTAACATATTCTATTTTATGAGTCTTTACGTTTCATTTAATTTTTTTTTTGAAACATTGATTTGTTTTAAATGTCTTACAAATTACTTCGTAAAACATTCAAACTCATATCATTCACGTGTTAAAACTATCATTTTCCAGGTCTTTTTTTGAGAAATCGTATAAGGGCCGACGAATTTGTTAAGCTTTTTTGCACATGCATATATTCACTTCTGTTAATAACTTACTTAACTTTTGTCTAAATTATAATCTGAATACTGAAATAATGGATATGCTATATTATTATTAAATTAATTCCATAGATATTATAAATTAACAGGCTTTTATAAATACTCACAAACTTTTACATTTATAATACTAACTTTTTACCCTCGATTTAGTCCGCGTAGCATTCAAGTTTCTATCATTCCGGTTTTTTAAAAAACAAAAGCACAACAAACTATATCCTCCCTTAAGGGTGTACCTTAATAATAATTTTTCACAAAATCGGTTCACCGACAATCCGTAAAAGCGTAATAAACAGGTAGATACTTGAGTTTTACTGTATATTTTAAGAATGACAATGACTCTGTTAAATCCTGCAAATGATCACTGATATTTTAACAATTTCAGAGCGGCTTACTTCTCTCATGCCATCTGTAAACTCGAGCTGACATATTCAAGGCTTTATAGTAATCCATAAAGCGAAGTAACACTCGACTAAAATATTATTGTTAGTCGTTAACACAAAGATATATTATCGATATATAAGACATGCAGTCTCATTTATAAACGGTTATTAAATAAGTTCTTTCTATTTTATATTATTGGCCCAATGGCGCAGATGGTAGTGATCCTATCTTGTGCGTCAAGGATCGTGGGTTCGATTCCCACCCAAGACAAATATTTATATTTGTTTTTGTTCTCTGTGTTAAATATATTTATTTTAGTAGTATATTTGTGATTCCTCTGTGGTCTGGCGTCAGTAACACAAATGCTTTAAGCGACTTGCTACGGAGTCAGGTGAGAATATATGAGATGTTGAGGGAATTTTTAAAAAAAATATGTAGGTAAAGATGGTTTATATATACATTTAATAAAAGAAAATGTTACTGCTTCATAATGGCTTTAGAGTGCAGTAACTGGCACGCTTGATATAAGGTATTTCAAACGCCGATCATAAAAATAAAAGTTAAATAAACCGCAATTGGACAACCTTAAAAACATTGGTTTATTATGTGTAATAAGCGCTTGATTTTAATTAGTGAGTGGTTGATGATCCGTAATAAAAAGAAGACAAAAAAGAAACGTGTGTATCATAATGCTGAAGGAATAAAGCAAAGACCGTGAGACCCAATATTGCTCTTACAGCGTAGACGGATATTTCCGCTTGATGCATTTTTGATGTTTTTCTGATGTGGGTCTATCGGGCCCACTATCTAAACGTGATGAATATTCAACACGTTAGTTTTAGAGAGATGTGTACACATTTTAAATGGAAAAATAAATTTTACGCCGGAACTCTGTTTAAATGCTTTCAAACTTTTTTGCCGTAGTTGACATTTGATTGGTTCAATTTAATTGATTTTGGAAATAATTGCACTCCGACATACATATGATATGAAGCAGTGGGTGTGATTTTTTGCATGCGTATTCACTTTGCAATTTTGACAGCAGTAAAATTTTATTGCGTGTTGTATTTGAAACATAGCTGACAAAAGTTTGCTGTGAGGTACCGGCATTGTAGAATAGTACCTCCCTTTGTATCAGGGTGTCGTAAGGGGCGACTAAGATACCAAAACCGACAGATGGTGGTATATCCACCCGAGACATTGAAGCTTAAATGCATAGGATCCCCACTCTATGCATTTAAGCTACAATGTGTCGGGCAAATAGGCAGCAACATCCACGGCCCGAAAGTAGGCCCAGCGCGGCAATTATAGGCAAAATTCCCCGTTTTTTGAGGAGGCTTGTGTCCAGCAGTGAAATTCCAATAGCCGTATTGATGATGACAAATGTTATATTTCAACTATAAGCTAAGGCATTCTATATAAAACTCTTTTTCTTAATAATAAATTTGTTATATTTAAGCACTCGATTTCATGTGTGTGCAAAAAAAGCTTTATGTACATTATAAATACTAATATTCTTACATAATCAATTATAAACAAAACATAGGTACATTATAAATAACTTTTTTTAATACTGAAATAAAGCAAACTTCGTATCCATATTTTTCTGCAACCTCCCGGGTCGCGGTTCAATGAGACAACAGCGTCTCGGGGCCCATCAAATAAGGGACCTTCTGTGCATAGATAAAGAACTTCGACTGTCGATAGCCTAATGGAATTCTGAGACGATAAACCCAATACCAAATAGAATTGTCATTTCAAACAATATTTATCTGTTACCTTTAAAAGCGGCTATATATTTATTTTATTAGGTACTTGTAATATATACAGTAAGCCTTTAGATAAAATTTGTGCAAAATACATTTTCATAGTGATTTTGCTCAAAATGCAGTTTATTCCCCAATGACTTAACTAAGCTTACATTTTTATTACTTGAAAATGGCTCTGTTAAATGTTTTTATAAAAGACAAAAATATTTTTGTTGCATACATATTGAATTATACCCAGTACTAGGACAACAAAGATGGCAGGGAGCCCGGTGCAACACGGCCCATCAAGAGCTAAGTCAACGCACCGCCGCCTATTTGCACGCTACGATTCTGAAAGGTCAATCCTACCGCTGCAAAGGCAAACAAAGACTTGATTTAATGGAAATGGATAGGTTTTTACAGCCGTTACGATTTTACGTTATAGTAATCCATAGTATCCATATAACTATGTCTTAACGAGGGAAAACTGCCGGTTTGTTTAAGTACATAAATCGAAGTACGTAGATTGCGAGTGCTCGTAGTTTCAGAAAATTGTTTAGAACCTTAAGGTATGTTGAAAAATCACAGACTCTGTAGTTTTTTAGTTGCCATCTTTATGTTTGACCAAAAACTTATCAGCTATGTAACCGACTGAATCAAATACATTAAAAATTTATATAAACATCTTACTGACTAACAGAAAACGACCTAGATGTATTAATTCTGTGAAACAATATGGTGAAAAGACTATTCCTCCGTCTGTTTGTGGTTCTAATCTAGAGATGCAGCAGACAAATGACTGTAGTTACCGACCGCAAAGGGCACTCACAGCGATTTATGTGGGGCTACAATAAACTGGACTTAATACTATTTCGTTATGAAAATAATTGTATAAAGACGCTCCACTTGTGCAATTTATGTATTCGCCTATAAGCATTTATAACTAATTTTAACTTGGAATTACTAACACTATTACAAAACATTTAAATATAAAAATATGTAAGTTAATATAGGCATTAAAATACTTTATAGGTATTAAATCACAGCGACCTGTGAATACTACACAGTTGTCTCAGATTATCTCATAAATGTATATGTAGTATACTAAAAAAGTACATTATTTTTAAGTTTCTTTTTCTTTAAGTAAACAACATTAATCTTTCTTTTATTGCATTGCAACTGTTGGTATAAATCAATATTGATTTTGGCTCCATTCGGTGAAATAAACAGAATCTATAATGAATACAGTGCACCACTTTTGTAAGCTTATACACAAAAGTGCTTAAACCGCAAAGGGGCGATACGAATAATTTAGTTATTCAATTTCATGTCTACAAACGAGGCTCGCTGTCATCAGCGAGATATATCGATGTATCGTATAGCGTATTCGATTACATGCGGCGTCCGCGAATGTCCGACCGATGACCAAATATCCGAATCGATTCGGTTTCCCGCTTGCAAGCCGGTAGATTGAAAAAACTAAGCGTGTAGCCAGCTCTGACTGCCGCTGTTCCGTATTTTTATTTTTAATGCGCATGTTAAATTATTGTCTTAATGCTTCACTGACCCGCCTTAAAACAACAAGACCTCATCAGGCGTAGTGGTTAAGTGTTCGTCTAGGATACGAAATTTTATAGGTTCTATAAATTAATGGGTTCGAGATTCCTAAAAATATCCCAGAGGTTTCACTACTTTATTTTTGAAGAGCAATAATATTTATGTTAAGAAATTATACAATTGTGATTAAATGTTTATGTACATGCGGTACGTCCATTTTGATTAAGAATTAAAGTTAATAAACTTAAAATACTAATGGTCTGGAATACACTTATGGTTACAAATATTACATTGTACTGTAACTAACAAGAAACAATCTAAGATCTTTTCTTTAATATGCATGAATAAAAACAACGTCGGAAACAGAATGCACTGAATTAGAAGTTTACAATAATACTTACCAATAACAGTTGATAACATAATAAAGGATTTCCTTAATTATGTTATCAACTATAAACTATTTTTATAGTTGTCCGAGTTTACAATATGTAGGTATTTAAAAATACGATTTTATTCATTTGACATCGTTGAACCCTAAAATGCATTTTGTATTCATATGCAACCCTTCAGTGCATTACAAAGATTAAAACTTCAGCTGCTGGCCCGCTAATTAATCCAAGTCAGATATGCCGACACACGCATTTACCATTTTATTTTAATCAACTTATTTTATTAGTTCTCAGTTTATTACCACGTGCTTAATCATGGACGCTAATAATTTTGTAGTACGCTTATATGAAGTTTTATTCTAATTGAACTAAGCACTTGTTACGAACTATTCTTGCTTGATCCAACACAAGTTTAACTGTATATCTACCAATTCTAGTGATCTGACGTGACCAAAACCCAAATTACCACAACATAATATTAAATGTACAAACTAACAATAACATGCTTAATCGAACCTTAAAAATGCATTTATTAACGCTGCGGCCCTTCGGTACATTATAAAGATTAAAACTTCAGCTGCGAGGCAGCTAATTAATCTGAGGCCCGGCCGATGTGAGGCGAGGCAATTACTCGAGGCGTACTCACGCCCGCGAGTCTCGCGAGACCCGGGCCGCACTTGTATGCTGTTCTTTAACGCGATCATGTGTGCTTAGCTTATCTTCGTGTAATTAGCTTTAATTGCGTCGAGGCTTGTTAATGCGCGTCATGAGTTTTTATTGATTGGCCTTAGATATTAAGTGATTGCTCATGCCCTATATTTTGCATAACTTTGTACGTGTAATATCTGAAGGGCACTTACAAGAAATCAATTATTTAAAAGATATATTTTAGTTCGCCAAAGAGTAATTATTGAAAGTCTGTTGATTAGTCAGTATTGGTATCTTATTTTCAGATTCTCATAGCAATGTTCGCAGTGATGGGCTAGTTTAAAGGGTGAGCGAGGCAGTGAAATTTCTGAGTAAATCTGACATAGTGTCTTTAGGTCACATGGTGTATTTGCACACCAGTGTCTATAGGGTGCGGTCACGTGCACCAACAAGCGGACTGTATGCTTGTCTGCTTAATTTGTAATAAAGCCGACTAACCACTGCTTTGAGGTTGTTAATTGAATATTGCTAGGATGTTAATACGTAATTAAGCCGGGACTCAATTACCTTAAATGGATATAGACCCTTACCATAATAAAAAAAACAATAATATCTTAGTTGAGAAATGACTGAACAGGCAAAATGGCGCGGATGGTAGTAATCCATTCAAGTGTGAATATTTTAAAGCTGAATACTTGTATTTGTTCTGTGTCTCAGTGATATTTATATGTATCTAAGTATAATAATTGTTATTCCTCTATTGTTTGATATGTGTAACACTAGCACTTTAATCTTCTTAATTTGGAGTCAGGTCAACGGATTATGTCGTGATGAATTTATCTGTTTTATTTAATTATTGGCAGTTTTTAATGCGTAAATACCAGTAGCAATAGACAGAGGGTGCGTACGTATTTAAATCTGATCATGTCCTATAGCCGTGGTGCATCGGCGAAGTACCTCACTCTGTACCAGGTGTCGTAAGAGGCGACTGAGGTGCTAGAACCAACGAATAGCGGTATATCCATCTGAAACAGCGTACCTTAAATACTACAAAGCGAGGATGGGTAGCGGCGGCCTCGTCACAAAGTTGCGCTCTCCGATTGCCACCACGCCTGCCCAGCGCTGCAATTATGTGCGAAAATTCCCCTATCGTGAGGAGGTCTGTGTCCAACAGTGGACTTGAGATATAACGTCCTTTAAAAATGCTTTTTAAAGTATTTATATAATATAGATTGCGTGATAAAATTTTATTTTACTATTAGGCCTTCATTTCCACAAACGCATATGTAAACTCATCCATTGGCAGAAATGTTGTTGAATAGATGCTGCTAATAATAACTGAACTGACTGATTTAGAATCCGTGAAATGTTAATTACTTGTAAATAATAAAAAAGACATGTGTTTGCTTAATGCTTTATTTATAAATAAAGAAATAAACAGAATAAAACCTTACGAGTATATGACAATAAAGATCTAAAATCATCAAAAGTGGCACAACAGATAAAACCTAAATCACTTTTACGTAATACATGCAATAATGACAAAAATTCAAGCTACGCTATTATAAAATATTCACATGGCTTGATGATTTGGTACAAATGCCTGATTTAAAGTTAGCCTACTTTTTAACCAAGCAGGTATTGTCGAATTTCCTACTGGTATAGATATGGTATGGACTGGTATGGTTGTTTGGTTTTTCTAATTCTATAAAAAAACTGTGTACCAACACGTGAAGGTAAAACTTGTGTACTTACACACAACAAGTAATGTTCAAAAGTATGTAGTGCAATGCCAACGCAATTTTATTTTTTTGATAATCTGCAAATACAAACAAAGCAATTTACCATACGAATTGCTTGTTAGTTTGTAATCTGCAAGAATTTTAATTACGACTTCAGCCCCTAGCGATTGGCTTTAGACCTCGATTAGAGGACAATCAAAGGGGGCTATTCATCCCGGCTAACAGACGATAGGCTCGATTGGGATCGACAGCGCGCGTGGAGCCTTCCGCAAATACAATAGCTCGCGATGAGTCCTCAATGAGACCACGCTGAGAACTTGGCAAACAATAATTGTTACACTAGCGTAGAAAAGGTAACATAATTATTTGCTCTTAATTGTAACAATCTAAGTGTTAAGTGTGCTATATTCTTATCTTCTCTACAAACATTAAATATGTCGTAAGTTCTCTGTTTTTTTTTATATTAGACAGTAGTTACATATGCCTTGAATGACAATACTAGTTTTTCTGTAATATTTATGATAAACTAATTCAAGGCAAAGGCTATATCTTTAAGGCTCTATTATGTTAATAACTTCCAGAATTAGCATTTTTTCTGAGATGGCGGTATAGAAATTAAACAAACGTAGCTGTAAAAAAACACATACCAAAATGGGTTTAGTCATCAGTATCGAAGCTACGATCTACGGTTGCCCCCACTCCTGCTCAGTTTGACAATTACGATTTTCATAATATTGGCAGTTGTTTTAAAAAATGTAATAAGACTTGGCATGTTTAAACGCTAGAGGAGGACATAGGTAATATATATTTAAATGGAAAATAAAGGCCCAGGCTGAGATTTATAAACATCTGTAAGGTATAGAGGTTGGTTTATTTATATGAAAAATATTCTGTATATTTCACAAAAATACAATGTTATTATTTTCTCCTTTTTGCAATGTTATGAATATAATTTATGCATTAAACCATTTTTACGCAGTATTAAATAGCATTTCTCGAATGTGACTTGCTAGCCTCATAATTCTTAATTAACATCTACATGACATCAACACAATATTGCTGGAGAGTAGAACATAAAATGCAATTAAAATAGACATCGCTATGGATAATAGCATTGACTAATTCTTTTGAGAAGGTTTCCAAAAACAATTGCAATATAACCTTACATAGGTTACATAGAAATAATAAATTATTAATTCATTATTCAAGTCTATGGCCGATGAAACCATATGGCCGATTACTCAACTTTTATAACATGGGATTCCACTAACAACCTACACATTTGGCAATCGACGGCGCATGTAGATCCTTCCGCAAACACAATAACTGGCGATGAAACCTGAATAGAACTCATTCGCGTCCTCGTGATGCTTGATCCTACAGTCATCCACGTTCGAGTTATTAAACGCTTGTTCAATGAACCATTTGCAGCATATTTTTTTTGCATAATACGCAGTATTATAGCAATTTAATTAACGCAAAAGCGTATGCTTTATTGTTATAGATTATAATAAATACACTTTGATTTCGCATTAGGTTCAATGTTATTCCTCCAATGTTATTTTTAAAACCTTGAATATAGCATTATAACCATTTTTGTTAGGGTTTCGTACCCAAAAGGTAAAACGGGACCCAATTACTAATAATCCGATGTGCGCCCATCCGTCTGTCTGTCACCAGGCTGTATCTGACAATTGAATTGTCCAGAAATTATGTATTTCTGAATACAAAAATTAATATTTGATTTATATGTATTTTGCCGTATTTTTGCTCGATATTAATAACGGTAACATGTAGATGCTTCAAATATTTACACTATATTTAGTTGTGTATTCACTTTAAAAGTAAATACTTATATTTCAACAGTACAAGTATTAAAGGGAGGCTCCAATACAGCAAACGTGATTTTATTGCTAACGGCAACATGTAGTTGCCTGAAATATCTACAGAAAATAAAGTTGTAAATCTTCAAATATAAAAATTACGTGGCATTGTGTTTGTCCCCAAAGGACTATGAACTGACTACTGAACGTAATTAATAATATTTTATGTACATCTTGATCGAACTTAAGAAATAAGATAGTTTATATCTCAATTAAAGACAGGACCACCTCTGTAGGGTTAGGTTATTTACATTAAAATTAAATTTTTATATTAAAATTAAAAAATACATATTTGAGAGGACTCATAAGCAATCAGCATTATTAAGCAAACACATACAGCAGAATCAAGTTGCTTTGCCAAACAATCGTACAGAACCCTTTTATAGGAAAATCAATTTTGATAAAATATTGTGCGAGTCCGTCTCGCGCTTAGCCGATTTTCTCATAAGTATGATTCTAGGAAAGCGTTCTACAGGGTATATAACTCTGTATGTGTCAAGAGAACTGTCTGCACAAACGTCAACTTTAATTATGTCGGTGGCTCGCAATAATTCATTAAAACAAGTTTACTAATTAACCCGAAAAGTGTAACAAACAAACAGGCATAGTATTTATATTTTTTGTATGAATAGTTAACTGTAGTGCATTTTAATTACGCAGATTACTAAGCAAATCTAACATGCTGACAGTATTTGTGACGGTATGAGATTATTTATATAAAGCTACATGAGAGATTTAACATATTTCCATACAATAAGGACACCACAATTCGCAACAACAAAAATATTCAGATTCCTTAGGCTTCGAATAAATGCTTACACTCACGTCTCACCTGCAAAACTTCCCACATATTCTTAAAACAGCTTTATCCGAGGGTTCGGGCGATATGTGTTTTTAAAATCCTTTCCTTAATAAATTATTCCAAACGTATCTAACGGTTAAGAGCGTAAGAAACAATTTCTTTTAGTATCTTTTATTTTAACTGGTGTAAATTTTTCTTTTCTTTAAAACAAACTTTTTGAGCTTAAACATTTTGTTCCATATTTAGATTAATTTAGTACTCAGTGCAAGTTTTAAAAATGCTTACTTTTAAGCAATAGTAGTATTAATATACACCCAATAACCCCTTCTGCATTTTAATGAATGCCTAAAATACAGTACGGTATACGTATTTTAATTTAAGTAAAAACTTAAGACATTGTTTTCCTTTAGAATCGAAGACTAAATAAACCAAAACGTTTGTATTATTATTATTTGTGTACTTGCATATACGTAATCTTTCGTACAGGGAACATTTATGTGTAGATACAACAAAGTAAACGATCACGTTATGGAAACGCCATAATGGGGGATGTCACATTTTGTCCTCATAACTTCATTGTGTGCGAAGTTTTATAGCGGTCATCGAAGGCTGGCTGACCGCGAGAGGCGTGCAAGTCGGAAACATTAAGGTTCCATCAGCGTCTATACTTTCCGGCCGCTCCGAATTTTACGTCGGCCGTCGGCCGGCAACACGCCTTTGCACTCAACGGCGCGGTATGGAGCGGAATTGTGTACCCTGCCGACGGCCCGCACCAATAGAGCTGCACTCGTTCTCTGTATTAAGGCGCGATTGAAGGCACACGTTCGTCGGATAGAAAATGCTATTGCAGGTTTTCTTAAAGATTACTTAAAAAAGGTTCAAATGTTTTTACGGTTTAGTTCTAAATCGCAATAACTGTTTTTCATTGAAAAAAAATATTTCTTAAGCTATGAAATCGTTTATTGCAATAATGATGTCAGTTTTGTTGAATACTTTACAACATAAATTACATCAAACAGCTAAGATTAATTTATCCCAATACCGATACGATATTAAGCCGTGAGGCACCAGCAGAGTAGAATAGTACCTCCCCCTGCACCAAGTGGCGTAAGAGGCGACTAAGGTACCGGAACCGACAGATGGCGGTATATCCATCCAACACGGTGCAACTCAAATGTAAAGGGTGGAATGGGCAGCAACATCCCCGTCGCGAAAGCTGCACTCTGCGATTGCCATCACGCTTGCCCAGCGTGGCAATTATGGGCAAAATTCTCTCTATTTGGGCGAGGCCTATGTCCAGCAGTGGATTTCCAATGACTGGTATGATGAATACCGATACTATGTTATGTACCTACTCGTAAATTTAAATGTCTGAAAACTGGATGTATAGAAATATACGGAATCTATATTTCCATCAGCGTTCACTTTCAGGGTACCTAAATTTACATCGGCCGGCAACATGCATTTGCACTCAACGGTGCGGTATGGAGCGGATTGTGTACCCACCCAACGAATTCCGGGTATTGGTTTTTGATTTATCGGCACCCAGGCAGACAACGCAACTACATACAGAATTTAATATCATATAATGTTGATTGGCACTTCATGACTTAGATTGGTTTTTTACCATATTATAACATATGCTTTTTTGTATTTTTAAGATATGTACTCTTCATTATGTACGTTAACGCTATAGTGCAAACCGTGGGGTACCTGCAGAGTAGTATATTATAGTATCTGCACTAGATTTGGTAATAGGCAGCTGAGATACCAAAACCACCACCACCACTCTAAGCAGCGTAGCTCAATACAACAAGGCGGGGATGGGCAGTTGGATTTTTCTCGCAAAACTACGTTCTGTAATCACCAAGCCGGTCAATCGCTACAATTATGGGTAAAATTCACCTATTTTTTGGGAAGCCCATGTCCAGCAGTAGACGGTCTACGGCAGCTATGATGATAATGAAGCCGTTTATAAATTTCTATCAAAATAATCTGTAAAATGTAATTCATGAAACCTTACACGTTATAAAAAAAATAACTTTCGTCTTCGTAAAAGTTTTTGTTCAGCGATAAAAAAATAAAATGTTATAAGTTTGGGTAGCTCTCAGCCAAATGACGCCTTTGGGCGTCTTTGTCGCCCAACAAACGCCCCGTGAAATTGAAACAGACTGGGCCATGCATCCCTGGAAATTTTACGTCGTTCTCTCCTTTTGATACTTTTAATCCGGCGGCACTCTATTGTTGCACGAGATTTTATAAATGGCTTTGTGAACAGCAAAAATGATTTTTGAGTAGGTTTCTTTTTCACGGTTTTACTATACCTTAATAAAACTTGATACAAAATCATTTTCATGTATTCTTAATATTCTATTAATTGCATAGTTATTTGTTTAGCGAAATATGTATGACTCTAGAACAGAATAATGTACAAACAGTGTTGTGTTCGTATAAACCGTCAATCGAAGCGACGTCGGTGGAAATACTTTATGTTACGTTTCAGAAGTAGTGTAACGCTAGATAGTCGAATTAAAACCTTAAACTTTATGGTGAAACTTTACCTTTTAATGTATGTGTATCACATCCGTAAATTCTTAATCTATTTATTTAATATATATTGATTTCGATTCGAATAGTTGAATAGTAAAATTGTAAAACAATCTAGCTAACTCGACAAATGTTGTCTTTCCTTAACTATACTTAGTTTTTCATCATGAAAAATATTGGGACTATAAATTAAGATATAAACAATCCTATATCCTAACTTGAATCGAAATGTACCTAATGAGCAAACATTTTAATTCAAAAGTTCACCCCGGACAAACAACGTAACACGATTATTTTATATATAAAGATTTACAACAACACATAAATATGCGACAACATAACAAGTTTGTCAAGCCGCTCCATAAAACGGTAAAGTGGTCTGCAATTTAAAAAGTTTCTCTGCCATCAAAATCTGGTCTAGAATAAACTAAGTGACATCATTAAAATAACAAACGGCGCCCAGTGTGTTTCGCCCGCAAGGGAACAAATTACGACCCACTGTAATGAATATGTCCGTGATCTATCAGAATTATAAGACCCTTCTGCTGTCACTGGCATGATCGATGCGCGGAAATGAAGGCGATCTTTTTCTAAGAGCGCGCAGTGTACTGTGCAATCGGTTCACTTCATCACCACTTTGTGACGTGTGCTGCTACTTCGTTGTGACCGTTTTTAAACGTATCTCTTGATTCGGTAAGGTTTTTTAAATGTTTTTGGTGAATGTCTCGTGGTCGTAGATTCTGATATTGCTTTTTCAATGAAAAAAATATTTAATTTATTGTTTAAAGAATTAATTACAACTAAATATTGAGTAAATTTTAGATCTAAAATAAAGAAGAATACGAACAAATAATCATAAATAAATAAGTGAGTGGAGAAAGGCAGTTAAACAAACAATTAAAATATTTTTATTGCATTTATTAATATGGTCGTAACAAGCAGTGCGCCAACACGAGTAAATAAAATAAAATTGTCAGTTTACAATGTCAAAACAACACCATTTTACTGTTTGCATTTAAATGCAGTGCGCTTTTAAATTGTCCTACAGAAAAATAATATACCCTTTAGTTCCAGCAAACATCCGATTTTATTGGAATAATTCATGTGAACTACCCGTATTTAAGAAGAACATTATAAAAATTTAAAAAAAAAATCGGTAATATGCGAGCTGGACTTTGCCATTGGAAGTCCACGGTTGGACATAAGCATCCCTAAGATGGGGGGAATTTTGCCACGGTGGCCATAATTGCCACGCTGGGCAAGCGTGTAGGCAATCGCAGAGCGCAGCTTTAGCAATGGGCATGCTGCTGTCCGTCCCCACTCTATATATTTGAATTAGACTGTCTCGGATTGATATACCGGTTCTGGTACCTTAGTCGCTTCTTACTGTACCTGGTATAAAAGTAGGTACTACTTAGCGGGTACCTCACGGCAAACTTAGCCTATTTAAATATATACGAAATGTGATATTCTCAACTCAACCGTGTTGCGTAATAACAGAGACTTCAGAACCACGTCCCATGCGTCTGAATCTACCATGGAGTTTAGGCATGTTGGAACATAATACTTGATATAATTTTACTAAATCCTTCTCAATACCTTCTCAAATTAAATGAACAATTTATTATCTTACGTTATATAGTTTCATGTTACTTCTATTCTGTTACTGAATTTTATTCGTCGTTAAGGTTAATACCAAATCCTTGTCATTCCAGGAGCTCGAAGGCGTTTTTCATAGTAAGAAAGCGACAGTGACAGGAAATTACGTCTCCCTGTCTAACACCACTTTTGAGAAGCCTTTAAACTCTGCTTCAGTTTTCGAACCGACATAGTGGCGTTGTCATACAAACACTTCAACACTTCGATATACCGATAGTCAATATAGCACCGCTGAAGATATTCAAGCACAGCCCACGTCTCAACTGAATCGAAGGCTTTCTCATAGTCCACAAACTTGCATGCTTAAACAAACAACAACATAACTTGTAGGTACTGTAGCCTTTTTCCAAAAACGCCTTGTTCGGAAGTTTGGAAGTCATCAAACCTGCATTCGAGTTCGGAGATGGTTCGTAATGACCCTAGAAAACAGCTTATCAACGTGGCTCAGGAGCGAGATGGGGCGGATTTGCCACTTTAATTATATTAAATATTCAAGTTAACATTTTTTAAGGTTACATAGAAGGACGGACAACAATGCCATTCGTATTTCATTTATTTCCTTTTAAGGTATGGAAGGAATTAAAACAATATTATATTTAAGATATTACGTAAAGGATACCTTAAGTCATCAATAAAATAAAAACACACATACCAGATAAAAATACATTATTTAAACAACATAAAAGTCATAATAATAACATCAAAATGAGTTTACAACGATATTTCCTTTTCAGATTATTAGGTTCCTAAGTAACAATAATCAAACCTATGTTACTGCGAACAATGCAAGTATGAATTAATAATACTGACATTTACAGGAGAGACATTGGAGCCATCAGTCCTTTAAAAAATACTTTATTTTGGGTATTGTTTTTTCACGTCGAGCCTACAAAGTATTTAGTACATGGTGCCTGTGCAATCAAGTTCGCGTACTCATTAGTGGACGCGTGTACAGACAGACGGACAGGCTGACAGGACGTGTGATTGACGGAACGGAAATGATTCCCCGCCGGCCGGCGCCGGCGTTATCTCTTAAAAGGTACACTCGCCCGCATCAGATCCAGAACGCAGCATTTCTTGTAATATCAGCCGAGTGTTACCCTAAAATAAATATTAAAATATTTACGGTTCAAAAACATCATGTAAAACTTTGATCACATCAGATATTTAAGTATATGTACTAATAAAAATTGATTAAGTTATAATTATTACATTATTAAAAAAATACATTCGTTAGTCTTGCTCATTCTTACCAGACATATACCTCATTTTAGGGGTTCTATATACAATCCCAATTTAAACGCATTAAATTCGTTTCAGCTGACTTTATTAAAACACCTTGCAACACAGTTAATGTCCATAGAGCGAAGACCATTAATCAGTCGTATTGATAAAACATATATGTTATATGTATTTCAAATATTAATGAAAATTAGTCGACCCATTTTAAAAACAGATGACGTTTTTGTTGTTTTAATTTGATGATTTATTTTTATTTATACTAAATACTTTGAAATATAATAATAATCTATTGATTCCTTTAATACTTCAATCAGAAGAAGTTTAGGTACATCATAGGTTTCCCCTGATAACTCTTAAAGGAATTAAAGGAATCATTATAAAACCCTTGTTAAAAGTATCTAGTTTAATCACCTGCATTTAAATAGGGAATTAACCACCGTTACATCCTACAATAGTTGGGTATCGGCGGAGTAGAATAGCACCTCTCCCATTACCAGGTGTCAAGTGTCCAGGGCAATTAAGGTACCGAAACTCACAGATTGCGGTATATCCATATATGCAGACGAGGAGCAGCAGCGTCCTCGCCACGAAGTTGCGCTCTGCGATTGCCACCACGCCTGCCCAGCGCGGCAAATATGAGCAGAAATTACCCTATCTTGGAGAGGCCTATGCCTAACAGTAGACTTTCTATAGCTGTAATAATGACATACTGTAAAAGCTACAAAGACTATTTATCTTTTGTCTATTAGGTATGTTGATGTTTGTGTTATGAAGAAAACGACAAACTAACAACTATAATAATAGCCACAATTTAATAAAGTTTAAGAAAGCTAGAATTTCGCAAGCGAATGTACCACGGTGTTTCCACATTTGTTGATTGTACTTACATTTGATTTTGAAACTGATAGTGTACACAAAACGGTTTACACTCCACGATGTTTGCCCTCATCATTAAGATCTAAACGCACGAAACATAACGGAGTAAATAGTATTTATTGAACAAGATAATTACCATCCCTTAATTGCTTTATTTAGACAGTAAATATTTGATTTCTGATCAAGTTTCATAATTAGTTCAAAACAAATTGATACACAAGAGTAACTCGGCAGAAAATTTTGGTTACTAACAATCTACGGTATCTGCGATCGTATCTACACACAAGCATTACAGCAAAATCTTTTTTTTTTCATGCGAGCAAGGATTCCGGAAACAATTTCCTAGGGATGATACCGTAGGGTGAAATAAAACGTCACAACGACTGAGGAAACCCATAAAAGCGATTTCGTGAAAATTAACTCAATCGACAACACGCAAAAATTCACTCGTGCCTTTGTGCCTCAAACGGCGATACATATACATATTTTACTACAAATACATTGTATAACCAGCTATATTGAAAAGTTTTTAATGAGTTAAAGATAGTAGAAGATACTTATCGTCCTCAGTCTTTATTAACGTGACAACTTTATGTTGATCAGAACAGGCCTGGCTTAAATTGGTAATGTTGAATACAGGCTTTTTGGGTGTGAGATAGTGTTATTTTTTTTCAAACCAAAAATAACATATGTATTGTATAATAGTAGCTTTACAGACAGCATCATAAGCTTCTTATCGCGAATTCTTTATGGCTCCCGTAATAATATGGTACAAGATCTGTTTTTTTTTCATCGGATGCTGGCAGAGTAGAAAAAGGCTCCTTCCCCCGCCCCCCCCTTGACATGCCATATAGATTTAAATAGGTATGCCTTATAGAACAGTACCTGCCTCGGTATCAGGTGTAGCAAGAGGCAACTAAGGTACTCCAAACGACAGATGACGATATATACACCCGAAATAGTACAGCTTAAATGCAACAGGGCGGGAATGGGCAGTAGCATTTGGGAAGCTACTTTGCAATTGCCACCACGCCACACCTGTACAGCTTGGCAATTCCCCGCTTTATTGGGGAAGTCTATGTCAGCAGTGGACATTCTATGGCTGCTATGGAGATGATGATCGATAGAGCATATCGACAATACAATGGTAGCTAATCGTCCAAGGAGTCTCTGATAAACCTTTTTTGATCCCGAGAGATAACACTCAACGAACGCATGTAAAGTGCTAATGAAATTTGTATAGCAATCACCTACAACATTCTGATTCACTGTCTTTCTTTACAACGTGCCGATTAATAAGAAAAAATAAGAAGTCAGATCTACCCCACGAGGACACTGTGAAAGACTAAAAAACTTCCATCCATGCAAAATTTTGCGTTTGTTTCTTCGTCTTATTTTTAATTAGACTTGATTTATTTGCAACAATACGAACAACAATAATTTTTAATTTACTGCACACATTGAGTACTATCTTTACTTATTACTAATGCGAAAATACAAACGCCTGGCGCCCCCTTAAGCTTCTATACCTCACTAGGGGGACGCCCCTCCTTGTTAACTTACTATTTCAAGTACGAAGCTATTTCTTTATTTTTTAAAGGTAGTATATGTAGATTTGTAAATTGTGTGAATAAAATTTTAGCTTATATATTAACTGATCACCCTAATTAGTTATGTATAACATTTCTACTGCGATGTTGTGTCGTCGTTTGTTTTGCTCTCCGATCGAATGCCATCATGCATGAAGCGGCTTATTAACAGTATAAGCTAATACGATACGTTATGATTCATTCTATAATTGGAAACATAACCAATGGATTTCATTATTTAAATTTGTGCTGCTAGCGTCATTGATTCGCTAATTTACAGTCGTTTCAAGCAATTTATAGATATCGGATACTGAATAGCGTAGGAAACCAGTGCCTATAATACCTTTAACAGAACGTACCTATTTAATGTGATTCGATGAAATGACTAAACGAATTAATTGGTTTACTCCCACCCCTACAAAGGATTTAAATGTAAGCTTCGAGTAATCGTTATTTAATCGAGAATGCTGAGTTGTTCCAACAATTATTTCAGAATTTGTTTAATTGTTTTTAGAGGCAGACGCAGTTCTGACCAGACCTGGTGTTATTTTGCTTGTTTTACAGAACCCACTTACCTCGTCGATAAGAGTTAGTTGAAGTAAAGAGATTAGACTATTTTCTTACTATAATATAACAGGTATAATACAATACTAAAGATGGTAAATCTAAAATGTATAATATCTTATTTTTACTAGTACAATTAATCTAGTAGAGACATAAAAAAAGTTATGATATTTACAATTGGTATCCATTTAATTCGTATTCACTCATTATAAATAATTTATCAATGCGAGTAAGGTAGCGTAAGTGGTACTCTTTATGGTGACGGACAATATATGACGACATAAAAGAAAACAAATTTTAAAAATTCGTTTTAACAACAAAAAATAGCTTGCATTTACCTTTGTGACGCCGATATTAAAAATATATGAAACCCGGGCTAGTTTAAATATTTCATGTATATTCTGCTATTTTTATATTTCTGGAAGATTATATTTAAACAAAGATTTTATTGTATTTATCAGGAAGGTTAATATATATAGCTATGGTAATGGATACTTTATAATAGTATTATATAATAACTACAGCATCTCATACATTGACTTGACTACAAGGTAAGTCACATAAAGCACTTGTGTTACGTCGTCAGACAACAGAGGTATCACAAATATACCACCTTCATACATACACTCATTTGCAAAAAAAAAAACGGGCACCTAAGCAATGAACCATTTCAAATTTAAATTGGTTTGTTTGATAATTACAGGTAGTTTTACTTTCACAATTTTGTAATTTAATAAGCAAATAATCGTTTTCGTCAGTATTATCATAAAATTTTGATAAAATTTATGGGTTTTAATGCTTAAGTTCACTAGTAGATTTTTGTTTGTTTTTTCTTTAATAAAGTAAAAGCAGATAAATGTTTAGTATCGAATGTGACCCCCTCTAGCTGAAATCACAGCTTGAATTCGTCTAGTTATACTAGTGAGGATATCCCGGTTACTTGCTTTGGAATACGTTCCGACTCCGCGGTAATCACATTCTTCAGCTCTCTGATGGTCTGCGGAGTCGGTTGTCCTGATCTCATGCGTCGTTTTAGAACATCCCAGACATGCTCTATAGGATTGAGTTTGGGACTTCGAGCTGGCCAATCCAAACGACGAATGCCGACCTCTTGCACATACGCTTCTACATCGCCAGACCAGTGGGCGCGAGCGTTGTCGTCCATAAAAATTAAGTCTTCGCCTAAAGCGATAGCCATGATAAATTAGAACTTCCGTTATATATCGTTATCCAGTCAGTGAGCCGTTTTTAATGAAGACTAACTCTGTACGATCCATTTAATTTATTCCTCCCCAAAACATAACGGAGCTCCCCCCATAAGGTATGATTTCTTCAAAACAAGCCTTTGCAAAGCGTTCTCGTCTTCGTAGCACTCGCCGACGTCGATCTTCACCGACCAAAGATATCCTGGCTTCATCGTAGAACAATACCCTATTCCAATCTTCTTGAGTCCATGACTCACAATTTCGAGCAAACCTAAGCCTGGCAACTCTGTGCTCACGGAATAACTTAGGGCCGCGGGCCGGGTGGTGACTGCTTATATTGGCCGCGAGAAGCCTCCTCCTGACCGTCCATAGACTAATGTGCATATTTTTTACTTCTTCGAGGTTGTTCTTAAGGTCTACATACGAAAACTTGCGATTTCTCAATGCGCGAATCACAAGAAAACGATCATCCCGTGGTTGGGTACATGGTTTTCTCCCAGAACCAAGCCTTCCTTCGACGGAACCGGTATCTTGATACCGCTGCCAGGTCCTTTAAACCGTCGAACGACTCACACTGAGCCTCTGAGCCACAAAGCATTGGCTGCAACCCTCTTCGAGCAGCGCAATAATTTTGGTAGCTTGTACCACCTCCTATAACATTGTTGAGACAGCTAAACAGCAATAAATAAAGCTTGGACAATTAAGAATATGAAATAAAATCATAAAAATTAACTAAAAGTTATGAAAACCGATATTATCTTTTGGAACTTCGCACCAAAAATGTAGGATAAAAAGTGGTTTTCTGTAAAAACTAGCATCAAACGAAAATTTAATTTAGAACGTACTGTTTTTAATACTACGGCATTTTTAAAAACGGCCATTAACATGTACAGATGATTGAAATCATTTTGGTACCGTATTTTTTTAAAAGGGAATTAAAACCAAAACCGCCCGTTTTTTTGCAAATGAGTGTATATTTACATGTTAAACAAAACAAAAAAAAATTAATCTTATAAATATTTGTCCTGAGGTTATATGGGGATCGAAACCACGACCTTGTAGCCTAAGATAAGATCCCTACCATCTGCACCATCGGGCCCAACGTCTTATAGTAAATATGTTTATAATCATATCAGCCAATGAAATTCCATTGTTGGAATTCTACCTTCTCTAAGAAAGTGGGAATTTTGCCCATAATTGCCGAGCGCAGCTTTTGTCACTAGAGTGCTGCTGCCCATATTGATCTATTGGTTCTAGTACTTTAGTCGCCTATTACGAAAACTGGTAAAAAGGGAGGTACTATTCTACTCTACCGGTAGTACCTCACGGCGGTATGTATATAAAACGTTGAAATTTATATACATATTTATTTAACCAATAAAATAATGAAATAACTATTTCTTATTTATAAGGCCCGTCTTATATGATGAATATTGTATTTGTTCTTTCTCTGGGTAATAAATATATATTAAAATATTATATTTATGATTTCTCCATTTTCTTATGTCCACACTATCAAAACCTTTAAGCGGCTTGTCTCGGAAGCAGTTTAATGTATGTGATATTTTGTGAATTTTTTAACATATATCCATTCATACAGATCTATAAAAAAATCAAATTATCTTAGGTTTGAGGCGGGACAGCTATATTTTTATCTGTGTAGATACATTATTATCGTCTTTTTTTAAATATAGCTTAGATAGTAAACGTATATTTTATGAAAACTTTTACCATGTGTATTTATACTAACACCTTTCCCACTTTCTTTAATTCCTTATTCTTTAATTTACATACATTTTTATTCTCCTCTGATGTATATGTAAGTAATATGAATCTCAATAGGTATACACATTATAATTAGGATATTAAAGGTAGCAGTACTAATTAATATGACGATTATAACCTATTGTTTGCAATACTTTTATGAACACATACTCTTCTTTCGCTACCTTCGTTGTTTATGGTGTGTACATCAAATATTAATACATTAATTATAGAACCATAAATTATAAGATCGTTGTTTTTCGTTTTTTTATAATTTTGTTCCTGGAAGTTTAATATTTAATGTTACGTTAGTAAATAATTAAACATTACATTTCCGAGTACTATAAATCCCTTTGGTTTGACCTGTATCTATTCAGATTTTCACGATAAATTGCAAAGATCATTTACACGATCTATTACAAAGATCGTCTGTATTTGTGTACCCACTCTCAACATTTTTTAACGCCAAACGGCGATGTACTCATTGCTGTATTCAGGTTTTAAGGGTGAAATGCAGTTAATGATTAAATCTGAATCTGAATGAATATTTATATATATTTCTCAGGTTATACGGTTGGAGACGCTCTAGTTTGTGTTGGCACTAGCATGGATAGGCTAAGATCTCATCGATACCATCGATACCATCTCGCGTTTGCTTATTTGCTAACTTAGTAACATGTCGTTGCTTGACCAAGATGAACTCCCTAACTTTCTTTTTCTTTAACGAATTTTATGTTAGCTGACTCTGATATCAGTTACAGCGTCTCAAGGAGAAAGAGGCCAAGTCGCTCATTAGTGAGCAACCCTTTGCTTGCACTTTTCCCGCACCCTCGCTCTACGGCCGCTCTCGCAAAGTTGCGGAATCGGAACGAGACCAACGGCGATCACTCAAGAGCACCTCTATGGCCTGAACCCCGACTTGAGTGGCTGTCGTTCAGAGAACTTTAAGAAGGTGGATGCGTCCACACTAGCGCGGCTGGTATGCGCTTTGTGGGAGGAGATATCACGCACTTGCCGGCGACTGAGTGCTGCCTATGCTAGTATATTTTTGTATGCGAACTACGGTAATGGCGTATGGTTACTGTGTGCATTTTGATCACACAACGAGATATCATAGACAAATTTATTTAGTCAATTCAATTTAGTTGCAATTTGTTTCTTTATTATATGACAAATAATTATAATTATTTTTGAGAATGCAAACATATTCAACAGTTTTGGTGTAAAATAATGCAATAAGAATCCAATGCTACTAATATATAATAACTAAAATTATTTACTCTGTTACTACGAAAGTTGCACTTCACTACAGTAAACCGCAGGGTGCATCAACACTTATTAAAAGGGGATTAACTCGTTTAAAGTCCGATTGAAGTTCCTCTTCGAAAGGCGGCCCGCGACTCGAGTCTGAGAGAAGTCTGCTTTATTATTTGATAACGACTTGTTCATTTTGGTGTTCGCTCATTGCAATAAAATAAGATACTTCAAGAAGACGACAATATTAGATTGCGATAAATAATAATATAATAACTTTAATTGTATAATAATATATCAATTCTGGATTACAAACAGTAATTTCGTTACAATAAAGATGCAATAATAACTTTGGTTTTGTGAGAAAAATAAAATAAATGAATAATGGTTATAATAAATTACCCGATCAAACCCACAACCTTTGGCGCACGAGATAGGATGACTACCATTAGCGCCTTTCGATCCGTTAAAGTTTGCTGTTCATAGTGTTGAGCCTATGTGGACTTTCGGAGAACACGACATTATGAATCGCAAAACGTAGGTGGCTTGAATTTTCCCATTTGTATTGATCACTTTCTTTGACCATGGTAACTTCTCCATTACATATTCTAGGACTGCTATAAATAATTTCGGTGAATTGAAGGACTTCTCTGTAGGTGCTGATCCTGGTGCACACTCTGTCTAACCTGTCTCCTACTAGCATAATTATTATACATATATCATTATCATAGCAGCCGCAAAACTTCTACGGCGGGTCACGGGCCGCCCTAAGTAAGGAGGAATTTGCCCACTATTGTCGCGGCTGGCAGGCATGATGGCAATCGCTAAGCAACTCTTTCTGATAAGATTGCTACTAGCTATCCCTACCTTGTTGCATTTGAGCTATACTGCTTCGGGTAGATATACCGCCATCTGTCGATTCCAGTTACTTAGTTCGCCTCTTACGACTCTTAATACAGACAGAGGTTTTATTCTGCCGGTTCCACACCGGCAAAGTTTATATATATATATATATAAGTAAATATTATATCTTGCGTTTTTTTGTTGTCTATATAATGTTATTCAGATGCTTCTAAGAGAAATAGTGTAGAAAGGTTTTTTATTAAATAAATAAAAGCTATATAGAGTGGCTTCTGCATTCAACATGCTTTTAGATATTTTAGTATACTGTATAAAAATGATTGTAGCAAACCTAATTGTGAAGATATGTGTACTAGAAACGATGCGAAACGTTCATGGAGGTATGATTTATCGGTTGGTATTTTTCTACGACTTTAGGATCGCTGTTCAGTGTCCCAAAAGTATCTTGATGACTTTATATAGGCCTCCCCAAGAAAGGGGCAATTTTGCTCATAATTGTCGCGCAGGGAAAGCGTGTTGTCAATCGCAGAGGACAGCTTTCGGGGATGCTGCTGCCCATTCCCGCTCTATTGCAACTGAGCTACGCTGTTTCGAGTGGATATACCGCATATGTAGGTGTTTCAGCCACCTCCACCTGAAACAAGAGGTGGTGGTGGTTTTACTTTGCCGGCACCCCACGGGGCCGATAGCGAACGCATTGCACTCCGAAAGTGAGGATGAGATAAACAGATTTTTGATTGATTTCATGTTTATAGTTAGTGAAATTAGTAAAATCATAAGATAAGACTTAATAAATTAAGCTTGTTTTATTTCCATCATCAGCAACTGAAAAACCCAAACAAACGTTTTTGGCTGCGTAGATAATTAAAATACTCCAATGTGCGGCGCTCTAATCTGGTTTCGACCTTTTTTTATTATTTAGATTTAATTATACATCAATCTGTAGTAATAACATTAATAATAATACCATAAATCTATCTGTTTACGCCTGTCTGCATTTTCTCGGCTAATCGACTGAATTGATACTGACGAAGTTTAGCATGTGGATAGCTTGATCCTAGAGAAAGACATACGCCATTTTAAATCGCTGGTTAGAGCCACATATATAAAAACACATTTAAATTAGATAAACGATCCAGAAATAATTAAGTTAATAAACACAGTCCAGGCACAAAATCGTGAGCCTATACTTTCAAGTATTTTCCCTTTCAATCACACATTATTCAAATTTCTATTCCTCATCTATCATACCTCCTCGAATCTATAACACAATGACTAGTCTTTGAGCTCCGAACTTAGGGGGTAAATTATTCCAGGGGGTGTGCAATAACTATTCTGTGGGGGTAAAAATAGACTAAGATATATATATACGTGGACAATATATATATATATATATATATATATATATATATATATATACGTGGAACAATATAAACGACAAAAAAAATTGTATGTATATATAAATGAAATTGCATCGTCTAAATATATGTAAATATACTCAAGAATGACTGCACCAAATTAGGTAATCTTTTTCTGTTTTATTCGTAATTGTGATTATTGGACTAAATTAAATTGAATTTGATTGGCCTGATAGCGCAGATGGTAGTTATCCTATCATAGGCAACAAGGGTCGTGAGTTTGTAACTCACCCAGGACAAATATTTATATAATCATGATTGTTTTTGTCCTGTGTTTGGGTGTTAAAAATATGTATTTAGGTATTATATTTGCGATACCACATTTGTCTGATATTGGTAACACAAATGCCTTAAGCGGCTCACATCGAAGTCAGAATAATGTTTGAGAGTTGTGTGAATATTTTAATATTATTTTCTAAATATAAAAAAGTAGAAGGTAACTCAGTTACTAATATAAAAACACAGGGCCTGAACTATCTAGGGGCCTAAACTCTATAAGGGTCAGAAACTTGAATTTTTGCACTGGGGTTCCTTTTATAACATAGGGGGTACTATAAAAAGAATATTTTCTCTCTATGGAGGTTAAATAGGGATGCCAAGTTAGTATGAAGCTTTGCTGATTTTGAAGTTATTCGAATGAATAATGGTACCTGTTTGTGTTGGTGTAAAAGATAATGTTGGAACAACAATAGAGAAAGGAATGTTGAGATGGTTTGGACATGTAGAAAGAATGGATGAAAGTAGAATGACTGCACAAATATATAGAGCGGAAGTGAATGGAAGACCAGGTAGAAGAAGTATTAAAGAAGGGCCAGGTTAGAAGTACTAAGAAAAACCGAGCGTGTATAGCGGACTAATGCGAGTAAGGGAAGCATGAGAGGTATGCCAAGATCGTAACAAGTGGAGAGACTCTGCCTACCCCGATGGAACACAGGCGTGATGTATGTATATCTGTATGTAGGTTATAGGTTAGAGAGCCATAATCAGGATTAAAACTTCTCACAAATATAGAGTACTAACAACTCCCTCAATTTCATTCGCGTTAAGTTATAAAACTTTCATACTAATAGCCTACCTCGATAAATGGTCTATCCAATACTGAAAGATCAAACAAAAAAACTCTTTAGATGTAAAATATTAGTACAGATGATGCGTCTTTAATTGTAATGTAGGGTGGGCAACAAGTCAACCTGCCCAAATTTGTCAAATTTTTACAGTAAAATTTGAACTTAATGGCTTGCTTTTATAGAATAATATTGATTGCGAAGTTTTTCACACAGGAAGGTTGATCTGTTGCTGTGTATACTAGATGATCTGGTAAACGTTGTTGCGCTATGTAAATTATTTAAAAAAAATAAAAAAATGCTACAAAAGAACTAACGCGACTAATTAGGGTTAAAATCCTACCTGTCAACTTTGATCAAACTGCACACAGTAAACTTGTTGTTATTGAGTTGGATGTAAAATCGTACACCACCTGATTTCGATTTCTACGTCAACAATAGTATAATAATATCATGTCAATTCTGGGTGTACATGGCAACACCACCTTTACTCTCTCGGCTTTTGTTTTTGGTTTTCATGCTAACAAAAATAAACTGAAAAACAATGTGTGTAACGTCGACCCATTTTTGATAATCATATATATTTTGGAAATTCTCATTGTAAAACGCAATCTTGTGGTAAGGCTTAAGAATCAAATAATTACCGTTTAGTCAGAAAGAAACAGAAACGTTTAAAATATCGGGTTGAGGGCAACGTCATAGTTATCCTCAACCCGATATTTTTAACTTTTCTGGATTTTGATTATTTTGTTTTTATTACACTTATCAGCGTTTTCCCTTCCTGTAAAAATCGGTCTATCCTTTAAAAGAACAATGTACTATTAAGATTTTGTGCAATATATTAATTCATAAAAATACACGTTTTATATGATTTAACAGTTATGTGAACTCAAAGAATCCAGGAAATTCCTTATATTCCCTGACTTAACCTGACGTTATATATTCATCATACATTTTTCCGCGATGGAAATGAAAACTACACCTGCCAGCTTACACAATGTACGAATATTTGTTAATCTTTCTTGCCTGAACAGTAAAACGGATCTTTATGAAAATAAGAATAGTCTAAAATATCATATTGAGTACTTTTCAAAAGTTCTAAGTACCTAATTCCCGTGTGATAGGTTTATATTTAAACATGAAATTCAGAGCAATTGTGATTTAGTTTAGGTCCTATAGCAGGTGATTTATAGAGAAATCCACGAGAACTTGAATTATAACTCAAGTTGTTTAATAATAATATTTTGTATCGTAAATTTACCAAAAAACATTAAAAATTATAGAGCGTAGAACATAGAGTGACATATATATTTATATATTAACTTAGTACCCTTGATCAAACGCTATCGTCTCTAGTTTACCCCACGCGCGGTCATTTGACTTCATCCCAGTTCTTTGTTAAATGTTTAGTCGGGGTGTAATGTTTGCCACATACGTACGCCGCCGGCCGCACTAAGAACACAATATTTCTCCAGCCAAGACAAATAGCGGTCGGACGTTAGTTTGATTGGAGGTTGTTTGTTGCCTTTACAATGAACATTAGTGAGCCCGGGCGTTCTCATCGTCGCCGCTTAATGCTGTTGCTGTTTCTATTTATATATACATTGCACGTCGTTAGACAGCTTTAGCATTTTTTAAGAAAATAAAATATATTCTAACATGTGCACTAAGTACTACGGCTGCATTCATTTGACGGGCCCGATGGCGCAGATGTTAGTGATATCTTATGCACCAAGGGTTTTGACATTATATATAAGTTCTTTAGGATGATATTTATGATTCCTCTGTTATCTTTTGTCCGTAAAACAAATGCCATTAATGTCTTACAAATACGCTATTTCAAGTTTATATTTTAATCTTCTCCAAATGTTTTATCAATGATTATGAAATATGCTTATCTTATGACTAAAACAAATAACTATAAATATAATAATTGACCATAAAAAAAACATTTTTATCGAAATATAAGTTATAATTTAAATGCATCATGACCCAACAGAATTAGAAACGGTCACTAATCAAGTGCAACCTTCGTAACACTAGCACATCGCACCTGGACGGGCATTGAAAAATTATTTTATTTATTAGCACATTCATAGCGCCAGTTCGCGTAAATTAAGCGTTCAAACATAACCAAATTACAGAGATACAATAATCAAAATTCAACAAACTAAAATAGTTAATATTGTCAATATAACTGCAAAAAATCTGATATAATTATAAACAAATAATTTCTACTACATCCCTTAAATTGACCTGATTCTGTGATAAGTCGCATAAAGTCGCATAAGTCGATAAAGCATTTGTGTTATGGACATCAGACAACAGATAAAACGTAAATATACTACTTAAATACCTATATTTAATACTCATGTCATAATATCTTTGTCAATCTTGCAAACAACAGCAGTAAGAAAACAGAAACGCCAAACAAGACATGTAAATGTTAAATGAGCGACGGTTTTAAAACAAGGGGCTTTTACAATTGAGATGATAGATTTTTAAAGAAGTCACACATTATCTTCCTACATTAACGTTCATATAAAACGTAGAGCCGTGTAATACGTAGTGATATAAAGCCACGTATTATGCATGCCTGCATGCACCTTTCAACACGCCACTAATTAATAAGGTCGTATCGCTATATTGCCGCATACGTGATATTGCGCGCCGCGGCATAGGCGTGCCTGCATCTATTTCACGCTTTAGCCTAATCGAATTTGCATTCACTATGAGATATTGAATACCTGAACATTGGTTTCAGCAACCTCGCTAGTTAAGATCTATATTTGTCCTTAATACGTTGTAATACAATATATTAGAACAAGCCGTAATTCCTAAAACTTCTAAGAATAATAACCTTCTTCTTCTACTTTATACTGTTGACTCTTTAACTATATATATTTAAAATTAAACGAACTATTAGCCAAATGGAAATTTATTAAATTACTAATTAAAACAAAAAATGTATAAATTTATATAATTTATTACATTTTTTGTTTTAATTAGTAATAATCAAAAAAATCACGGCAATAATCAAATAATATTGCCGTGAGGTACCGGTAGAGTAGAATAGTACCTACTATTCTACTCTACCGGTCTACTTCACTGCACCAGGTGTCCGTAAAAGTCTACAGATAGGAGAGAGAAACAGGAGGTGGAAACAGTGCAGCTTAAATGCACATGCCCTTAATTGCCGCAAGCATATTGGCCTATAATATGCTTGCGGCAATTATGGGCAAAAAACTTCCTTTCTTGGAGAGACCTATGTCCAGTAGTGGACTTTCATTGGCTGGTATGATGATGATGATAAATAATTTAATATATTCCAAGAGAACTGTATTATTTATAATATTCATATTATAAATGATACATTTATATCATAAATTAAATTGACGTAAGGGACACAGGGCAGGTTTAGAAGAAGAACAAAAAAGACAATAAAAACAATTAATTAGTTATACCTTTATTACTGGAAAATCTACTTTTAATTATGTTTAAGCTGTTTTACTAAATATAATTGAAATTAAATCCCCTTTTACTTGAAAATATTAATAAAAGTCTACAATAAATAATTACAAAAATTGTCCATATTTCCTTTACGCCAATTGGATTTCTGGCCGTCGATATACATACTAAAATGGGGGCCATATTCTTCTGAAATATAGCCTACACTACAGGCTAATTGATAAGATCCTCTCTTAAAGTCCTTTGGTTGTTAATTGGGAAACGAAGCAGACTATCATACCTATTTAGCACTACAATAGATAATATTTTTAACATGTACTACTCATAAAAAAGTTATTTTTTTAAAGGCTTTTAAACGCGGTCTATGTTAAAAAAACTTTTTGTAATTTTTCGATATTTAGATTTCTTTTTGTTCGATATTTAGATTTTCTCGCGTTTTACTGTTTTGATTATTGACAAAAGATGATGTGACATCTTTTAGCATTTCAAAGCCGTTAAAAGAGTTGTTTATGTACTCCAATAGTAGGTGACAAACCTACCAATGCATCAAAAACCTCTGAAATTACAGCGGTAACATACGTAGTTCTTTGTAAATTTGCTAAAATACTTAAAACGTTATCGTAAAGTCATTGCTTTAATTATATACCTGATGTCCTAAATTAGCGAGGGCTATGGATCGTCGACTTGTCGTGCCAGTCAACCAAATTGGCAAATATAGAAAATAAGATTTAACCACATATCATTGTCATTATATTTATTGGAATTAACTTTCAATAACATAGAAATAAATATCTAATTGTTTCTATTTCACAAAAAGTTTA
>JACJUM010003237.1:9359079-9422181 GCA_020976665.1 Heortia vitessoides
TAACATAGAAATAAATATCTAATTGTTTCTATTTCACAAAAAGTTTAACACACAGAGTAATAAGCAAATAACCTACTTTTGAAGCGTGAAGTTATATCTACAAAATAATTTTTGATAATCTTTAAGAAAATATTTTCCGAAATCACTCGGGTGCAATGTCAGCTATTTATAACATTAACAAATATTGCATAGTTTTCAGAGGAACGCTCAAAACTGTGGAATGTTTTTATGAGAATAGTTTCATTCGAGCACAGCGAAATGATTTGACAAGGGTGAGGGCAAACCCCGCGCCTAATGTCTGGACATTTACAAATTAGTACAGAAATGTTAAATCTGACCTTAAAGAGCGACATTAATTCTCCTTTAAATTTGTGTTGCACAAACTAGTTAAATAATTTTGCATGTATTTGTATTCAGAAAAGTAAGAATAAATTATATATATTAATATGGTACTAATTAATAATAGGTACTACAACGACACGGACCAAAAATTGCCTCAGGTGAAAAATTTACTAACTTAATGTGATAGTGAATGTGTGTGTTTATTTGTATTTTAGATATTAATTGACATGTTTTTTTAAGTGGAAATAGTTGAACGAATGGAGAGTGACATTAATTTTCTCTTTCTAACCCCCAACTTCCCTAAAATAAGGGTGAAAGTTCAAGCAGTAAAGTATAGAGCATTCCGCATTTTTCAAGGTAGGAAGCTCACAATCGGTACACGAATTTTTGTTTCCAACGGAAAATATCTTCCATATTTTTCCTTAAAATTTATCCCCAGCCCCTAAAATAGGGGGTGAAGATTTGTTAACCGTGTCACCCCGAATTGAATGCAGAGGAAGCCGCGGGCAAAATCTGTAATAAATCTTTTAACTATTTGATACTCATATAAATATATATATATATGTATATAAAGCACTGCTCAACACTTATAGGCAAAAGCAAAAAATAATTATTAATACTAACATTTTAAATTAAAATCTCAATAATGGTAGATACTTTTTTCCTATGAAATGAAACATAATCGACACAGCGTAATACGTAGCTTTCATTTTAAGTAAGCTTTATTAAAATAAAATTACATATACATCTCTCCTCTCTTCCGACTCCCGATTTTTCAGCGTTAAAAGGAGCTTAGTGTCAATAGCTTCCAACGCAGTTAGGAGTGACTGTATCAGCCGTAAATAGCCGTCATAGTATCACAACTGCCCTTGTCAGTATTATGGACGATATAAGGTCAGGCATGGAAATCGGAAAAGTCACGGTTTAGCACTACTTGATTTTAGTAATGCTTTCAACACCGTAGATTTCGATGTTATGCTTGGTCTTCTACGCTCTATTAACGTATCTCCATCGGTTGCTGATTGTTTTCATAGTTACCTGTCTGGTCACCATCAGCGTATTTGCATCCAGGACACATTTTCATCCTGGAACTGTTGTCTATTGGTGTACCGCAGGGTGGCGTTTTATCTCCGTTACTCTTCGGGATATTTATTAATACCATCTCCGACAACCTTAATTCTTCCTACTATCTTTACGCAGATGACCTACAAATTTATCGACAAGCATCTCTCACGGACTTAGATGATGCTATTAGTGCTATAAATAATGATCTTGTTTGCATCAATGATTTGAGTGAAAGATTTGGGCTTAAAGTTAACCCAAGTAAAGCACAAATAATTGTGGTGGGTAGCTCCAGGATGAGTTCAAAAATAATTGGTCTACTCTACCGCAGATTAATTTCAATGGTATTTCTATTCCATACAGTAGAACAGTTAAAAATTTGGTAATACTTATGGACAGTAGCTTGTCCTGGACTGCACAGTTAAAAGATGTTAGTCGAAGCCTGCCTCTGCGGCTTCTTTAAAGCGCTTGCGAAACTTTCTTCCTTTTACCACCAAAATAGCGCTTGCTCAATCCCTACTTCTACCGGTCCTTGATTATGCCGATGCCTTACAGAGGACCAACTTAAGAAGCTTGAGCGTCTTCAAAACTTCTGTATAAGATTCATTTTCAGTTTACGTAAAACATGTTTTTTGATCATGAGTCCAACTTTCGTACTAATCTCAAATGGCTACCAATTCGGCTTCGCAGGAATACTCATGTCGTCTCTTTCATCATGTATCCAACTTTTGTACTAAGCTCAAATGTAGCCATTTGGTACATATGAGCTTAAATATAGCCATTAGGTAGCCCTAGTCGACTTTGCAGGTATGCTCATGTCGTCTCTTTGCTCTATAAGCTATAGTTCTGTCCTTTCCCTCCTACTTATCTTAAATGTCGCTTTGTGTTCCTTTGGGACAGCCATGAAAAATCCCTAAGATCGTCAGAGAATTTATCACATAAAATGGCTCTGCATTCCACAAGCTTCTATAGCAAATCCTTTACAGTTCAAGCTGTTCGTTTGTGGAATACGCTCCCCCTTGAAGTAAGATCTGCTCGTTCTCTTTCTATTTTTAAGAGAATGGTGAACAGCTTTTACATTATTTCTATCCAAAGGTTGCCTGTAAGAAATTGCATTTAGCGATAAGGCCGCCTCTTGTACCTACTATTCCATGTTTTTGTGTTGTTCTTGTGTTGTTTTCATTGGTGTGCAATAAAGAGTATATTCTTTTTATTATTATTTTAACATAGATTGTAGTAGAGTTAATCAGTATGTATAAGTTTTTATATAAAAAAATAAATGTAAAGTACCTATACAAAACTTTCTATTGGATAATTCGGAGGATTGCGCGTAGGAAGATTTGGAAACTTTTTATAATAGATCCATACTCTCAGAGCCATACAGCTCTTTTTTTGACAGCCTTGTCTAATTCTAAATGAGGATAGCGACAGATACACTCAAATATAATAAAGTAAATTTATTTATTACTAGTTTTAACCCGCGGTTGCATCCATGAGAATTTTCTAATTATTAAAAACTACTTTATGTATAACAGATACTATATATTATTGAAAAATTACAAGATCGTTTGATTAAATAAAGCTTGACGAAACACGTAACAAGAAAGTGGAATTACTTCATTAATTAATTCTTGTTAGTAACAAACGATCTCTTAACATTTTTAATATAAGTTAGTATCGAGAAATCATTAACCCGATAGCGCATTTTAAGTCGCTCAGCGCTATTGATTCTTTTTTTGGTACTATCGTTTATCGAAAATCCTACGGAAATAATACGTTTTTTTCGGGATGAAATGTAACTTATGTCGTTTTCCGTAGTTTCAACTATGTATATGCAAAATTTCAAGCTTACTTTCGCATTTATAATGATAGCTAGAATTCATAAATAAATGCGTGCAATATAAAAACTGCACTAAATAAACAACACAGTTTGTCCGTTGGACTATCGTTTATGCGGGTCGTCTCTATATTAATTCCAAGTAGGCACCAGGCATAGATGTACCCACTTCAATGTAAAATAAATGGTATAAAAGTCCTCTACGGCTTTAGCAAATAGCAAGCCTCAAAGGACAGGGTTCCCCCATGGACACATATATCTTAAAATGTACTAACATAACAATAACAAATTATTTGCTATACTCCTGACACAAAAAAAACAAAAAAACAAAAATAAGAATTACTAAATATAATCGGATGTTTTAACCATCGCAAACGCATTTCTTCCAGGCAACCATTGGATACAAGAATGAATGCAACTGAGAGTTTATAAGTAGTGTAGGTACATAAAATAGCTATGGTTGTAATGTATATTTTTACCTTGTAATGTTGTATTTATAAGCTACATTAGATCATTATATATTTGCATAGAGAAATTAACGTTAAATACTACGAAACTACAGCTATAGCTATAAAAGTGTTGCATATACCTGATCTAACCCTTCAAACCCAGCGTAATCTAAACTCTTTAAATTAAACTCGTAACTTGAAGCAACCTTCCAAATAAAACTTAAGTAAAAATATTGATTTGTAAAATTTTATTTAACTTAATAGATAATACCTATTGAGTACCTTTGGGATCGCGCAGGCATTGTAAGGTTATTTTTAGGTCGCAAAAGAGCTAAGTTTGAAAAACATTGTTTCTTAGTAACAAGATTCCAACCGATCGAAAGCAACAGTTGACAGCGCCGTCTGATCCCATTGAGACATAACGCGGCAATTTCCTCCGAACTAATACGCCGCCATCCGTCGTGCGAGTAATGCATCGGGGGATGAATCGAGACACGTTTGCGAGTATGTCACATAAGACAATAGGAGTATATTGTAAAGAAAACCTTTTAAAAGGTCATGCAAAAAAGTTTTAATTATTTACATATTTGTGTTGGTAGTTAGTATAAATCAAACTTCAGCACATGACTTGTAATCTCTAATAAGTAAAAGTGATATGCTTATACCATTAGAATAATTTAGTACTACAATACGATAAATATAGCTTCATTGTAATGACAGCTGTCAAACTAACGTGTTTTTAAATTATTTTAATGGTTTTTGTCTTAATTTTAAATTGTTTTATTTAAATCCTATAGAGCCAATATAAATAACTCGTGCAGCGCTACTACATTGTATGATTCTAACAAAACTATGTTTAAAGGATTACCTACAGTTAATGTATGATGAGTTTTTATATTGCTAAGTAATAAGCCATTGAAACACCATATAGCGGTATATTATAATAAAACTACTTTTTTAAAAGCCTTAAAACGCGGTTAATTTAACTTTTATATTTTTAGTTCGACGTTTCAAAATTAAAAAGTTATTAGTTGTAACCTCCACAATTGCTTATTTATTTTTAGTTTTTAATTTTGTACGTTCGTGTTCCTGTCAGCTGTAGGTGCTGACAGTATCTTGTAGTCTCGCAGTGCTGTAATATTGGCGTTGGTTCTTGATCAAATACATGACAGGATCCCAGGCAGATGGTTAACTAAACGGCATTATTAAGCTGTTAAAAACGTAATTTTGTTATTCAATGTTAGAAAATATTATGGCGGTATATCAATTGGCATAACGAACTAACACGCAACAGTGCGGCGCCGCATCCGCGTCACGAAGCTGCACTTTGCTTTTTGTCGTCAATGTCATCAGACCTGCCCAGCATGGTATTACGGACAAAAATCTCCTTTATTTAGGAAGCATATGTCCAATAAAAGAAACGTACATCACCGCACTCTCTCACTCAAACAGTATTGTAACTTTAAGTATTTGTAAGTATGTCTTCTCGAGCGACATACCTCAGTGTCTTAAGTCGAAAGTCTTCGAACAATGTGTATTACCAGCGACGACATATGGTAATCTCTGTGGTCTCTTACTATTGGCTTTATGAACCAGATCAAAATCCCAACGAGCTATAGAGAGGGCAATGCTCGTAGTATTTTTGCGCGATAGAAACAGGAATGAGCTGATACGTAACAGAACGAAAGTTACTGATATAGAAGGCGAATTAGTAAGTTGAAGTGGCAGTGGTCAGAGTATTTAGTACGCAGGACTGATGGCCGATGGAGCCATAAGGTTTTGAAATGGAGATCTCGTCCCGGCAAGCGCAGCCACACCCACCATCGAGGTGGATGTTCTGACTGAAAGTCCAGCGGACACAAGCCGTATACAACTGGTCCTATAGAATATCACTTAAGAAGGCCCATGTCCAGTGGACGTCCTACGACTGATATGTTAGTGTTGTAGACGATTTGGGTATGCTCACCGGTTAACTCATAAGACGATTTTTTATAACAAATAAATGAATATAATGATGAAGTTGTACGGACACGTTGCAACAACGCATGTATTTATATTCAGTGCCGTCTGTTGCCTTCAATACATCCCTCGACTGGTACATACCTATTTGTATTACTAAATACCAAACACATCATAGGTATGAGAATGGAATTGCTAACGGTCTCGTCTGTGTCGAGGACACCTCTCAGCTTCTGTGTCGGTTGTTTGTAGATGGGTCCAATTTGACATACTAGTCTAAATCTTCATTGTGGGTATAATGCACTATGCAGTTGACATTCGATTTCACAATAAACCGAAACCAAATAGTCTGTGTTTCTTAGTAGTAAAAGTAAAAATACGATGTTAAAATAAATATATTAATGCATATTAGAATAGATAAAAATTAAAGAAACAGAAGGAAAGATCCAAGAAGGTTGACATTAGAATCACTTCTATGTTAAATATTAACTTTATTTTGATGGGCACGATGGCGCAGATGGTAGTGATCTCATCTTTTGCGCCAAACGTCGTGAGTTCTATCCCACCCAGGACAAATATTTATATATTTGAATTTCCTCTGTTTTTGATGTTCAATATATGTATATAAATACTATATATAGGTAACACAAGTGTTTTAAGCAACCTATCCCGAAATTAGGTCAGTTTATGAGATGTTGAGTGAATTTATTATTGTTATTCTTTATAAATGAAATGTAGTAGTAATGGTACCATTTAGAATATCAATATGGCATATATACTTACAATAAGAATGAAATGGAATGGTCACGTAACAAGAAAGTGGAATTGCTAAATCTCTATGTGGCTGTCCGACAGGGCCAGTTTCCAACAACTTTAGTCCGTTCCACAGAAATTGGTTATATTAGTCGATAGATTAAAAATATCTTTACCAAATTAAACACATCTATTTCAAATTTGTTTTTAAAATAGCCCAGGTACGTATGCAAAACTTGGTACAGTCCAAAGAAATCGGTTTTCTAATTGGCTTATGAAGCATAAAAGAAATCAATAACAAAGATGTTCTTTATGAAGACCGACCTTTACAGAACAACAAAGCATCACTCGTTATAGAGATATGGGCATTATCTCAGCGAAAGCCTTGTATCAAATCTTGAAATCGCTTCGCATTGTTGTCTTTTGTGCTCGGGTTCGCATTCGTTTTCCATCGCACACCATTATTCACATTAAGTGGACAGATCTCGGGTCAAATCCAGGCACAAGAAAAGCACAAAAAGTGCCCGTTTTATCCAAGCATGATAAATCTACTTCAAATCCGAGAATAGCGTCTTTTATGAAGGAAATTGAAATAAACCGACCGTGCGGATAACGGCTAAGTAAGATCGGGATCCGTTTAGAATATATTGGAGAATCATTTTCATTCATCAGCTAGGTCCCTCCACGGAATAAGTATAACTTGTCATTTGGTTTGGAACCTCTTCCGCTGAAAATAAATTAAAACATATATATAATGTAGTTGCTACGTCGTCTTTTAACCTCAAACCCTAACACTAACATTAGTTAGCTCTTTTGATGTAATGCATTATTTTTGTTTAGTTTAAATTTTCTCTATAGGTAATGTGTCAATGGCAGTGGGCAGGGCACTTAGAACGCAGAACCGATGGCCGATGGAGTCAAAAGAGAATGGAATGGAGACCACGTACCGGCAAGCGCAGCGTAGGGCGTCCGCAAGATGGACAGACGATCTGACTAAAACCGCGGGATCGCGCTGGACACAAGCCGCATACAACCGGTTCTATTGGAGATTTCTTGGGAGCCCTATGTCCAGCAGTGGACGTCTTATGGCTGAAAAGATGATAATGAAGTTGCAGAGAAAATAAATACATTGATAGATAATTATCATATGCGAGAAGTAAAAAGATAAGTTTAACTTGATGTTTATAGAATACGGTTTTACTAAATAAGTAAAAAAAAAGGATTTAATAGATATAAACAATACCATACTATGTATTCCACTATTAAGTTACTATTAAGTTTTCAATGTCGACTGAAGAAGCCAAAATAATAGATACGTAACCGAATAGATTGGCAATAAAAGGTTTCCTTTTTCTAATTTTCCCCTATTCCATATAATAGATTGTTCCAGAGATACGTCCCTATTTTTAGTGGTGTAGCAGAAATCGAGCGTGAAATGGTTACCACACGGAGAGGTTGTCTCGCGAACAAACGAAATGGCGGGCTGGGTTCCCGTCGGGGCGTTTGGCGGAAAATTGGCTGGCTCACAGCATTCGTTGCTGTGTACGAGCTTAATAAATAATACAACCACTTCTAGTGCACACATAACGTCCGAACATGTCAAACGTACAACTACTAGTTCAAACAAGAAAATGGTAACATTAGTAAAACTATAGACATGTGTCAGAAAATGTTTAAAGTTAACTGACACTCGTGTTCATAAATCATACTCAAGTCTCTTGGACACGAAGTTAATTTGTGCCGTATTTAGCCGTGCAGTGTAATATGATTAATCAGGGAATTTTTAGAGTCCTCTGATGTAGTTTTGCTGGTATCATTTGCCCGGTCTATAATAATATCCATCCTATTATTAATTCCTTTAAATGAAATCAAAATATTCTTTATTCGAGTATACCCATTACAAGCACTTTCTAATCGTCAAACATAATAAATAAAATTATTTTATTATAGAAATTAAGTACTAAATATTATAGTTTTATAATACTGATGACCTTAATAACCCCACGGGATTATAAAAGTCATCTAACGTAAAAATTATGCCTTCTTGTGCTATTGTGCCGGCACCAGACGAGTATTCAATTTTAGTTTCAGCTGGCAGCAGGTTCATTACACAACTCACCAGAAAGGAGCATGCAAGAAGAACTGGTGGTGATAAAGGTTCCATTAACACTAAATGGTTAGTGTCAATACAACCCCTGCAACCGTCGGCGCTAACGTTGTCCTAGAGCAATTCAATCCCAGGCAGTTTTATCATTAATATAATCTTTAACAATGCAATACGCTTTTGAAATAAGCTTACTCTTCATGTAATATTTAAATTTATACCTTACCAACCATATATATATACTGATAACCCAATATATATGTACTGGCAACCCTATATACTGATATACTGCCTGGTATTTTGTTCTAAATCTTTAACAAACACCATTCTATATGATATTATGACAATGATGATGATACAATATGATATGATATGATGTACAGTTAGTTACTATAGTGCAGGTGGTATCGATCCTGTTCTGTGTAAAGGTCGTGGGGTTTGATCCCTGCGCAGGAAAAACATTTAAATAATGAGTATTTGTGTTTGTTCTATGCCTGGGTATTAAATATGTACTTAAGTATCACATTTATGACTCTACTGTTGTCTGATATTCGTAACACAAGTGCTTCAAGTTACTTATCTCCGAGTCAGGTCAATGTATGTGTGAACATATTATTTATTATATTCCTAAAGCTATAAATTCCAAAATATGATAACCAGCACTAGCAGCATACTTCAAAAAGTTAATGACTAATTTTTACTAGTCTTCAATAAAGTATCGTACATTCCAACCAAGGGAATTACGCGGTCTTTCTCATATCAGCGTGTCGAGCCGTCGAGCCATAAAGCGCGCGCCGTTATGATTTCCATCACGCCCCGGCTACCGTAGGATTTCCCCTTAAGTTTATGGAACATTTTACTTGTACTTTACTGCCAAATAATATTAGAAAAACAAACTATATTTTCTTTGATGCTTGATTTTTCCTACAGTTTTAGCGTTTGGATATTTTTTGTGACTAATTATCATGTAAATTGTATTTTATAATTATTTGTATAATGTAGGTGACACTCCATATATGTCATCTGTTCGAGATTACTGTTGTAATCAGATAACAGCATCCTAGTCCCGAAGCTCCCCTTCTTCGATTGCCACTACGTCTACACAACACGGCAATTATTTAAATTAAATTCCCTTTTTCCTAAAGATATCATGGAAATACTCCACCAGATATATATGTATATGGACTGGTACGTATAATACGTGCTGGCCTAATTATTTAGATATTTTTTATAGTATCCAGTTAAGATCAGCACCAATAAATTGAATTTCTAATGAAATTAGAAACCAAGAATACCATAGACTATATGCAAAAAAGGTTTTGTATTTTGCTGACAGATAGTATGTCTGCTCTAGACCTGTCGTTTTATATTTATTGATACCTATTGGCCTACAAAACTACACAATAAAATTTATTACAAGACCTTTTTACACCATAACAGGAAATGCAAGGCACGAATTGTATAGGCGAAAAGAAATTAAGAAATTGATACGAGCCCTATCATCAACAGCACTGGGAATGCAAAAGTAAGTTTTATGTTTATTTGTAAACTATGATAAGTAGGTATTATTGTATAAATACAGTATCTGTTGTAGGTTTCATGCAAGTAACCCTACCTCCTGCTATAATTTTGGTCGCGGCCAAGAATTGGGAGAAAATTTGTTTCTATGTAGATCCAATTTAAACTTAAAACGAAAACAAATAAGACTTTTGAAAGAAAAATTAAAAAAAGCTTGTAGTAAGTCTAAATATTTATTTTATTGAAGATTAAAACGCAACCAACCAAACGCTAAAATGATTTTTGACTTGCAGTTGTTGCAAGAACTGTCATGACTGCTAAAGAAAATCAAACAATATCTCTAAACAATCATATCAATAGTGCCAGAAGTGAATGTCTCGAATTGCAGCACAAGAATAAAACTTACACGGAGACTATTGAAAATCTCGAAAGAGAAAATAGTATTTTAAGAAATAAAATCGAAAATTATGATAATTTCATTGGTCTCGGTTACCAAGAATTGCAGAAAATACAGAACGCTCCTGCAAAAAATATTGCTACGGTTATAAAGTTAAAGGAACTAATAGTTTCTTGTGGACAATACTACGCTGATTATTGCAACGAACACCAAACGTGTGTTCAGGTTGAAAAAAAGAGCAGAGATCTTTATAATAAAATTAACATTTTAGAAAGCAATTTAAAATCTATTGTTGAAGACCTAAAAATTGTGCGCCACCTGAATTCCAAGCTACAAAAAGAAAATACTATACTGAAAAATAAACTCATCCAGAAAATTGAAATGACAACATTAACCGATGAAAATAAAAATGAAATTGTAAAAAAGGAATGTAATCGTAGAGACAACAACGTGGATTATTTAAATTTTACATCACATTTAAAATTGGTTAAAGATCTTCTTAGCGATCAAGAGAATATGCTCACCGATTTAAGGAAATTATCTGAACAACTTAACAATGCTTCCCCACTTGAATGTGCATCGCAAAGTTCATAATATTTTGTGTTTGTGTGATCCTTAAACATTTATTTTATACATAGTTAGGAATACGATCTATAAACAACCCGTATAAATATATTATGAAATACATATTTATGGCCGTATTATATTTTGTATTTATGTGTATTAAATAATGCTTCAGAATAAGAAATATTTATTTTTAAGTTCAGTTAAAGAAATAGTAGTAGTAGATACCTCTTTAAGTCTAAATCTGTCAAAATGACAACAACTCCATTTCGAATTAAAGGTTCACATTTCAATATAAAGTCGATTGCAAAATATTCTTAGTTTTTGTAGATTGAGTTTTAATTAATAAAAACAATTTCATGTTATTGGAGGTAATTTTTAGTGCAATGTAATCAATTTTTGCAATGTCGAAATTTCGGTGTCACTTCATGATAAGTTAATTACAGTTTTAGATTTTTAGTTATTGAACAGTGACAGCGAAAGTTCAAAAAATATATATTGGATAATGCAAAATAATCAACAGTCACAGGTAGAACTGTGACATTTGACATTGTATAGGTTGTCTATCTATTACTGTTAGACGGGTATAATCAGAATTTCCTAATAACTCGACAAAAGGAACAACCTTAGCAGTTACTATTATATTGTCAACGTGATTCTCCACATAAAATTAGAAGAGTTAGAAAATACTTCAAACAATCCGTTTATTCAGGTATTCTTGAGTATTTATTTAGTTTTAATAATATAATTTAATAGTATTAAGGATTAATTATTTTAAAAAGTTAATTTAATTTAAATTTTTACATCTTATACATTAACCTGACGTACGTAACCTACGTAATAAGTCGCTTAAAGTACTTAGGTATGCTACGGACGTCAGGCTACAGAGGAATCGTAAATATACTACTTAAATACATAAATTTAACACTCACAGGCATAGAACTAACAGATATATCAATATATAAATAATGGCTTAGCGCACAAATCTCTTAGGTTCTCCATAAAAAATAGTAATTGGCAAAAAAAACGATTGTTGTCAAGCAGAGATCCACAATGCTTACCAAAACAAGTGACAACACTCAAACTCTTATTTCTATTCGTGCTTGAATCAATCCCAATCAAATATTTGACCAAGTAGTCAAACTTTACCATAACATTGTTAACCTGCCATTATCCACACCGATTATGAAGCATTTTTTGCATTACCATTTAGTTAAATTACTCAAACAATTATACATTTTAGCTTTAGTTCGTAAAAGTAACTACCTACTTATAAGTTACAAACCGTTAAATATGGTCCAACAATAGTGATCGACAGGTTGACTTGCTATAGGTAATTGATTAGTTTTAGTTAAACATTTTTCAAACTAATTTATTAACATCAGCCCTTCTCGTTCACTAAATAAAAACCAGTATCTAAGTGCAGTATGTGAAGGTGGTCTCTTAATCGATCACCATAATTTCACAACGAAGCGGGAACCACAGCGTAAATGTAAATTTAATCTCCAGTCTGTAAAAGAAGCCGTTGACAAGTTATAATTGATTTAAAGTGGTCCCTAAATTAAAACGCTTGTCAAAAATAAATAAGTTTGCCTAGCATTTGTAAGTTTAATTTACCAATGCGCGTCTATATTTTAGTAAAAACCTTTAGTAACGATTCCCTAATCAAACATCACTCATCATCATAAAAAGTGCCGTTTTGTACTAAATAATACATTTATTTACCCTGAAAAAACATAGGAAAACACCCAAATAAGATTGTTCTTACACCAGAAAATGATAAAAAAAAAACAATATATCAAATAGCTAAGGGAAAAGAAAGACAAAACCGTGGGACGATAAAACATGAAGTAGGTAACATTTAAAATTTACTGAACAAAACAGACTCCGAAGAAACAGATAATTCAAATGTTACTTACATTGTGGAAAAAGGCAGATAACATTATTACACGCTAGTTAAAACGAATTTTATTTTATATAAATATTTTATGCTACTAGAAAATGATATTTGATGGCATATAGGTACATCCCATATAAGCGCTTCCTGTATAGCGAAGGAGTTCATTAACTCGTCATCGATATTATAGTACGAAACAAATAGGATACTTCTTTGCAAATTTGCATACAGTAATGTAATGTTAGTTAATTCTTAAGTAATAATCAAAATATTATTTACTTACTTGGTAGATGTACTAATTATTTTATGGTACTACAAGGAGTTATATAATTTTAATAAGTCAAGCATATTCTAGAACCTAGTATGTTTACCAAGTAACATTTTACTTGGTAAACATTATTTAACTAAACGTGCTTAAAACGTTTAAATAGTAGCAAAAAAAAGCTGTCATTGTCATCTGTCACTATATTTAAATTTTCCGCGCGTTAAATTAAATCTTCATGTTCACTCACTGTACTACATCGTTCTCTTTCTATCTCATCAAATCTTTCATTCGGTACTTTATTTACGCACGTGTATATACTGTTAATATACTTATACTTGCAGTGTTTTCAAATAAAATTCTATAAATAACATATGCATGATTTTAAAGGACACAGTCAGAAAAGTGCTGAGATATTGCAGTAGTGATTACGGAGTCAAAAGTTTTTATTCTTGTAGGTCCGGCTTAAAAATGTCTCTAGAACAAGCTAAGCAAGTAGCAGCAAATCGAGCTGTAGATGAATTTGTTACAAACAACTGTGTTTTTGGAGTCGGTAGTGGCTCAACGGTGGTATACGCAGTGCAACGGCTCGCCGAACGCGTTGAAACTGAAAATTTGAAGGTGACCTGTATACCAACCTCCTTTCAGGCCAAACAACTTATTATAAAACATAACCTTATACTTGGAGAACTTGAAACCAATCCCTCCATAGATGTGACCATTGACGGTGCAGATGAAGTAGATTCCAATATGACTCTTATTAAGGGAGGAGGTGGCTGCTTGCTCCAAGAGAAAATTGTTGCATCTTGTTCAAAGAAACTAGTTGTCATCGCAGATTACACAAAAGACTCTGCAAAATTAGGGGACAGATACAAGAAAGGTATACCAATAGAAGTGGTTCCACTGGCTTATGTTCCTATTAAAAACAAAGTGATTGCTAAATATGGTGGTGAAATTAAATTGAGAAGTGCTGTAGCTAAAGCGGGACCTGTTGTGACTGATAATGGTAACTTCATTCTTGACTGGATGTTTATTAACCAAGATTTAGACTGGCAAGAAGTAGAGAAAACAATAAAGATGATACCAGGTGTAGTTGAGACTGGATTGTTTGTGAACATGTGCGAAAAGGCATATTTTGGCCAGCCAGAAGGAGTGGTAGTTGAGAGATGTTCAAATATAAAGTCCTCAAAATAGATTCAGAGTAAAGATTTGAGGCACTCAGACTTATTTTATGCCTTTTGAATAGAGGTACTGCTTTTTAATGGGAATTCAAAAAGATCTGCATTTTGTTTATTACAACATAAATATATATTGTTATGTGCTACAATAGTAGTTTTATTAAAAGTTTTGTTAGTACTAAATACTGTTTTAAAATATAATCTTTGATAGTTATATAGATAGTTATATTGAGTAATGATTTTTGGTACTTCTTTCCAACAATAAAAAACATTAATTTCCATTTTAATAAGTCACATTTATTTGTTCTTTTATATGACCTCTAGTCTTTTTGAATGATAAGAATAGGCTATAAGATGTTGTTTTTTAATTTAGTGTAAACAAGTTTTTGTTCTTACAAATTCTATTTACCTATCAACATATCTAAGTCCAGTAAGCTAATTATAATATATCAGAATGCTGATATTGTCAAGTATATTTGGGGTTAGCATAACTTTATTTTTATATAACTATCATAATAGGCATATTATCCAGTAGGTACTATTCAATATTGACCTTTCTGAAAATTGATTTGACAAAGATATCTATAGTCATAATGTAAGCCTTGTAGAAAGAAGAAATGTAAACCTTTTTATAATATTCTAAGATTAGCAAAGTAGACACTTGTAAGAAAAAAAGTTGAAACCTTTAATTTTATATCTCATTAAACATGCTTTGGTTATGGAACATGTTTACATTGTAATGTGTTATGGTAGGACAATAAATCAAAATCAATATATGGTTTAAAATAAAAAAAACTGTCATTTTATTGTGCAATTTATTACACAGATACATATCAAGTCTGCCTTTTAAATTAATATTGATAGTGTCTGAAAAAATATTTATATATTCACTTTTTTGTTCATTAATAGCATTCTTAATTTACTATGACAATTATGTAAGTGTGCATAAATAAAATCTTAACAATAAAAATAGTATACTTTCTTTTTGGCAATTTATTTAGGGTATATATGAAAAATAAATAGGCACATAAAATATATAAGCACCAAACAGCTTTATGTGTAAGCAGTTACTAACTGCATGTCCTTATCATAAATTGATGATTTGATATGCATTCAGTATTAACATTGGAATGTTGTTCTCTTGTAAACTGCAGTCCATTTATAGACTGCACCCAGATAAAACTGTATAATACTTTACAAATTAGGCAAATTAAATGCAATTAGGATATATTTTAGACCAGAGTTCATTCTAAATATAGCAAAAGAAATAATCTATATTATTCTTAATTTAGAGCCAGTGGTAGTAGCTATTCCATACTTTATTTTACCAACTAAAAATTCAATACTGCATGTGATTACTAGAAAACAACACTTATTGTACAAGAGATTCATTAACAGACAAATCAAAAATAAATAAAAATATAAATAACAGAACCTACAATCACAAATAGTGCATTGACATAAATAATGTTGTATTTGTGACATATTAGTTATTAGGTAACATTACATGGAAAGAGCAAAACTTACTTGTTTCTCTTACTTTTTTTAGACAGGAAAATTGCAATATATTCAGAGTTAAACATTTTCTGGCATCAACAATTTTGCCTATCATATATTTTAATTTTGAATGTTTTGGTGTTTTCATTATTTGTCAAATGTAGTAGATTATTTTATGTGGTGAAAATTTAAGAATGACAATACCTATGCATATTTATGTCTCGTCTGACATTATAAGTAGGTAAATATAGGAAAAACCCCAATAAATATTCAGAACCGAAACCGCGACAGTGATGAAAACTTATTTAACAATGTTGAGATTATTATTATTAATGACACATTAATTGGCAATCATAACTAAAATTGAAATTTTTATTTTTGAACACAATCTAAAATCTTTTTGGATTGTAAAACCATGAATCCTCCATGGTTTTACTTTTCTTAGAAATTTGTACTTAAAACTATTGATGCTGAACACTGTGTTTGTGCTTAATATAGACTAGTTTTCTTCATAATACGCAGAAACTCCTCTTGATTGATTTCTCCATCACCATCCCGGTCGGCCTCGTCAATCATCTCGTGAAGTTCTTCATCTGTTAAATTTTCTCCAAGCTCCTTAGCTACTCTTTTCAAATTTTTAAATGATATCTTACCTGAAATTGTATTTTAAAATCTGTTTGGATTTGTTCTGTTAAAGTATTTAATTTTTATATACCATTGCTACAAGTTTCAGATATAAAATGTAAAAAAACAGTAATAATAAGAATGATTTTAGCTATCATATCCATTACTAATCCTTATTATATAAACAGAGTAAGTTTTTCAAACATTAGTGCTATATGAACCTATTGACCAGATCACCAATATATATAAAACAAATATATCTTACCAGTTTCATCATCATCAAACAGTTTAAATGCTTTCATGATTTCTTCTTTTGTGTCTTTTTCAGCCATTTTAATTGTCATTAAATCAAGGAAATCTTCAAATGATACTTTACCATCACCTCTGTCTATTTCTGCTACCATTTTTTTGATCTCTTCTTTTTTGGGTTCGAAGCCTAGTGCTCTAATCGCTACCTTTAATTCTTTCGTATCTATTTTACCAGTATTTTCTGTATCAAATAGATCAAAAGCCTCTTTTATATCTCGTCTCTGTTCTTCGGATAATTCAAATTTAGGGCCGGATTTCTTGCGTACTCCCCCAGTAGGAGCATTATTATTGTTGATAGCTTTTTTCTGGCTGGTAGCTACAGCAGTTGCCTGAAATAGTATTTTACAATTTGCATGAAATATCAAAAACAATACACATTAGCTATTACAATAACTTTTCGTAAAAATACCATTATTCCACAGACTGAGCGAATAGTAAACCAAGATTTTTATACTGCCTAAGTCTATCTAATTAAAGTGTTAATTTTTTTATCTCTCAATTTATTAAGAGATATTATTTAATGTTTATCGTATTGATTAGCGATCATCCGCAAAACTAAGGTATTATGACAGTGACAGTAGGGATGTCTTGACGTCACAAACCCCAAAACTATCGTTATCGATTACATATTCATTATCGTTTATGTAATTTTAATTTAATGTATATACACTAAATAGAAATATTGATGAGTGTAAATAATCAATAATACGCTTATAGTGTTATGATTATTCTAATCGGGAATGCGCGCTCTTACAATATCAAAAAATCTATCTTTCGTTCATGTCTCCACTTAATTTTTTTTACTAATCAATTATAATTATAATTTTGTAAATGAAGTGATCCTAAAGTCTAAGGCTTTTTTGTTTTACCCGATAGTTGACTACTATAAATTGTATTAATAATCTGAAAAAATAAATCCGGCTTTTTAAACTCTTGTTCAATAACACAATAGGTAGTTATAATAATTTTACGTTGAAATAATAGCATCCTGTCATACTATTAGAGGTTTGTACACAAAGCAAGTCAATTTTGAACTAAATCACATAAGATTGTCGTTATTCGATATTATGTGTGTGATAATTTCGCGTTTATTCCATTTGCCTGGACTCCACTTTATCGTGTCTCACAAGAAAAGTTGAAGAATCAAAAGTAATCTACGTTCTTTCTTAGCATTCCAGCTATCTACATGTAAAATTTTATTAAATCGGTTCACTACAAGCAAATAACAAGCTGTTTGTTCTAAGTGATATCATATTAGGTATTACAGGGTGCCTCAGAAATAAAAAAATACACCATTAGACGAGAGGTGTTATAAATACTAGAGATGTGCCAATAACTTTAGCCAGCTAGTCGATTAAGAACAGTCTCACTTCCACTCGACATCTGACTTTCACCCAAATAGCTTTGTTCTCGTCGCTCCACCTATAGCAGTGTCTTTATATCATACATCATCAAAAAGGCAATGCGAACACTACTACTTGGCCTCTTGTGATAAAAGGACATATTACTTATTATATAGGATGTTGTTGTTATATAGGTATTACGAGGTTGGAATTCTACTATCTTGACCGGGCTTTGGAATGCTTATGAACTTAGAAAACATCTAGTAGGACATGGCGCATTAAAAATTGCCACTAAGAGGCAAGCGAGGGCTTTGATAATGCGATTCGAAATCCTGTCTGAACCGGGAGACCCGACCTGGTCGGAGGGACCCGATTAGGACCTCATCAACATTGATTGGATATAGTGGTGGAGCCGCTGGTAGCTAAGATGTAACCGTTCGACCTCGGTGTCCATCATTTGGGCATGAATGGGTTTGCGGGTATGGTACCAGGACTGCACGGGACTCTGGGTAGTCTGCCATACATTCAGCCATCTCGGACTGGCATACTGGCCACCGTCCGACTTGAAGGCACGTGCCAACTTGCATGTTTTTATTCCGTACCAATGCAGCGTACAGTAAAAGACCGTTGTCCGTCGCCGGGATCTGTCAAGACGCACTGATTGCGTATCTGTAATAGAGTCCAATAAAGGATTGCTTTCTACTGCTTAGAGCAATTGCCCCAGCCCCTTCCAGTCTATTATGGTTCTGGTGGGGGAGCAGCGTCAGCTGGATGGCGTAAATCGTTTTTATAGAATGCAGACTTAGTGTCACTTTGATATTCTTGACATTCAACGCCATATCCAGGATGTCCGGTTGATGTGAAACGAAAAGTGCGTGGGAATGAGAGGCGCAATGACATAAAACACGATCTATTCGAAGTTTTCAGTCTAACCCAGTTGGAAGTATTACTAAAGCAACCAAACAGAACATGTTTGCTATTAAAGTCATCGGCGATTATGACGGCGTCGACAAGAGCAAACAAGTTTGTGAGAGCATCGTCCTATTACGTCCTATACCGTCCTGGAGAGGGACGCGGACGTAATAGTGATTGGCGGGTGACCAGTCTTCGCCAGACCATATATTATTCTTACTGGAACCGGAACGAAGCATTTAATATAATATGGAAATGAACACCCTGATGTTTTAAGAACTATCTTTATTTCTTAAAAGTTATACATACATATGCATAATTATTAATATGTGTGGTACAAACTGATTGTATCTAATATTATATGAATTGCTATTTTTGGTGACTTAGAAGCTATTACTAGTTTAGTAATTTACATTTCGCAATTAAGCATTAAGCAAACTTAAAGTTGAAAACGTATTAGCAGTCAAAATACTGCTAAGTTATAACTTTAACAAAACAAACTAAAACATAAGTCTTGAATATTAATTTACAAATCCCGCTTATCCTTTGTAAATCAATATATAGTTAACTATCGATTACCTTCTTCGATACATTCGCGCAATATATCAAGGAGTCTCGTAAACCCACAAGTTTCAATTGCGAACATTTGAATAACAGTACAGGGGGAAAAGGCGGTTCGTTTGCACTTAAAATCTACCACTCGCGTCGTCTGTCACGGCGCACTAGGTAAGGATCCCACCGACTTCATGAGGTGGTAGCAGTGCGGCAGGCGGCTCCTGTGGCCGATCTTCAGCAGGGTGGCGGCCGCCTGCGCCAGCATGCCGGCGCGCTCGCCGGGCGCGGCCAGCACGGCGGCGGGCAGGTGCTTGCACGCCATGTACAGTGCCACGGCGCGCTCGCCCTCGCCGCCGCCGCCTTCCTGCGCGCGCTCTGCGGACGAACAAGAAATGCTCACTCGCCCCTACTTCAAAGTATATGCTTAGGAAAGCTACTATTAGCAACCCGATCCGACTTTGCACGGGCTATTTCGTGAAGATGGAGCTTTCTAATGGTGACTTAATTTTGAAATCGGTTGATTAATTTTGAGTTAAATCGTAACAAATAAAAAATCCTCTGTAAAATATTCATTTACGAGTATATATTGTAAATATAAAAAAAGTAATAAAATGTATTATATACCATATTAATAACTGACTTCGGAAATCACATCAAAGGATTTTTTGCGATAACTCCAGAGATATTATTTTAAAGTAAGATTTGAAAGATGATTCAAAAGAGTATAATAATTTGCAATGAAAAGGATTATTACGGTATCCGTCTAAATAGATTTGCAATTATTGTGAATACATTTTTTTTATGTTTTAATCCCTATTAATATTATAAATGCGAAAGTAACTATGTCTGTGTGTCTGTCTGTTAAGCTTTCCCGCTTAAACCTCCAAACCGATTTTGATGAAATTTGACTCAGCAATCTTTAGACACTGAGAAAGGACATAGGCTATTTTTTTATTCGAAAAAAGGTTGTGAGGGGTCGAAAGCGGGGATGAAAAGTTGTGTGGAAGTTTCGCTATTTTTAGAGCTAGGCACTTGAAACTTATTTTTCAGGCCATTGAATCGATATAAATAAATAAGACATTCAAAGTTTATATAAGTTAAGGTAAGGAGGTATGGTACCTAAAAAAACTATTTCACGCGGACGAAGTCGCCGACACAGCTAGTATAATATAAATTATATTAGAGGATAAATTTTTTATAAGTAATAATTTATAGGTATGGTATGACGAGGTAAGGTGTCGCAAGAGGCGCCTGAGGTACGTATCAAAGCCGACAGATGTCGATTCATCCACCTGAAATAGCGTAACTCAAATGGAACTGGTCCAGGATAGGCAGAAAGATGCATTACCGCCGCACAACTAAGTACGCTCTGCGATTATCACTACGCCCAACCCAGAGCAGCAATTATACTTAAAAAATTGACGTTATTATTATTATTAAAACAATTTTTTCCAAGCCACTTTAGAATGGTAAAAACTGAGAGAAACTAAGTGATATAATATCTACATAAAATTAATACAATGTTGTGTTGAGTAAATATAAAAAGTTTGAAAAACACACCATTTATTAACTATTAAATATTTGAGTGATACATATAGGCAACGAATATACTTATAATAACAGATAACCATCAACCGTGGGGATCGAACCCACGATCTTTGATGCACAAGATGTGATCCTATCGCTACCGTATAAGTACCTTTCCCGCATATGATAGAAGAGCGGTTGAACCGCGGCCGCAGGCTGCCGTCGAGCAGCTGCTGCGTGCGCCGAGGCGCCGCGCCTGCCATCATGCGGCACACCGCCGACTGCAGGAACACGCGCGACGTCACCCACTGCAATCAACACAACATCAGTGGATGGAGGACTTGTATATAATCTTTATATATAAATGTATCACGTCACGGTGCTTGTCCGGGATGAACTTCTAAATAATTGGACCGATTTTATTATTTTTTGCTTTCTGAGTACAGTTGATTCAATTTGAGAGATAGGAAAGTTTATATTTCATTAGATTTTGTTCTGGGTGGGGTTCGAACCCCCGATCTTTTTACAAAGGATCACTATTTGCGGCATTTCGCCCGATCTTATCTTATCGACATTAGATGCCCGATATATAAATGTGTATATTACATTTTTATATTCCCACAACATCTCATACTTTTCAGACCAGCCTCCGTGGAAGTCGCTTAGAACAGGACAACGTCTGCCGGGCCAGCTAGTTAGTACATAATACATATAGATACAATTGGAGCGTCTGTTTGTAATATTAAAAAAACCTGCTTTTTACTAAATCCATATGGATATATACATGGTACGTATAACAAAATAACATATTTTTCGTCAATTTGTTATTAAATTTTGTCTGTTTGTTTAAGGTAATCACTGAGGCGGCTGGACCGATTTTTATGGGACTGGCAAATAGCTAATAAATGATAAGGAGTAATTTACGCACTACGACTAATAGGAGCGGAGAATTAATAAAAAATATGGCAAAAGCGGGCATAAAATATACGTTTTGCGAGCTTTTGTTGTGTGCACTGAGTAAACGGTTGAAATTACGCTAAAATAATATAATAACAAAGTTAAAACGTTAGTTAAACAAAGTTAAAGAACTAATTTATTCATCGAATTATACATAAATACGTTATTTTTAAATTTGGGAAACGTCGATTTAAAGTGGTTTTATATATATATAGTAATTAAACTTTTATTACATTTTCGTAGTTCATCGGCCCAAAAGCGATTCAATGAAAAAATAATCAATCCAATGCATACTACACTACTCACGAGACATTCAAAAGTACCAAACGTTTATATCGTGCTAGGAAGAATCTGCGAAAGCCAGAAAGCTACAAGGTACAAGCACGATTTAGAACACAAAACAACGTCACTTTTGTAGCTTGGCCAAGTTTACCTGGAGCATTATTATCGTTTCAAAATCGAAGGAGCTTGGACCACCAAGTTAAAATAATACAGTATTTAATATATATAAAAAAAGAATTCCTATTTCCCTTGGTCAAGCCATCACGCGTTAACGACTAGACCGATTTCACTGTTGTGTTTGTTATTGTCTTATGAAAGAAAACAAAATTGAGTTTATTCATAAAATTTGAGAATACTTAACAACCATATAATACTAGCTAACGCGAACTACGTTGTCCTCCTGTCTTAATGATGACTATTTAATTCGAATTGGTATAATTAAGATTAAATAATATACACTTTATTTAATAAAATTATGTTGATGAAAAAGAAAAGTGTATTTATTATTTTAATGCTTTATAATATACGATATTCTAAGTATTTTTTCTTACCGCGTATTTAAATAGTTTTGGACGTAGAATTTGACATAGAATTGACAGAATGCGTGCTCAAATATCATCAAAAAGGATGTAAAAAAACGTAATTTTTATAGTACATCACGGTTAGTTCAGTCATTACCCCTAATATTAAAAGTTTAATTTAATATGGAGTTATATACAAAGATACCAAAGGCATCTTAATCATCAGATCCGTCGATATTATCACAATTATATAACACAAGGCTTAGTGTTGGGATGTTTTAATAAACAATAGTCTTGAATACTATATAGCACGTATTTAATAGATTTAAAATCAGAGCAATAGGAGAATGACACGGACACTCATTCGCTACTGACTGGGCGAGTACCTACATATGCATATATTAAAGATATTAGACACAAGCTCATAATACTTCGTATATTCTAACACTTATGAATACAATAATATTATTTAACATATATATATATATATATATATATATATATATATATATATATATATACATATACGTGACGCAAATGTTATGCGTAAAACATACTGTTATATAATAAATTATATAAAGTACATATATACTCACCGGCAAGTTCTGCGAGAGCCGCCGCAGCGAGTGCAGGTCCCTCTGGAATGCTCGCAGATGCGCGTGCGGCGCGGGCCCGCCGCCGCCGGCGCGCGCCTCCCACACGCCGGCGCGCACCTCCAGCACCCAATCGCAGCACAGAACTTGCATCATCTACGCCGGGAATCGCGGAATACATTTCATCGTTAAACGAATATGGCACAAAGACAACGCCCACATAGACACCGCTTACACGATATCGCGGACAGGTTGGGGTTTTACATTTTAAATATTTCAATTATTTCATTGACAGTAAAAAATCAAACCACTAGATAGAACTAACATGATAGGATAGATTCTCCATAAGTCCAAAATTGACAACCGCGACCGACAACATGTCGCATGCTTTATGTACGTATCTGTCCTGTGCCTTTCCCGTCGATAAAACAAAACCTGCTGTCGACTATGATAAACTAGTTAATAAATAAAATAGTTTTGTTTTCGTATAGTTCAACATCAACAGTAGTCGCGCGTTACGCAATATCAACGTAGTAGTAAACTTTTCACAGGCAGTAGACAGGACGGTTAAAGTTTCCTAATTATTGAACTGCTGAGTTCTCGGAAAAGTTCATCGACAGGACGAGTTACCATTTAGTGTACTACGTCAAGAAGTAAAATTTTCATGAGTAAACTACTTTTTTCTGTAGACTATAAACTGTTAAACTATTAACAGCAAATTTCTAAAAAAAAGGAATAACGGCCATTCAACGCCTACGTCTACACAACGAAGCACACAACGATAACTTACGTATTATTTATAAGTAAATCCAACAAATTGTAGTATCCAAATTGTATAGTATACAATTTGGATACTACTACAGAATTTCTACTCACCCTCTTACATCATTCATTGGCATTTCACACATAGTAAGGATACCTTTAAAAGGAACTTTAAGAGATTAAATCTCTATGCTGATATTTTTTTTATTACACATAAAAAACTTTAATTTATATACAATACATGTTAATACAAGTTACATATTCTTTAACTTTATAGAGGTATTTCGTTAATATATCATTGCGAGGTCAAGGTCGAGGCGAGATTGTGAGGTCATAAATACAATATTTATATATTTGTTAGCTTAAACTGTCTAAAAGCACTAATGGCAATGTAGTAGGTACACTCCTTACTTAGGTTTAAAAATACTACAGCAATAGATGCTATACTGGAAGTTCATTACTTGATGGCTTAGGTACTATATTATGTATTTTGTGTTATTGTATGAAATCTTTTTGAAATAAATATTATTATAATAACTACGGGCCAGCGCGGGGTCTATAAACCCGCAGACCATCTTTAATGTATTAACTTCATCTCCTGTATACAATATTAAGTTATATAATGTCTTAGTTAGCGAGTACAAAAATGGTAAGCATCATTTGAATTAGTTTTATAAAATAAAAATACCATACAAAAGTTGCAGAGCACGGGCAATATTTGACTGTTAAATAAATTTAGTTATGTTTAATTACAAGGGTAACTCTCGCGACAAGTTTTTCTATTATATAAATTGTGTATTATAATAACAGATTTTAATGTTTATTTACTGCTTTCTGAAATAAAACACCCTAATACAACCTCCTTTTTCAATCTGTTTACGTCAATACATTTAATATTTGACATAAGTAATACATTGGAGAATTTAATTAAGGCAACGTGACTAGTACAGCACATAACCCCAAACTGTAGAATCTATAAAATTTTTGTTGTAAGAGCACGCTCGCTATATATGTACTAGCAATGCCCCACGGATTCATCCGCGTAGTTTCCGTTCCAGTAAGAATAATTAAAGTAGCCCAAGTTACTTCTTAAAACATCATCTGCCAGTGAAACTCCCGTACTAACCGGGACCGGCTGTTTCAGAGATTAACCGGAACCTACCCAAACAAACTGACAAATGTTTGCAATCAATTTTGAACTCAATCCCAGACTGATTAGGCACAATTCATAAGCATTTTGCAAAAAGTACAGCCAAAAAACATATTTTTACCGATTTATTTACTTTAATTCATCATCATTATAGCCATTGGAAGTCTACTGTTAAACATAGGCCTCACCATCATCATCATAATACCAGCCGTTGAAAGTCGATTGCTGGACATAGGCCTCTCCATAGATATCCAAAATCTGTCGGTTCCGATACCTCAGTCACCTCTTAGGGCACCTGGTACAGGGGGAGGTACTATTCTACTTTGCCGGCACGCCACGGCTGATACTCAAATACATATATATATATATATATTTTATTTATTTAACTTTGGGTTGCAGGCACAGCAGTGGTTACCTCAGACGCGACACTGGTTGGACCTGAATCAGATGGAGGCAAATAATTCAGCTCCAGTGATTCCAAATCCTCTGGTGAAGCAACGCGCTGTCTAGACCCATCAGGGACCTTGACGTAGATGTTGCCGTTGGTCCATGAGTTATGGGTACCAAATCTGTTACGAGTATTGATGTAGAGGGATTGTCGCCTCCGAGTGAGAAACTCGATAAAACATAAGAAGTACCCTTTAGTAAGGATTACTTTTTCCAAACAGTTGATTTCTCCTGAGTATCTGTGAAACGCACAATTATGGGACGCTTCTTACCGCTTCCAAGCCGATAACAGGTACTAAATGAGGATTGTGAAATGTGAGAGAGACACAGATGCTTCTGGAGGATTGTTGATACCACCAGCCGAGTATTTTCATTTTCACTGTCTGGGACCCCCAACGACAGCAAAAATTCTCTTCTGTGCCTCATCTCAATCACATCGACAGTCTTGGTCAGTTCAGACAGCTGCAACTTCATGGATGATGCAAATTTTGCAGCTTCGAGATGCTGCTCAAATTCCCTTATTCTCTGCATTAGAGTCTTCTCCAAGACCTTCTGTGACTCAGCCAAATCAATGTAGCTTGCCATTGCAATTGTAAATTAAAATTTAATATGAAATGTTGTAGTCACCCGCAGGTATGTGCAATTCTATTATTAAACTAGCAATTCAGCATGGGGAATGCATACTACGATTTATGCTATGATTTGTGCTTCGACTATTATCCTGAGCACAGTCTTTTTGCATAAATATGATTTAATTAAATAAATACTTGAGAATAAATTAGAAGCACAATGTGCTAAATATTTGCCTACCCACCAAAAAACATACTCGTATATAACATCCAGAGACAAAACATACAAAAAATTATCATCAGAATAGGAAGGGGCCTCCCCAAGAAAGAGGGACTTGCCCATAACTGCTGCGTTAGGCAAGCGTGTTGGCAATTGCAGAGTGCAGCATTCGTGATGGGGAGCTACTGTTTCGGATGAATATACCGCCATCAGTCGGTTCCGGTATCTTAGTCGCCTCTTACGACACCTGGTTATAGAGGGAGGTACTATTTTACTTTATTTTTTAAAACAAATTTAAACATCTCATTCATTGTCAAACTCCGAGATAAGTTGCTTAAATCACTTGTGTTACGGATATCCTAACTCAGATGATTTTATATATAATACTTTAACACACATATTTAATACCCAGACACAGTATAAACAAATTTTCATCATATAAATATTTGTCTTGTTGGAGATTTAACACCGTGGCGTGCAAGCTGACCATTACCAAATGCACCTTGTTAACTAGGACTACTTAGTTGTATAACCTATTACATGTCTACTTAATGAAATCGGTTCGGTACCAGGTGTTGTTCTCAGTAGATAATAATAATACATACTATTGTAATCTGAACATACATACAACTCAACGCATAAGCACTGAATAAAAAATACAGGAGGCAAAGGCAAAATGTCCAACTATACAAATCTGTCCAAATATGAGAGCCAAATTTTTAATTCTATAACTTATAAATATTTAGAGTATCATACTGATAGCGAAGATAGCATTAGAACAGTTGAATTATTCTCCAGTTTTAATAGAAATTGTTACTCCTGACACATGATATCCTACATCAAGAGCCAGGGCCAGCCATTGAATAGATTTGCAGTCGTACAAATAATGGAAATAAAAATAAACATTCAAGTCAAAGACAAGCAACAATATTATTCAGAAACAAAAAAAGAAAATTGCAGACCAGTATTGTTGAATATGACTAATGCGAGATTTGCTTTGTAGTGATATTGCACAGATTGAGGCACAAGTGCAATGCAACTACAATGCACTCTCGTAGTAGTCGAATCTTCTTTAGGCTTCACAGTTCATGCATGAGTACTACATTCGGCTAAAACAAAATAATAATTAAAAAAACAAACAAATAAAAATGGATGAAATTCTCACCATCATAAGTTGCGTCGGCTTTTTGCAGCAGTAATATGCTAGTGAGTCCGCTAACTTGGCTCCAGCGATATCACACACCTTTAACACAAATACAAAAAAATAAATTAACTACAAATTATACATACACAAAAAGAATGAATTGAACAAATTTAGTAGCCATTTTTTCTGATTGCAAAATTTCACTGACAAAATCCATCTACAGTTGTTTCACAAAGTGAAGGCACTGCACCTCTTCTTAAACTATCATTACAAATTAACAATTTTCAAGGATTGTAAACTAAGCAGAAATAGTAGATATATTTTCTTATGTTACCAATTGCTATTTAATAATAAATGCTTCAATGTAATTATTCTGAGGTTGAAACATTCGAAATTATTTCAAGTACATAAAACTACCAGTTAAATTCAGACACAACTACATAATAAAGCCTAACTTTAAGAATTTCAAAATTATTAGGCGATGAAATTTTTATCATTTGTTTTAAATGAATTTGTATTACTCCCACAAAACAATTTAATTATTATTTTATTATGGTATCTATTTATTTACTATATGATTATAATATTAACATAAACATTAAATGTAAATGCAACTAATTAAAAAAATGAGAGACTAAAGTCTTCTCGTGTTTTATATATTCTACTTCTATATCTTGACAACAATTATCGAAAATAATAAAGAACATAACACGTTTTAAAATTAAAATGAAATATGTCAGTGGAAGCCATAACCGTATGAATTAAAATATTCGAACAATATAATGCAACGTACCTTGAGTATGATTTCCGACGTCCGCTCCACCGTCTGTTCATCCCGACACTGAGCGAGGCTGAGCAAGCTGCGCCGGCTTTTGTACGCCATGTGCAGCGCCCTGCCAACCACACCACAATAGACATACCCTCATCAGCTGATGTTTATGCCCCACGGACAATAGTTATTAATTAAACAACTATAAACTATACACTTGTGTTTTATAAACATTGGCGACTAGAATATCTAAACCGTTGCACGTAATGTGTGGTGGTGAGTTGTCATATTGAATACATACATACTAGATGTGCCCGCAATTTCACCCGCATCAATTTGAAGAATACAGGTAAAGAACAAGAAATGTTATAAGTATGTTAGGGACCAGAATACCATAACGGATTCATATTTATGACAAGTATTTGTAACTTCTAGTTACACAGAGATTAATGTCAAACAAAATTGATATATATATTGTGTGATGGCATAACTAGTTTTCTCCGTGTGCCCCCGAAAAGGGGGAATTTTGCCCATAATTGGCGCGGACTAAGACAATCACAGAGCATAGCAAGTGACGAGTATGCCGCTGTCTATTCCAGCTCTATACATTCGAGTTGCACTAGGATAAACCGCCATATGTCGGTTCTGGTACCTTAGTCTTTTCATACGACACCTAGTACGAAGCTGCCTTACAGCAAATATTTGTATAGATTGGCTATGGAAGATACGGCATAGCTTTTATATAATGCACTATCATATTTTACAAAATAAATAGAAACTTGCTATATTCCTTCGTTGATTATAAATAATGCTAATTGGATGCACATACATTGTTCTACACTATTAAGATGGCAATCAAGCATACAGCTTTCATAAGCGTCAGTGCATAGACGCTGTGTAAAGGTACCACTAGCGCATCGCCAACCTTGTGACTTGAGGATAATATAACGATTGCCAAGTAATTTTGCCGCCACCTTCAGCCAAGTAATTTTGCCGCCACCTTCACCCTTGAAAAATAGCAACGCGAGTTTGGTGGTAGAAAATAGACGAAAGTAAAGACGAAGTACTGTAGAAACGATGCTCTCAAAATGGACGAAAATAGAAACAAAATGTAAATGATTAAAATATAAATATTTTCATTTATGGTTAATTTTAACATATTTATCTAAACAAAAATTTTTCAAATGAACCATTACTAAGATATTTTTATTTTAGTCAATATAGATGTTTCACCTGTATGTACTAAACCATTATATTCTAACTCGATGTCACCTGTATACAATATCAAGAATGTGATATAAATTTTTCTCATTTTTGGATTCTCTATTTTGAGAACGGTTGCCGCAAGGAAACCGAAACATCGAACAAAAATTATAAAAAGAATAATAGGTGTTTAACTTTTAATTTGTTTTTTATGTTGGATGTTGATTTTTAATGCCATTAATAGGTTTCACTAAGAATGTAAAGTTTAGCTGATATTTTTAATTCTAAAAATTAGCATTTACCTATTTTAGTCATTTCAGTATAAAATATTTTTCGGCAGATGTAGTTTCTTGAGACACAAAAAAATTATGTAAATAAATAAGCGTAAAAACTCTTATGAAGACATACCCAGGCAATGGATCTTCTGAAGTGGTGAGAGCTTCGGGCAGGATGAACAGTCTGTCCCCATACTCGGACGCTTTGCTGGTGTCAGCGAGGAGCCATGCGGCAGCCACTCCCACGAGGTTTGCCCACCACTCCATTACTGGGTCCCAACACCCTGCGAAAATAATAGTACACTTCCAATAATAAAAAAGTAGAATAGTAAATACGCCATATTTGCACATCAAATCGAATCTGTGTGTCTCAGTGTCTGCATCTTGTGGGCCAAGGGACATAGGTTAGATCCTTGCACAGGACACATATTTAAGTGTTGAACATTTTTATTTGTTCTGTTTCTGGGTGTTAAGTATATTGATTTAAGCGAGTGGTTTAAGCGAATTATTTTTGAATTTTGTTATTATTATGTTAAATATCTTTTAACTTGTATATCGTGAGAACCTTCTATTTCTTTCTCTAGTTTTTCCCCAAAAAAATTGTCACTAAATAGAATCACATTATTCACTAAAGTAAATAAATGTCACCTGTGTGTTGAGGAGCATCCGGCGAGACATCGTCAGTGATCAATTTGATCAGTTCCAGTACATCGCGCGTGTTGCTTCTTTCGTCTGCACACAGTAGCATCTGTAGACTCTTCTGAAGGAGGTCCAGGTGATAAGCCTAGAAAGAAATATTTCAATTAAAATGACGCTTTTTTATTTTATATGGCACTTGTAATTATTCCTAAAGCCGGAAAATCCATTGTGTATTTGACTAATAATTTCACCAATCACGATGTTTTTGTTAAAATAACACCACAATTCATTATTATTTTCAATTAATAACAATAAACAATTTTAAATTATTTACTTTCAAATTGGTTAAAAATTATACAATAGCAGGTTTTAAGCGAAATAACTCATAGTAAAACTTTAATAACAAACTAAAAAATATATTAAAATTGATTAATCTACGTTATGCTAGTTATTAATCATTAATTAATGTATGTATACAGTAACAAACATTATTACTTAGATAAGTCACATTTAAGTATACAAATAAATTTATATCAGCCGTGTAAAAATAAAATATAAAGTAATCTGAGTAAAATTTAGTCAATCGCGTATTGAAATAGTTGAGATAATGAAAACGTAAGTCGCACTATAGAGTGAATAACATTACAAATCATTTAAGGCCATTTATTGCAAAACGTTACCAGATAGTAACTATGACCAAGGCACTACGACAAAACTGTTAGATCACATTGTTTTTTATTACCGAGTACGTATTCTCTGTACATGGTACAAAAGGATTTTTACAAATTTATGTGTTTGACAGTTATAAAAATTTTAGTAAAAAAATATATTCCCTTCATTGTAGATATGTGACACGAAAGGTGATATTATACTCCTAAGTCAAATACACTATAAATGGCTAAAAATTCTTTAATTGTCATATCAGCCATAAAAAGTCGACGGTTGGACATAGGCCCCAACTTAGGGGGATATTTGCCATTAATTGCCGCGCTGGATAGACGTGGTGGCAATCGGAAAGCGTAACTTCGCGACGAGGATGCTGCTGCCTATTTCCACCCTGCAGTATTAAGCTGCGCTGTTTCGGATGGAGATGGATATACCTCTTCCTCGTCTACGTGAACGATATCAGTCAACTAACTGCCGTATTCTCGTACGCTAACTGCACCAGTTGTATATAGAAAAACATGGGCGGAAGCAGCATTGCATGCTGAGCATGCTTTCTCAAGTGTCATAAATAGCTCTCTTACAACCTTCTCACTCTCAATTTAGACAAGACTATGTTTCTCACCTTCTCCGTTAAACCATCATCGCAACCACAAAAAAATTAAATTAATTCTAGAGCACATAAATGCCTATCCAGTGCGTCTTATTCTTGCTGTTGTTCTTCACTTAATAGATCAAAATCCCTCCGGTACCTCGGTGTACAATTAGACCATTGATTAAATTCAAATTCTTTCTGGGCGGATGAAAAAATTGATCTTTGTAGCTAAGAAATTAAAAAACTTAGCAGACCCATTTATTTTTAAAAGCACTGTCCATTCTTCACTGTTTGAATACAGCAAAAAAAATATTACGTGATATTTACTAAAATTAAGTCAAGGATACTCAAACCCACGACGTACCCGATCTGTCCGGCTAAAGATTTTGGGTGAATTGCGGGTGTGAATTACAAGAACTCACCCTCATGGCGTAGGCGAGCGGGTCGGCTGGGTCGGGCAGGCGACAAAAGAGGGCGGAGGGCGGGTGCGCGCGCTCGTAGCTCCAGCGGCGTGTGCGCAGGAAGTGCTGCCCGCGCGCGCTGCGCACCCAGCGCAGCCGCACCGGCGGCAGCGCGCAAGAGTCCGCGCATGCGCCGCGGCACAACCGGAGGTAGTATCTAGGGAATAGTGTGCGACATGGTACTACTCGAAAATATCGATAACCACTGAAGTTATGAAATAACTATAGTGTATATAAGTTGTATTAAGTACACAGACTATAACTGATTAAACTAAACAAGCATTAAGCGCGCGATTTCATCCGATATATATATATACTATACTATATATTGCCTCCTTTTGGAAGCTCGTTTTCAAAAAATAAAAAAAGATTACGTCGTTCTCTGGTTGCTAAAAGTGCTAAACGGCCTTAGTGGAAAAACGAATTCGATCTCTTTGTAAAAAATATATACCACAGAAATCACATTTTTAACAATAAAACTTTTTGACGGTTTCATACCGGGGTGTTTTAACGTTTACATTGTCTGTTTGACAATTCGGTTACAATACGGCAATCCTTTTCAAGGGTGTCAATTTATGATTAGTACTTAGTAAATACGCAATTGTTAGAAAAGATAAAAAAAATAAGAAGGCTAATTGCAAGCTTATATTTTCGCGCGCACTACTAATTTAAAGAGTATACAATCAGATATGAATTATCGTACAACAAAAATTCTTTAAATTAAGTGTAATGTAAAGGTAATATAAAAAAAAATTTGAAATAGAATAGCAAACCCATCTTAGGACTTATCCGCCTCCTAGTGACCTTCAGTGTCAGTATGACGGGACAATATTATAAATTCTCACATCTCATATATTGACCTGAATCCGAGGTAAGTCCTTAAAGCACTGTGTCCATAAAAATCAGACAGCAGAGGAATCATAAATAAATACATATTTTTAACACCTAGACACAGGACAGACACAAAAATACCATCAACGTCAACGGGCCCACAATATATGAGCGATTGCACAAAATACGATCAGACTCACCCACATAGCCAGTTCCCAATCTTCGGCATGTAATCCTTAAACACCAGCGCGGCGGTCGCGTACGTGTCAGACAGAAGCTGCCGGTTGCCGGCGACCTCGGCGAGGTTGACCGCCTGCAGCGCGAGGAGCACTCGCTCGCTGCGCCCGCTGTGCGTGGACAGGATCTCGAGCTGAGCGAGCCGGTGCGACACGCCGGACACTTCGCCGGCCCAACGCTGAGTCGCTCTTCTTGCAGGACTATGAAACGATCAACGTGTTTACAACACGTTTTTACGGCAGAACTGTCAAAGCGGAATCTTAGTTTCGGAAGTAAAATTATTTATTTATTTTATTAATTTATTCACACAACATGTCATACATTAGACCTGACTCCGTGATAGATAGCTTAAGGTTGTGTTACGGATATCAGACAAAAATAAATATTTTGAACACCCAGACACAGAACATAATTTTTATGATAGGGGCGCTGGCGCAACCTTTGACGCATCCGTCAATAGCTGCAAAAAATATTTAGATCTATATAGATCAACATTTCTTTGCCTTCACCTATTGCTCCACAAATCGCCCGCTCGCCTAGCCAAGAACCCGCCGAACGGCAGTCTCTGAAGTATTTGCCTTAACACGGCAGCAGTAAGGGCGGAGTACTTCGCTTGTCCCTGCCCTCCCGCTTGCACGCTTTTTCCACAAACAGCTAACGATCGATGTAATTCCAATTGCGCGTTCGCGACATCCCCCTACAAGAATTAAAATCATCATTGTACATATGCAATGCTATTGAATTTGTTAATTTACTGTTGCACATAAAAGATATTACGACAGACTTTGTATCGGCCAATGGCATTTGAGCAAAACGGTAAAGGGACAAGCAGTGCTTACTGAGCATAGCAGTAATGTTTAATTTTCTTTATATAAACTAAATTATTATTATTTAAAATTATCTCTTACATTGACCGTATTTCGTGATAAGTAGCTTAAAGCATTTGTGTCATGGATATGAGACAACAGAGGTATTACTAATATAATACTTCAATACACCCAGACAGAGAACAATCACAAATTGTCGTCATATTAATGTTAGTCTTGGGTGGGGATCGAGCAGCCCACGATAGTTAGTGCATTGCGTCATTGATTCGATCCGTTATTTACAATTAGGATACTAATTAATAAAAAGTTAAACACACTAATGACTATATACACACTTTTTTTAAATAATTTTCAGCCTCCTCTTTGTGCTTGTAGAAAAGCCCAGCCTCTTTGGATTGCGACTTTGGTACAGAATCACCATAAACCAAAAGCTTAACTAGACAACCACCCAAAATCACAAAATTGATCATGTAAATAAAGAACGTGTTGAATAACCAAGCCGCCCAGGGCATGCCAGAGTTGCCTGTAAAAATAAATACAATTTAACCAATTTATCAGTAAAATAAGTGGGTAAAATTTTTAATTATTTAAATTAGTAATAGCAAACATTTTAACCAAACATTTAAATCAAAAGGATGAACATGCTCAACATAATTATGTGGGTACTTTTGTTGAACTTATTAACTTTTTGTAATACATATATGCAATTGACTGTTGCATTTATATAACAATACCTCGCAAACAACATTATATCAACAAACCATTTCTTAAGATAACTTTAATGTAAGACCACTTAGCCTCTACAAAAGGAATATGATCACAATGTTTTTTTTGTAAGTTTGCAGATTTTCCAACAAAAATATTGATATTTTGTCTGCAGCACCCAGAATCTGATGTAAATAACATTTGTTTTCAATTGAATCTGTTTGAAAATTGGCTTCCACCAATTTTATTAATTGTTTTTTAATAATTTCATTTCTAATATTCGAGAGTGTGATAAGCAATATAAAAGGTGATTTTAGGAAAATATAAATAAAACTTACTGCTATATTCATCAGATAAGATTTTCCTTTGATCCAGTCTTGCAGAGAAATCATTAGATGATGAATCAGGCATGTAACTCCCTAGAAAGGAACTAAATGGATTGAAAGCAATAAGTCCAACCATGAAGGCACATAAGGCCAAACGAGAATGATCTCCCATGCCCATAACAATTTTTGAGTATTTGTCTTCCATCTGAAATAATACAATTATTACTTAAAAAAGACAATTTTACTTAAAATCCAATAAAGTTTCTTGTATTTTTTAAGCCATTTGCTTATTATTTTCTTTAGTGAATATCAAATAAATATTATAAATATAATATCAAATATATTGCAATAAAAAAGATAGTGAACACAAAAAAGTAAATTTATACGGAGTTTTAAATTAAAATGTCTTTATTATTTTCTTACCTTTATGCGAAAGGTTTAGCTACTTTTAAATATACATACCTTGTATTCTGGTGATGAAGGTGTATCACTATCCATAGCATGAGGTGAGTGGTACGGTGAAGAGATGTCACTATGTGGTGGAGTGTATGCCCCTTCAAATGAATTCTCCTTGGCTCCACCTTTTTGGTACTTCATCTTAAGAGCCATGTTCTCTTGTTTAAGTCTAGTATTTTGATTTTGAAGATATCTTATATAATCTATTGTTTTTCTTAATATAGCAGATTTATTTAACTGAAATCAAAAAATATTAATCAGCATAAAAGTAAAAAAATATTTTTTTCATAATAGAATATAATAAACTTTTATTGCATGCTTTTTTTATTCACACATCGCATATGGTGATCTGACTCAGAAATAAGTAGCTTTAAGCACTTGTCTTATGGATATTATACTTAAATACATATAAATAAACAAAATAGACACAGAAAAAATACAAATATACAACATATAAATATTTATTCTAAGTGGGGATCAAACCTACCTACCTTTGGAGCACAAGATAGGATCCCTATCTTCTGTACCATTAGACCCATCTATTAAAAAAACGTATTTAGTAATTTATTTTCTGTGGTGTTTAATCAAGAACTTATTATTTTACTACTGGTAATTATATCAAGAAATCATGGTGACAGTCACAAACCTTAGCTTCTTCACCAACGAGCATATTTTTTAATTCAATGATTCTATCATTGATGCTAGTTCTATAACGTCTTTCAATGGCATTGTGTGCACTTCTTTTAACTTCTTTCACTTTAGGCACTCCTATAACTGGAGCCTGACTGAGAGCTATCTTATCTCGATCGAGGACTACAGGAATTCCAGTTGTTAGAAGAGTAGGACTACTATTACTGTTGACAGTTGTGAAGAATGTATGAATAGGTCCACTTTCTGAGCTAGTTTTAGCACTTATGATATTTGCATTACCTCCTGGAACAATATATTAATGGTCTCAGTAACATTCATAAAAAAGGAGGCAAGAAAAAGGAGTAAAGTAAAGCATAATCAAAAATATTTTTTTACATTTCATGTTATTTGTCCCAAGGGACCTACAAATATATATGTTACAGCCATAGTGATATCTACTATACAACCATTTCTTATAATGTCCACTCCATTTACACAAAAGGTGGTTAGATTAGGATATAACTGCAATCACAACACACAAGTTGGGTAAGCAAAAGAAGCATTCTGCAGCAGCAGCCTAGTGCTGGACTACTCAGACGTCAATTCCAGCGCCACCGAAAAAGAGGGCGGGGCCTCTCATAGGTGAGAGGTCCGATGCCCGTAACAATCCTACGTGCCCCGCGGCCGCAATGGCTCGCGAGATTTAAGCGGGACCGACGGCGTGTCCGAGGGCGCCTCTAGAGGCTCGACCTAGGCTCGGCCGCCGTCGTTGGGGTTGAATTTACTATGGATGAGTTAAAGCAAAGAGGACGGACAGATTGAGCCCGACAGCCCTAGGGCTGTCGGTTATCGCTCGTAGGGGCAGGGACTTCACGCGTTCGCCGGCGAACGCGGTGTACTGCTCTGTTGTACGAGTGCATGTGGAGTGTCAGTGATCGTGTTGTGCCAGTGAGAGGGCGAGAAAGGACTGCGATTTTTGCGGTTGTGCTATCGGGTGGGTCGTCTAAGACGTGACGCGGTCAGCGAGATCGGGCGTGACAACAAAAAATATCCAGCAGCAGCCTGCGAGCACCAGAGCCAATAGTGAAAATGATAATTATATAAACAGTTGAAATATTTTTTAAGTGAAACATTTTCTGGTCCCATATTTTGTCACATTATTTTTAAAGTAATATATTTGCAAAATTAGTTTGTGAAATGATTCTCTTTTCAAATGTTTGTGAAATGATTGAGATTGAGACACAGAATTGAATACATTAACTAGAAATCTTAAATAACATAGTGATTAATTTGTTACATTGTCTATACAATTTTGTTAGTAAATATAATGATTTATCATAATGTATAACATTTTATTCCATTATGCTATTTAATCTCAAAGCCTGTAACATATATACCAATATTAACCTCTTTTGTTACTTTTTTTTTTACTCCTAATTTACTTCTTTTTTCCATTAAATGACCTTACCTGCCATAGGAGCGCTAGTGTACATCAAAGTTTGTCCTTCTTGATTGATAATATTTGGTTGCAGGATTACCTGGGAGAAGTTGGTGTCATTTTTAAGAATAAGTGGAGTGATGCCTTTAGGACTGTTCTGTATCAATAGAGGTTGAGTTTGTTGCTGCGGCTTAGATGTCTGTTTGACCTGAGGGACAGTGTCTAACTGTACGAGTGACCCACTGCCATCTGACAACTGATGTATACTCCCTGAAGCTAAATTAACATAGACAGGCCGTTGATATACTTGTGCGATCATGGGACCTTGGGTTGGGACTCTTTTACCATGTTGAGTAACATCCGGTAGGGGTGCGCCATCATTCTTCTGACGCAATTTTGAGCCAGCTGGTGATAATCGTGGAGGAGTCCTCTGAACAGGCGGTGGACCTTTTGGAACTGATTTAACGGTATGTGTATATTGCGAAACTAAAGGATTTCCAGGACTACTATAGTGAGGCGAATGGTGTGCTGGGGAATTTTCTGTTTTAATCTCGGTATCAACATAAAGTGCGTCATTATTTCCAACTGTCAACTCATCTTCCAATTTTTTCATAAAATCATCATCACAGCTATTGAAAAAGTCTGAAATAATAATTATGATCTTTTAATTGACGATGTTCTGATGAAATTATCATAAGATAGAATATCTTAGGGAAAATTAAAGAATATTACCTGTTATTTCAGAAATATCTGGTATATTAAAATCTGGACTTAATAATACGTCGTCTGCATCCATTTTATTAGGTTACCATTAATAACACGTATTTTTAAAACTTAAAATAGTTTTTATTTATTTTTCTGGCATTACCATGTCTTTGACATCTGATGATATTTTTTGACCAATCAGAAAGTAGAAAAACAGTGGCATGATTTTACGTAACATAAGAAAGCGTTCTGTTTAAGTAAAATTTCATATTTATTATTAAATTAAATTATAAGACAGTTAACTTTAATATTTTGATAAGTTATTTTTTTTATATTACATTAAACTGGTTTTGATATTTCAGTATATAAAATAAATATTAAATATAAAAATTGTTATAAACGTCATCTATCGTGTAATTAAAGCACTATTTACCCAATACTGAGGATAGTATAGTTAAAAAATGCTAGGTGGCGCTATTTCCAAGTATCTATATACCTCTGTTTTGGGCTTTATTATGAAAATCTATTCAAAAAATAATTTTGAATGAACTCCAAGAATTATTATATTCTTAATATATCTTTCTTTTAAGTTTAGTGAAAATTTCCATACCATTTAAAACACCTGGAGAAAGAAGGACTGCTACTGTTATGAATTTTACGTTTTTATTCCACAGTTACATTTCACTTCACTAAATCTCACCAAAGTGTATCCAGTAGGTTTGAGATACACTTACAATTAAAATAAAAACTGGAATAATTTAGTCAATTAAATGAATACATAGACAGTTTTATAGGTTTTTAGGTTTCGTAGTAGGTAGCTGATTAAATAAAAATAATATTTATTAGTTATTTTATGTGCCTACTAATCCTATGTTTACTAAGTTTAATAATGGATATTAATCTATAAGATTTATCATAAATATGGCTTAGTACCTAATTTCAATTTATAAAAAGATTTTGGCATTAATTCTTATTTTAACTTTGGTCAAGAATTATGAGAATACATTCATTATTCATTACTATTTAATACAGCCATTGCAACCGCGAGATTTTTTAATGTAGATCACGCACCGACAAGCGCGGCGTAGGACATCCACCCACAAAATGGTCAGACCTGACTTAAAACCCTCCGGCTTAAGTCAGGTCTGTCCATTTTGTCTATCGCGCTGGATACAAGTCGCATACAACCGACCTAAGAATCACGTGGTGCGGCTTATGTCTAGCAGTGGATATCCTACGGCTAATATTATGATGATAGTGATCTAATAGGTAGGTATCTACTGAATAAAAAAGTTGTATCAGTTATTAAACGTTTAATTTATATTTATAACATTATATTATTTGTAAATATAGAGTTCTTATATAATATGTATGTCCGAGTTGGGTGGACTCGTTCTAATATAACTTAGTAATAGATACATACGCAGATATTTAGATCATACCAACTACACAAAGTACATAATATAGTACGACAATTTGAATTCACAACTTAAAAACAAACTCTAAGTGCATAACATACTCAATAAAAATATATCTATAGGCACGTAAGTGGATCTATATAATTATATAACATCTGATTTAACAAACTGAGGTACAGCAATTAACCCGAGGTAGGCACTACATGAATAATTAAAATTACACACTAACACACAACATGGTCCTATACCAGAGTATTCTAATAAGTTTGTCTGATACCCTTGGAATCACTAGTGTGAACCACTTACTGGAATGTCCTAATATACATACGTCTTGATTAAAAACAAAAAGGCACAACACAGTGAGACCTCAAAAGTGTAGTTGCTACACACACTAACGTGATTCAACCTATATTAGCTTTACGTATGCAAATACTAAAGTAGTAGTACATATACTTGTATCTATGGCATTTTCAAACTAGACTAAAGTAACAAATCAGTCTTCCAATGATTACAAAATAATAAGTATCGATAAAGTTAACTTAAACAGTAACACAAAAATAACAGAAGGTATAATTTATAGCAACGAGGGTAGTTACTGGACCGATAGGAGGTGCAACAGATTAAATAATATAGAGTTGTATTTACGTCAAACAATCCATTTTGATAGTGCTAGCATGTTATAATCAAAACACTGTTATTATCTACCTACATATAACGTTACAACAATATTATAGTGTCCTTCGAAGATATTATGTAAAACATTACACTTACTAAAATAAACTTACAAACATGTATTTTGTTATGTATAACGGCGAACCGCGACGATTTTGTTTATAAAATTCACCTATATCTTATACAAAGACATTGAGCATTTTACTAAGTGTTACATCTTAAGTTTATAAAACGACTGTGCTTGTGCTATCATTGGTTATTAATGTGACTATGCACTTAATGACAGTGAGCATTAACTACATATAAAACAACATATGGCATTCGACAACGGTTACATATTACAATACAACCCGTATCTTATAGGAATTAAACGAAATTAGGTACACAGATAGGTCGCTATTCGCAGTGATATGAGCGTCACGCATCGCACATTCCTTTCCGACAGTCCTTATAAATAATCCCAAGATTGATTGAACACTATGAATTGTATACAGGGAGCTGTCACAAATGCTATGGCGTGGTGCGACGCGGAGGACTAGAGTCAAGCTGTAGCGAGCGTGAGGTAGTAGCGGCGTTTCAGTCTATAAACATCACAGTCGCGGACAACAAATTGCACAATAACTCGTCTCGGTGAACCCGCCCGAGGACTTCTCCCTTTACGGCCCTACTCGTCGGCTACCGCACCGACTAACACAGTAATTAATAACTAATTAAAGCTAACCTATTTCTCTAACTATTAACAGATACGTAATATAAAACATAAATGTTAAAGAAGAAGATAAACAAAAAATAAAATCACAAAATGGCATCGCCTATCCGACAACGGAAATTTGATTTCGTCGTCGGTTATCGGCGATGCAAGAAAATAAATAGAGAAGAGAGGTAGAATAGAAGTGGCCGCGGGGCCCATTGCAATTGCCCGGCCGGAGCGCCAGGCCAGAGTGGCGTGCGCGCGCGGCGCGTCCTACCAGTAGCCTACCAATAAGTGCCTTACTTCTAACTTTGTACGCCTAAGTCAGTCTTTTTCATGTTCGCTCTAAACGATGTTCTTGTATTCAATCTTTTTCGCTACTACAATCCAGTGCAAAATTTCGCGGTGGAACAATGACTCCGGACGGTGCCTCTGCTTCGTGTCGTCGAGATACTGAGAGGTCTTCCACATGATCCTCGTCCCGCAGGGGTGATCGCGGAGACGGTGGTGCGGACCGTGGGGGCGTCCGGGGGGCGAGGGCCGCATGTGCCGCTGCCGCTAATGCCATAGCGTGTAAAGCTTCGCGGCCGCCGTCTCTAGTTGCCCCTTCTAATGCTTGTTGTAGAAATGACGGATCGATTAGAGGGGTAGTAGGGTTTCCGTCGTCATTGCCCCCCGTACCACTCAGGCCATATGGGAAAGCCGCACCGTTAGATTCTCTTTTGACACCGCGACTCATCGGCCGACTTGTCGTTATTCCTAGCTTCTTTACTTTGTCATATAGAGTACGTGATGGTACACCATATTTACGTGAGGCTTGCAAAGCGCTCATTCCATTTCTTACACACTCAATAGCTGACATTATATCAGACCTAGTATATTGCTTGTAGCGCTTCCACTCCGGCTTCTGCTGAGGTGGTACATAGGGTGCTAAACCAGCTCTAACGTCTTGTTGGAAACTGGTTGGCGGGGATGACGGGTGGAAAGTGCGCGAGTTTTCTTCTTCAAACGAACGTTCTGTGTAAGGAGAATGCGCATCTTCTGATCGGTCGGAACGATTGTAATGCGGTGAAGATGCCCTAGATGACAGTCTGCGTGGTCGGTAATCGAAAGGACGTTGAGGGCTCGGGGCTCTTTCAGATTCGTGAGCGGAACCGTTAGAGTGCAGACGAGGAGGAGCATTGTTGACGGGATGGCAAACCAGAGATATCGGCTGAGAATCGACAGGAGCAGACTGCGCAAGAACGTTTCGTAGTATGGGTGTATCGCGAGTGGCCAGCATGCTCGAAAGCTTTTTGCGCTTTAGCGGGTTCATGTCGGCGGAATCATAGGCGGCGGATAGTACCGGCGCAGTGGGCGGTGGTGGCCATCGGGAGGAGGGTGCAGGTGCGGGCGGCGACACGCTGGAGGGCGCCGCTGGGACCACGCGCGGGGGTGAAGCGGCGGGAGTGCGCTCGTTGGTTCCCGGCCGACGTCGAAGCTCCGTCATATCAAACAAACCTTTGACCTCCAGCTGTTCCGCGACCTTCATTATGCGCGGAATCTGAGCCTGTGTCACATTCACCTCCCCAGTGTACATATACTCGAGAAGAGCCCGCATCTCGAAATCTTTAACCCCAGGAAAGAGGATGCTACAATGGTCCATCGGCACGTCGGCCAGGATCGATTGAAAGTACGGGGAGTTGGCCGCGAGGACCACCCGGTGAGCCTTGAATGTGACCTGGTCGTCCACAACCAGTGTGCAATCCACATAAGTCTCTACCTTTATCAGAGCCTCCAGGATTTCCACCAAGTTGGTTTTGTGGTGATTCCATTTGAGACAAAACGTTTGTTGACCTTCACTGCTCCCCATTTTTTTAAATTGTGCCTCTGTTAAAAAAGAAATGCATAATTAAAAATTAATTTTTCTATTTAATACGTTAAATTATTTATTAATTGTTCTGTACACATTTAATTAGTTCAAACGATAAAGAAACACTTCTATTCTTTTATTGATATAAGTACTCAAATATAATTAAAAGAAAAATACTTCTGCACTATTGAATACAGTCATAATAAGAGCGCGGTTATTTCTTTTTTTATATATATACTATGATATGTATATAACTTTAGGTTTGACTAACATTCCAATTAAATAATTCAAGTATTATTTTCTATATTCACGCAAAAAAATGAAACAATGTTAAACATGTTTTAATTAACAAAAACGTAAAATATGTACACTAAATATAGTATAGTACTAAAGAAACATAAGCACAATACGGAACAAACAAAACATGCGCTACATACCCGGCAAAACACCTTCAAACGTAGATGCGGGATACATGCTAGAGTTCACCGCGTTACGGCCCGCGTAGGGAAAACTGATAAATACAATCCGTAACTGAGTGCACAAGGTACTGTCGTAGACTAGAGCAGTGAACGCACGAGCACAGCCGACCGCGAACTGAGCGGCCACTGCCGCGACTGGCCGCTGCACCGCCCTTCCCCATTTACATATTTCGCTGTAAAGCCCTTCCTAGCCAAATTGACTTTTTACCTTTTATTCGACAGGTAAATCGAGGGGACTGATGAAAGCACCGGCTTCCCTCCTGTTACTTACGAATTGGCACCACAGGAAAACACGACCAAATGCTTATTCACTGCATACGAAGGTGCAAAATTCGCTAGCAAATTTACATAAAAAACTCTACCAACCTCATTTTTTAGTTGTCTCATATGACTACGAAAGTTGCTACGAGTCGTAGTCATTTAATGTTTATGATATTACAAAAACTTACCCTTGATTAAAAATCCAGAAATAACCAGTTTAATGTAAATAAAATGTTTGGAAAACTCATGAGAATAGTTCACACAATCACTTAAAAAGTTCGTATTACGTATGGGGTTGTTTCGCGAGTGGTGCCCTGTGGGGGCGGCGAGCTCTCGCGAGCGTGTGGCGATGACTGTCGGGGAGTGGTGTCGCTGCCGCGATCCCGCCGACGCCCCGTCCCCCGCGCCTCCAGCGTGCGCTTTTTACGCACGCAGCGCGCCGGAGTGCAGTGCAATTGCGTGCGGGCGAAGAGCGCGGAGCGCGACGTGCCGCGCCCGACGAATTGCAGCGCTGAGGAGGGCGCTCGGCTGTGTGTGCGTGAGTGCGCGAGCGCATATTTGAGTATAGTACCTCCTCGGTGTGCGTGCTGCGCCCGCGTCGACGCAATAGTATAAAACCGATTTCGAGTTATAAAAAATAGCCGCCTCGCTCGTCCCTTTGTATGCTAACACTAAACCTCTAACGAAATTCTGTAGTTCGCTTTGCTAATTATCATAAATATCGAATTAATATGCTTGGCTGCATTTACATTAAATAAATATACATACTTGGAAATAAATATGCAAGGTTTCCTACACACATCTACGTAATGAGTTCATAAATATATGAGACAATATCACATTTTATCATTTTATGCAATTTATTTTATATTGCACTGAACAATACCAGTCACTTGTCTATAAGACTGTATTATCAACATATAACTACTGAATAGCGTTTTCTAATAATGAAAATAATAATTATAAAAGGTTTAGGTTACTGCTATTTAAAACAGCGTTCAAGCAATATATTTTCCATAACTAAAGTATTAATCACTGATTAAGACAGGCACGTGAAAATGTCAAAGAAGTGCAATCGTATAATATCAAATGTGACTGTACATATACGATATAAATACAGCACAGCACGTACAAGGCGAATAGGTCTAGTTAGTGAAGTAAAATCGAATAAAAACATTCGCTTATACAAGCGCTGAAAATACGTCGCATTTCAACAACACACGAATCGCCCTAAAATTCCCAAAAGTGCGTGAACAAACGCAAGCAAACGGGGTCATTGACATACCGCCTCGGAGGGAACGCCAAAATAGCGCGAAATGCACTCAAAAATAGACCAAGCTGTGTGCAATATTTTTTGTTACAATTCGGCTTCCGTCAATTTTGGGGAATGTGGGGCCGTTTATCTGCAGCAGTAATTTAAAACAAGTTCGTACTTTTTTATTCATTCTTTACAATAAATCATAGATAGACGAAGACGCAAACATTTTCGGTAATGCTCTAATAAGAATAAGACGGAAATCTATGAAAAACATTAAGGCAACTTAGTTTTAACACAAAGTAATTAAATTAGTCGTAGGTAACTAAATTTTGTATGATTTGCTTGTTTGATTTTTTGTCATTTAGTATCAAGTAAGAATAAAATATTGATTTAACGGAAAGGTAGCACAGGTCTTTAATATCCATATTGAATTGATGAATAATAGCTAAAAGGAAAAAGATTTTATGCCAATCTTCATGATATGTTCTAGTCGTAATTATAGGGGACACGTGGATTGTCATCGAATTTATAGACAGTAAAGGGGAATCGGGTTTTAATCAATTGATCGCATCAAACGGTTTACCCTACAACTCGACTGGATTCATCGAACTAATATGTTAAAATGATTGTTTATTATTTAGTCTCCTGTAATGTGGGAATTTAATGTACAATAAGTTTTACTACATTCGCCAAATTATTATCATTGCGACTGTAGAAAAACATAATTATTTTAGAAGAGCATTACACCTCCTGGTTAAAAGGATATTAATTAGTATTATAGTTTTTCTGTGTTCATACTAATTGAAATGCCAAAATCTGTCTGTCTGATTGTTACGCACTCACATCATAATAGGTTTTATCGCTAGAAAGGACATACGTTACTTTTGATCCTTGAAAATTTACCGGTAGGTGCAAAATTATGTTTACACAGCGAGGATGGTTCGTACGATGGTTAAATAAACTATACAAGGGCACAACAACTTAGAACAAATAAGGACTCGTAAAATTCACGTTCTTACTTATACTTTCAATTTCTTGTAGTAATATCTTAACTGTTGTGTTATTTCTTGTACATTGACTTTGAGTTTATTATATTTGTATTTTTTTAAATTTCCGTATTAACATTAGTTATATACTAATGGGGCTAACCTTTATCCATAGTAATGACATATTTATATTTAAGTAATGACATTATTAGCATTTACGTACATTTATTTTGTTAGAATACCAATATTATGGATGGCGCTAAGTTACGCTCTCACGCTGACTCACCAAGCATCCATAAAGCGGAATTCCATCACAGAAACAAAGGCAGCAAATGTCACTCAGCCTCTCATCTCGAGAGGGCTCTCATTTCAAGTACGCAATCATTTGCATATCGATGACGGACGAGGCGAACAATAGCGTGCAAATATGTGGGAAACACAATTTGGGGTTGAAACGTCGTATGGTGAGACAATTTTTGGTACTTTGGTTGGTACTTTCACAGGAATTAAATTCTACTCAGAAATTATTTCTTTATACGAAAGTCTATTAGCTAGTTTTGATAGCCGTTAGGTTTAATTTGTTTGCGCACTGAAATCAATCAATACCAGTTCTTGTATAGGCACAGTTGAACGGTGACACTTCGATTTGCAATATATGCGAATAACTACATTGGCCGTTAATGGCCGCGAGCCGCGCGACCGTTAGGCTGATAATTTGGCTACTGCGCCGGAAACTAAAATGCAAATGCTCCATTGTCAAACCCAACGACTCCGACCTTTGATTTGGAAGTTTCAGTTAATTGCTTAAATTAGTAATGAAATTCGCGCGGAAGCATGTTTTGCATAAATTACCGATTGGTTCAATCAACTTTATAGAGGAAACGTGTGCGATTTACACCGATATAAATTCGGCGACAATTGGGGAACAATGGCACCATGGCACCGCGATGCACAAAAGCGCATTATGCTAATACCAGCATAAACAGCGCGACCTATCCCACGGCGCACGCGCATCTAATACTGCAGCTCTGCCGGGGCTACATAAAAAACTAATAAAAAAGCAATAATGAGATCCCGCATGCTAGCTTGTTGAGTCCGAAATTGACGCGACTGATCAACCGTAAGGGATAAACGATCGACAATGAACATTATTGCACGGATGATGACTCAAGAGATAAACGCACACGTACAATAAGCTGTAGCAGCAACATTGATAAAAAAGTGAGGGTGAATATTTCCATGTTGGAAATATCGTCTCTTCCTTGTTTTAGCGCTTGGAAAAGTTCTAGTTAAAATCTATTCTCATCTAAAATATATACCAACCAATAAGTTATTACAAAATTCACCTAAAAATATTAATTTTTAAAGGTTGATGTTGATCAGTTGATCTACGTGATGTTATAGGCGTTCATATATTGTCATCATATCAGCTATTGGAAGTCTACTGCTGGACATAGGCCTTCCCAAGAAACCCCCTTTTCTTTTTCCCGGCGCGGCAATTACGCTTTGCTTTCCCGAATTTTGCCCGTAATTGCCACGCTGGGCAAGAGTGTTGGCAATCACAGATCGCAACTTTCGCACGGGGGTTGTTGCTGCCCACCCCCGCTCTGTATATTTGAGCTACACTGTTTCGGATAGATATACCGCCATCTGTCTGTTTCAGTACCTTAGACCCCTTTTACAACATCTGGTATAGGGGGGAGGTAGAAATGGCCGGGCCGAATATTTTTTTTTTCAGTTGCCCAAACTGTAATTACTTCTTACTAACGTAAAATTTTAGTCTTATTCTAACAAAACTTTAAAAGTGGCTATAATGTACACTTAGCTGTAAAATATAGTTGTATAATACTGACCGGCTTATATTTATATAATTGTAAATTTTTTTATGGAACAAAGTTAAAAAAATTGCAAAAAAAAAATTTAAAAAAAAGGTTTACCGAAGTCCAACGGAATATTTTTACTCATCAAAAAGCATAATAGTAGCATTTATATATTGATGCTCCTGCTAATTGTTATGACTTAAATACTATTACATTTTTTCATTGAACATTTATGGATACTATGAATTGATCCAAACTATACTATTTTACCAAACATGTCTATATAGATGAATGATTTTAAACGATACCAGCGCGGTCATATTTTGTATTCATAGAGAGGTTAAACTCATTGGTAATTGTGTGCATTCATGGTGGTATATATAGAAAGGTTAAACTCAAATAAAAAATATACTTCATTCAAGTAGTTAAGAGTTTTTAGAGTCGACAAAAAACAACATTTTTCCGAATTACTAGCTTCTTTAATGTACGTACTGATAATCTTGCAGATTCATAAAATTCTCCAAGTCATTGGAAACGGCCATCTTGAAATTCACAGCTTTTATTTTTTAGATCAGTTACCTATATCATTCGTCAAAGAGCATAGGGTGACTTGATTCTCGAAAAATCACTGATTCAACCCGAGTTCTGACACATTATGTGAAAACAGTGTTTATCTAAAATATGTTGCATAATTTTTGTATATTTGTCCTGACAATTTTAAACACAGTTAACCCAGTAAGTTGTACAACCTTTATTCATAAAACTTTTTTATTGCTCGAAAACACAATTTTGGCACCGAATATTTATTTCCTAATTTATAGCCAATATAAAATATAAATATTTATATATAAAAAGGTAAAACAAGTGTTAATTTACAATGGAAGTGTCACTCCTATAAGATTTTAACATTATAACCTAAACTACTATACTACTATCACTTTATAAATATTGTGTAGGATATTTTGATATTTTCATTTCAGCATATGGTGTTTACCATATGCTGAAATGAAAATATCAAACTTAATAAAACAATCGTTTCATACAATCTATTCTGTGTAAATATTTTCATACCGAATAAACAGCAAATGCAATCGTGTAGAACAAAAAGACCTTTATCTTGCTATAGAAGTACATTAAATTAACGACAACAAGCCGTTACGTAATTACTAATTCGTTACCGCAATGCGCGCAACTTTGCATAATGAGTCAACGGCGGGCATCATAAAGAGATAATTGTAATTTCACGCGAACCGTCCCCGTCATTTGTCACCAGCATCCTGCCACGCGTTCGCCCGAATTTATTATTTTCGCCTATCTGGGGTGACCCGACACCCTACCCTCTTATCTCGAATTAACTAAGAGACAATTAAATAATAGACTGCACTGTTTGGGGCTTGTTGTTATGTTAGTAGCTTGACTTTCTATTGTTAGACGTTAGAATGTTATACAGGCGGTGTTTTCAATATTTAAGCATATACTTACATTGAGTGTTGTATGTAGGTACATGCAATGATGTCTAAAGAATAAATAATAGTAAAGTGTGCTGAATCTTAACATTTATAAATTTCGTGCCACGGTGTAGACATTGATCTTACTATCATTTTAGAGATGGTTTATATCTCAATTTATAGTCGCAATATTTGCATGATAAACTTATAAGTATAGTTAAAATAGGACGTCTGTCGGGTTAGCTATTGTTTGAAATCTAGCAATGAGATAATACGTTTATTTTCTTGATCTCGTGTCCTTCATTTTCTACAAGACATCATAAAACTGTTTTCAACTGGACCTTTCAGCATCCATTATGGAAGTAGACTGTAAAAATATAAAATAATAAAAAAATTAATATAATTGATATAAAATAAGTGATGTTTAATTCTGTATTTTGTTTTTTTAATAGTCAAAGTAAAAATACTTTGTAATACGTTTTCTGGTTTGCGATGAGGAGGCCAAGAAATGTAGACGCTACAATTTACTATATGTTTTTGGTAGTCATAGTAGTATATTAATAGAAGACCTAGCTAGGCTGGAGTATTCAGAACCGACATGCACTTCTGCTTGAAAAAAAAACAAGAAAAAGGAAAAATATGTAATATAAAATAATATTAGATTTTCGACAAGCTCCAAGATAATCTAAAAGCGGCAAAAGTTTTAGTAGACTATATTTCGAGACTGAATAATCTATTGGATCGTTTGGAAAGGAACTGATGTTAGACGCATTTGTTAAAACAAATATATGTACTTGATTCGAAAATACGATATGGGTACTGTTTCGGAAATGGCGAAATCAAAGGATAACGTTGTTATAATAAGCACAGTGAATGTCACACACCGTAATTTAAAGTGAATGCTTTTCTTTTAATCTCGTCTAGGTTAAGGAGTGTCCATATCTTTCACAGAACATGTCACCGAGCCCCAGCGGCACGCCGGAAGCCGCTCATTGTAGCGAAACCCCGCGGGTGAAACAATGCACTCTTTCCTCCCATTGTCTGCTGCCCACCGTGTATCACTGGCCCTAAATTATGAACGTTAAGTAAATAATTTGAATAATCGCAAAATGTATGTAATGTGATGCCCTTTGGTTTTAGTTTCAATGATTGGTTCTGAACTGATCACATTTATTGTGTTTCATGTAGCTGACTGATTACATAAGCGCCGTTCTTAATTAAAGCATTTTTTCCGACATTTTTTTTAAATAACAAGACTTGTTAAATTTGGATAGCTTAATTTAGTCTGCAACGATTACATCAATAACTCTTTACACAAAAGTGACGAGAATAAGTTCGTTATTCTGCTTTTTAATTACATTAACACTTTATAAACAAAAAATAGCAATAATTTAGTTTTGTTTTTATAAAAAATAATGTAAACGTCGATTTAAAGAGATAACGTCGCTTTCGGAAATGGGTCAAGAGGGCATAAAAAAAACTATTATAAATTTAAACAAAATGGGCGGATCTGCTAAGTATCGTTGTCAAAATATCGGCGAGCACCTGCTAGCTAGACAGGGTGGCGCGTAACGAACTTTTGTATTATGCCAGTTTTTTAACGTGCCTATGATATTGATTGTTAAGAATACTTCTATGGAAACTTTTATTTTTGTATAAATTACAACTTTATTGGAGTTTTCAAAAAAGCCACGTTTATATGAAAACTGAAATGAGACATTAGCATAAATATCTATCTGATAAGAATCTTAATAAAGTATATCCAGAGATTCGCCGCTCGAGTCGCGGCCATGTTGCCGTCCGAAGATACAAAATAAAACAACTGCGAGCTCGGAACTTTTTTTCTTTTTTATACAGGATCATTTTTCTTACAGCGGGATTATCTAAGTTTCGTTGCCATTCGATTTTAGTCTCTGATCAGTTAGTTACAAGGTCTTGATGTGTTTTAGAGGCTGTATCAGAGTGGACGTCCTTGGGCGGACTCGATCTGCTAGCCTCGAGATCGTCCCATCGGTGCATGGTCGTTGCACCGAAAAGATACTTTTAAAATGCATTGGAAAGTAGAAATCGTATTCGTCGTTTGCTGTGTGGGATATCTGCTCCATGAATGTTTTACTTTATTCATAAGTAGTTTGTAGCATTTACTAATAGTTGGCATTGACTGAAACAATCAATATTTTTGCATGTATATCTAACCTATTGCTCATTAATATTACAAGCGAGAACAACCTACTTCCCCTCTTCGAAAAGTTGCCTACGCAATTTTCCATATCGATCGATGCCTAGTACGTAAATAAACTATTTAAGAAACCATTACTTGCTTTCAAGTTTTGTAAAGTTGGTTGCTAGTAAATTCAGTCGCACCCATCACTAATGAGACAAAATGTTTTACCTTCGATTTACGACCTGTTGATGTCGTTAAATGTCAGAAAACTATTTTGCTTTCATAACAACGAACATAATTTAAACTTTCGCAATGTTAAGCCCTAAATGTAAACCTTAGCAGTTGTATTTTACGATGTAGGTAAATTTCGGTTTTCCTAATTTAAACCATACGGCTTTTATCACAGGTTTCTCTGTCTCAAGGACCAATGAGATTACCGATATCATTGTTTTACTGGCTCCTGTAATGAAGTGGATATTATTTACGTAAACAATAATAAAACAAGCTATGATTCAAAACTATCTCTTATGTTGTTTACTAACACGTCATAGCTAAAACATCGTTTGATGAGAAAAATAGATAACGCTAATATGTCCTTAAATAACGCGATAATTTGGGCAATATCTAATTCATTGTCAATATTCACATAACTAATACCTTGTAAAGTAATAATAAATGTATGCAACTATATTTTCACTATAAATCTAAAATAGGTTATAAGCAAATAAACCGCTTTTCTTTTTTGTTTAAAATCTATGAGTTCTAATGAGCGTTACCATAGCCCACTCAATATAAAATGACACAATATCGAACGAACATTCACGTGTGACCATCAAAAGGAAAACAGGGCTTTTTTTAGCAAAATCAATAGTAGTAAACGGCATACGATATTTCCTGGGCACAGGGCCGCCGATGGGCGATACGGTCATGTAATTACAGGTATCGTTTGCAATAAACCCGTCCGGTGACACACGGACGACATGCAAAACATCAATAACACAGGATTCTATTACAAACAATTCCAAGCGCGTTTATTATATCGTATTCGAGATAGCCCGATTGTTTTCCCCCTGTGGTTAGACGGCTAATGCATCGGTTGTATAACCGAGATCCTTTTTTAAATTTCAAAAACAGCTCGCTATATTATTCACACTGTTCGGTTAGCCGTGATTATATTTGTTATGCTTTTATAGTTATGAAATATATTTATGAAATTTTGGCTGTAAATATAACTAATCCACGATATTGATATAAGAACTACTACTTTGGAATGTTACTTTTGATCCCAGAATATAAAGATATTTCATTTGAATGGTTCTTAGCATTGTAAAATGATAAATTAAAAACAAACATGTAGAAACTCGTTATATATTTTTAATGGCATTGTTTATGCGGAGGTGTAATATCATGATGTGTTGAAAATAACGGCAACAAATCGCATGAATCATCTCAAAATTGCAGTCACTACTCCAGCATATGTCGGTGTCAACATAAAACGTACAGTTTCAAGGGCTGCCTTTGCAAGCCCCTTTAAAAAGCGTGTAGGGTTGCGGGCAAAATTGTATTTTTATTATAATTGCTGCATTTTATTGACCCTATTCGCTAGGGTAAACATTGCGGGGTGGTTTTGCTACAGCTAGACAAACCACGGGGGTATCATGTAATTAGTTATGAATAATGTTATTGGTTTACAATGCTCCATTACCTGCTCGTTTGATCGAGAAATTCAATAAACTATGAATATTATTCTTATTTTATTTATATGTATACGAAACACGAACACTACTAAAAATTAGAATACTGGAGTTACTATAGTTTTCTTGAACATAGCACCGTCGTACTGTGAATCGATTTCGCGGCCCGACCCCAACTGAATTTAGAAAAAATAAATATCACTTTGCGTACGATAAACTGACAGTTTTATTATTCAAATAATAGCAAAAAACAAGCAAATGCGTCGCCCTGTCCATACTCAATTGGACCCGCATCAAAAGGCTTAGTTTAAACCCCTTTTCTCATTTTTATATCACGAAAAGATTGCCCAAGACTATTTTGTTGGCAAATATGACTTGATCCCTTTGTCCGCGTGAAACCATTCGTGTCATGCGAGCATTATAATCGATGGATATTTTACTCAAAAAGATATTTTTTCCAATTCCCTTTATTCATGATACATTAAATCGCAAGCTTGTAAGTTGATAGTGACTGTAATAAAATGTTGTAAGCAATTTAATACTGATAGCTCACTGCTTTTTGGCGCGTCTATTGCAATTTATCGTAGATTATCTTTGCTATCGTCGCACATCCAATTCTGAGTATCGATAGCTTATCTATGTCTAGAAACCGCAACGGCACCTACACTATCACAACTATGGTACAGATGAAAATGTGTATTTAATATAGAAGTGCACGTTGAGTAAAGAATTGGCCAACACTGCGACATCTGTCTATCAGCGTTGCACGTGCGTAACGCATGTTTCACAACTAATTACACGTGTCGTGAATTTTATTGGAGTATAGACCTGCAAATGTGATATGCGCATGACTTATGCAATTGAGAGGATAATGCGTAAGGCAAGTCAAACTTTGCCTTAGTTGCTCAGATAATAAACCGTATTGCTGCATTTAACTCAATAACAACCACTTTGTGTAAAATATAATAAAACGTGAAGTGTACATTAGTCATTGTTGTTGTTCTAGTCGGATTTAAATATGAAAATTGGTTGGGAATAAATATTTTTATTAACGATGCCTTTGCATATTGCCAACCCTGTACATTACAGGCGATGCGTGAGCGCGCGAAACGCAGCCGCACGCACGGTGCGTTCGCAGTGATAACACGCGTGCGCGATAACACCAGTGATAGGGGCCGTCCGCGCGATACTGCACATAAATTTGCTCACACAAAATTCCGATGGACTTTCACCCACACTATCTCCAGACAGCCAATTAAAAGCAATTAAAATTCGATCTGCACTCCTTCCGTTTATCGGCACCGTTTCCTAATAACTCCGAATGTATGCTTTAATTTGTGTAGGTATTTATATTTATTATCACGACTAATAAACTAACATCTTTTATAAACGCCCTATTTGTAAAACTGTGCACTTACTGTTACCTTTATTAAACTTAGAATGGACTCAATATATTCAGCTTGTTCAAAATCCAACTATACCCACAAATCTACACTACACTCACGCACACAGACACAATCGTGACTAACACAAGTACAGTAAAAACGGACCTGTTTTGCTAGTTTTCGCATGGCTAATCTGATTCATGAATGAGAGGGTATCCCCGACCTACAAAGAAATGAAATTTGCCATAAATAGTGCACCTTTATTGTGTGTGCAGACAGCGTAATGATGACATAACAAAGAGATATTTGCGAGGCGCGTGCGCGTGCAAAAAAAACTTGTATTGTGTATTGTGAGCGGGCGTGAGTTACGTCAGTTTCGCACAATTGTACTAGGGCAACATGACCGTGTGGGAGTTATTTGTTATGACGGCAAGTGGACAACACTTTGTCTGTTTGATTTCGTAACTTTAATGGAGTATTTAAACATTGTATACTTTTTTTTATTCTTTAGAAAATAGTTCTTATCATAATTATTATTTGCCTCCTCTTAATTATACATAATAATAAACAATGATTAGATGTTTCATACCACAGTATAACGTAGGAACGCATAGTTTTCATATAATTAATTTTCCAAAATTATATTAATGTTGCCTGATCTCACAATGTATGAACAAAAGTCTACCAGGACAACAGAATACGAAGCAAGTCTCATGGTACAGTTATATATTTTAGTATATAACAATGTATATAATCAATGTTGCTCGAAGTAGGGTTCCGTTTATTAAAACGTGAGTAGTGTATTGTCTCATAAAGTCTAAATTTGTTGGTCCAAAGTATAAGGAAATATCGAATTTAAAAAATATGCTACACTACAATTACAAAGAAAAATCGTTTTTTTTCTACTATCATCTTTAACCTTGACGCCCATCGTAGCCCTAGAACTTGACTAGTTTTTGACTACTGCTTTGGTCGCGTCGCACCGTATAAATATTCTGGACACCCAATGAGTAACCAAAAATTTGGAATTTTTTGTTCCGAGAGAGTCTATCGCCTATTTTACTTATGGATGAAGCATATAAGAATTCATATTATCAACAGAATACCGTACCTAGACATTATATGAATGATTTAGTATAATTAGCCAAATCTTTATTTCCTCACGAATGATGTCGATGTTGTAAAAATAAAATAGCAAACAAGCTCTGCAACATGGGAGATGTCCCACGCAAATTGTTTCTCTGATTAATCCAAATAACGTCCATAAACTTTTGGAAATATTTCAGTTTTCATTTAAATACTCACGTATGTGTTCGTTCAGAACCCATTCGCTCTAGTCAATTCGATAAACAACACTGGCGTTATCAGTGAGTCATTTTGGCAACCAGTTCGCTAGTGGGCGGTGCCTCTGTACATAGTAAACAAGCATTCGCGAATCGCAAAACACTGGAACACGTCAGCGTGAGTCGAGATAACGTTTCTGTTGCCCTGGTACTTTAAATACCTACTGTTGTTATAATACGATAAAACTTACAAATATTTTCTTATCATAATTAAAACATGGTTTTTATGTTAACAGAGGCATTAATTGGCGGAAATCCTAAAAGCATTTCATATGTGTGTAAATTGAATGAAAGTTTTACAACCTCTTATCACACCCAATGGATCTTTAATAAGTGTTCTTCAATAAGTTGTCGCATTCATTTGCAATCAAATTGTAAACCGAGTTGGCGTAGAACGGATGCTTATTTGAAGAAGGCTTCAAATCTACTTGGACCTCTACAGCTAGGTATTTATAATATATCTTTGTTATTATAATGGATTGTTGTGCTTCGACGGCTTAATCTGATGAAATATGGAATGAGAATTTTTAATTTATTATATACTACTTAAAATAATTGTCAGATGATAGTGATCCTATCTTCTGCGCCAAAGGTTTGATTCCCACCCATGGCAAAAATTTATATTTGTATTTGTTCTGTGTCTGGGTGTTAAATATATGTGTTCAAGTAGTATATTTGTGATTGTTGTCTGTTGTCTGGTGTCCGTGACCCAAGTGCTTTAAGCGACTTACCACGGAGTCAATACATTGTATGAGATAATATAGAAAAAAAATGTTTGTCCTCGCGGGAATTCGTCATCGGGCTTGTCAAAAGCTATAGCTCTATTATATGTAATAAGGTTAATTCTTTGTACAAAAACTGGTTTTCAACACTTAAATGCATTGATTATTAAGTTATTAATTTTCTATAAATGTCTTATTTATAAGCATTCACATTTGATATTTGTGATCCTTCTGTTGCCTGGTGTCCGTTTGTACTTTAAGTGATTTACCTACTATAGAGTCAGGTCAATGTTTGAGATGTTGAAGAATAATTTATTATTATTTATTTTATGTGAGAATCGTTCATTTAAGTACGTTTGTTATTTGGTTTCTAATACGCAACATAATCGATATGGTTACTTTATTTATTACAATGTCCGTTTTTAATTAATATTCAGTTAACTTTACGAATTAATTTACATTCCATGCCATATTTAACAAAAATAGATTTAAAAATACGGTGTCGAGGCTGGTTAGAGATTTTGGGGCCAAGGCTCCCTCGCTAACTAACATGTAGACACATTTATGAGAGATAAATACGAGTGATAAGTAAGAACGCCTAAAGGTTGTACCACACCTACCATACTAGACAACTTCGATTACTATTCGTTTACATCCATTTCCGTTTTCTTGCTGTACCGAGATACATTTTCATTTTGTACTCGATTCTCAATGTAATCGGATGTGAATGTAACATAATTTTACAAGGGTAATTTATTAAAAATGTTTCAACACGCCGGTATTTTCTGTTGCAATTGATATTTTTTTACAAGCGTTAAAACTTTTGCGTACTGTTTTTTTACAAGCGTAAAAACTTTTGCGTACTTTTCACAGTAAGCAGGTTCCGACTGTGTTCTATATTTAAAAAGATTTGATATACTGGCAATGCCATGTGATGTCCTCAGGTCAAAAGTATGCCACGTCAGTTCGGGACTAGAACAGTGTAGGTGATGTTGCGTCATACTAATTTTATCATTGTAATGACGTGAACTATAATAGGTTTACAATAATTTTCTTATCTTATACAAAGTTGTACAATATTTAGTTATTTAATTTTAATCATACTAATGTTACAAATTTTATATGTATAATCAATTATAAAGTCCACAAGTTTAAAGCTCTCGTAGACTCATAACCAAAATACCGTAGGTATATTAATTATTAAGGTTTTCTACCCGGCCGCTAGACCTTTGCCATGCGTATAAATAGCAGCAGAGAGTTATTAATTCAAGAAACGGCGTTTCTCTGAACAACACAAGCTGTTACCGCGAAATCTGCAATTACTCGACTTCTAAAGACTAATGTATAGTTCTCCTTACAAGTAAAGAAAATATGGCGTAGTTGAATTAGGATTGGATAAAAGTAAACGACTTAAAATGGTACGATTGTACCTTATATGGGTATAGAGATTGTACCTTTAGATTTAAGTTATTTTTTAGATTCAATCAATATCCCTTTTGTATACTCTTTATTAATTTTTTAAAACACCTTTTTAATAGTAATGTCATAAAGTTAATCGTATAGCAAGATAACCGTTAACAAATCAAAATTAAATGGCCCTGGCAAAAATCGTAATAGTATGGAAACATTTTGTGGAGGGACCCTTCATCCACCAGCGGATGTACTACGGTGGTTGTCCATTTGGCTGAAATTTTAGTAATAAATCATAAAATGGATTAGTGCACACTTTCTTTAAAAGCTACCAATTATAAGAAAGTTTTTGGACTCTTCCAAAAAATTTAAATAGGTCCAGTTCCGGTCTTCGACAGATGTCTAAAAAGCAAACAATTGCCAAAGGTAAACCTGAGTGCCGTTGAATGATTGAATGGGGTACTTGGGCGCGTATTCATAATTATAGAGAGATGGTTCGGGGCCGTGCGTCGGCCGGCAACTATTTGTCTTCCACACGCAAATGTGCCGGGGAAATTAGTGTGAATAATTGATAGGTGTCATTTGGCAACCCCCCACACCCCATACACCCTGTAGGTTTTTGGCTATCGGCCTCGTGTCAATAAACGCTTCTCGACAGGTTACCTTCAGCGGTGGCGTAACGATAACATTGAGGACGACGCCTGTGTTGTTATAATACAGAATACATATATATGTATATTTTAAAACGAAATTTAATTAGAGGCTACAAACAAAGATTTAAGTATTCGATTCGACTTAACGTTTTAATTTTATATTTATATACATTTAACAGACCTTGTTATCCGAAAAATTAAGCTCCTCTAATGTTTATTGGGCTTGTTTTTATTACCTAAATAATTAAGCTAATTCTGCCATTTGATTAAACGTCGAAAACTAATACAGCATATTCTTTCTCCCGTCATACACAACTAATTAAGCAAAATAGATGTGCGCAACCTATTTGATTAACAATTATAATTTATACTATAAATTACTTTGGCATAAAATAGATACTTATTTGTTGAAAGAGTACCGATACATATCGGATTAAATAACAGGCCATTGTATCTTGTTGAAAGATCTATTATTTTCAATATTTTTCAGTTCAACCGAAACACAGCAAATGTACACTCTGAATGCGAAATGAACAAACAATAGAGGACGTATGAATTGAATACGCTCATAAGTATGGGGTGAAACAATGTAATTTTTAGGCATAACGATATTTCGGCAGGGATGTGTGTCCGCGCGGGGTGGCGATGGCCCACATCGATATCTCGTGCATTATTGAGCAGTCGCGTGCTACCTCCCGAATTTCCAATGTTTGGCGATTGATGTGTAGATTGACTTTTGTCATTTGCCTCGGCCATGTCAAACAGTAAAATGTTTTTCTATGCCCTCTCCACAAATTGTGGTGGGCCGTAGCGTAATGGACGAAGGCGATTTATATAGACAGTAGGTACCTACCTACATCTGATTGCCGCGTTGATGGATGGACACTACCCGTTGTTTTCTCTGGGACCCATTTACAAATCGATTTTCATTTAGGCAATATTTTATCCAACTATTACGAATTCGATGCGATGTCCGCTCGATAAAAGAATGAGCGATTACTGATCGTTTCAAAAACACCATACACGTAATATTGTACACCTCATAACGCGCATATAAGTAGACATCTTTGCTATTTATGCTTGAAAGGTTTAACTCGGTGATAATAAACAATAAACATACATAAACCTTATTGCACAATATATTACAAAATGTACAAATGGCGAACCTAATGCCTATGTGCGTTGCAATTATCTATTGTTGTGTCAATTAGTGTTTTGCAAAACTGCAAATTGCAAAGACTTGGCGCTTTTTAACATTGGTCCGAATAATGTATGTAGATAGTCCTTTGTGTGAAAGTGTTAGTGACCGTTAGGTGATTGCTGATACACTGTGGGAGTTGTGCAAATCTTGAGGGTGGTCGAGGAAATGTCCAGCCATAAAGCGGCTCGGTCAAATAATGATATAAAATGTCGGCACCTTTTATGCACAAGCGCCATTGCAAGCAAGCTGCCAGGCTTATTCAGTTAGAAAGTTTTACCTCACAGTAACAGTTAGAGGTTTCATTGTTCATTTTTTAAACATTAGCTAACTAGTAAAGAATTTTATAAGGTTCCTTGTTTATATCCTTTCACCAATAAAGATTTTATTGTTCAAATAGACAATATTGAGTCTAGACAGAAAGTTTACCGACAAAAGCATGTTTTTTACGTATTATTTTAAAATTTATAAAAATTCTCTGTCATAAAGGGTTCGTAATAAACATATATATATATATAGATGATATGTATTAATGTATGTGCATATTAGTGAAATGTAAATACCAAATCATCTTAGTTGTCAGGTAACTATAGAAAATCAAATTGTTTCACAATGCACAAAATTTTAATAAATGGTAGAGCAAGCACTGCCTTAATTAGAATTCTTTAGAATAATGGTTTTTAATTTGTTCTCAATAATAATTACTAAATTTACAATGTATTAATTATCAGAACATGTCGTGGTTGTTGGTTATTAATTGTAATTTATGATATTTAATGTAGGCTAATCCATATTTGATTTCTATTTTTTTAACGATTACCGGGATTTTATTAAAATATTTTGTAAAACACTAAAAGGAGTCTTATAATACCTAGGTAATTGCCATGGAAAGTCCTTAAAAAATTCGTCATGGCATGACGGTAACCAGTGCTATGCTGGTAGTACCAGAAAAAGAAGGAAATTGATTACGAACTTATCGTTATGCTATTAGCCATTGGAAGTCTACAGCTGGCCATAAGCCTCCCCAAGAAAGAGGGAATTTCGTCCGTAATTGCCGCGCTGAGCAAGCGTGTTGACAATCGCAGAGCGCAGCTTGCGCTACTGAGATGCTGCTGCCCATCCCCGCCCTGTGCATATCAGTTACATATACATACCGCTGACGGTTTCGTTACCTTAATTGCCTCTTACGACACCTAATACAGTTACTATTACTCTGCCGATGCCTCACAGCCGATACCTTACACACATATACTTCAGTTTTATAAACCGTTTAACATAGTACGACGCAAAACCAAGAAAAAAAATATTTTTGCTATTGATTCAAGGAGGGTATTAATAGTAACTTACAATGGATTCCTATGCAACATAAACTTATAATCTATAGCAGCAGTACGACTTCTTGAACAGCCAGTCTGTTGAGTATAGCTTGTAAATGCTTATGTGTAACAAAGTCGACATTTACAGAAAAAGAAACTTAATAATGAATGCATTTAAAAGTTGAAAATAAATTGTACAAAGGATTGAGCGTATTACATATAATGTAGCTATAATTTTTGGCGGAACCGTTGATGAATTTGGTAGTCTCTATTTTGTACGGTAAGTTTCCCGCCAGGACAAACATTTTTTTTTACCACAACATCTTGTACACTGTACTGACTTCGTGGTAAATCGCTTAAAGCGCTTGTGTTACGGACACTGGACAACAGATATATCTCAAATATTCTTCTTAAATACATATATTTAACACTCAGACGAAGAACAAATACAAATATCATCATATAAATATTTGCCCTGAGTAGAAATCGAATAAACGACTTGGCACACAAGATAGGATCACTACCATCTACGCCATCGGGGTGTCATTGATGTAATAATATTTTAGTGTGTGTGTCATTGATGTAATTATATTTGTAATTTCTCTGTTGTCTGATTTCCGGAACTTAGTAGCTTTTTACTATTTTTCATCTCAAAGTCAGGTTTTGTATCTCACATCGTCAATACATCTCATAAGGTGTTGTGCGAATTTATGTATTACATGAGTTCGCATGGGTGTTTGAGAAAATTTTCTTAAATTATAAATTTTAACACTTACACATACACCCAACTTTTTGCGTCGACATTATTGAAGAATTTTTTTTTTTTAAATTACGTTGTTTTTTCTTTTATTTTGTAAAAAATTCTACAAAACAATAGCAAACAAAATTGTTAAGACAGAGCCAGTGCCAGAGAGAGCCAGAGAGAACAATTGAATCTTTCATCTTTATACTAATAGTAAAAATTGTTAAATAATGGCAAATAACATAGTTCTAATTTTAAAATTTGTGTCTTATGTAATGTATGTCAATTTTATTTAAAATATGGTGATCGGGATGAACTGAAGCCTAAAGTCAATCAATAAAAGCACCTGGCCTATTTCCTCAAATAATTCTGGAATTTACATCACAACAGTCCAGCGTTAGGTTAAAAATTACTGGCTTCACAAAGACGTATTCAGTAATTGACGGCATTGTCCCGACTCCTCTTAAGTCAACCTTTAAGAATAATAACACACAACTTCAATAAATTGTCGTTAAATACGTAGGCCCATTCCGTCTCCAAAGTTCAGCTTGCGATAAAAACAATAACCCACCCCGAAATATTTCACTTATCTTCTATAGAGTTGTGCTTTCCATTAGTAAAGGAATAAGAAATGTTTATTTTAAAATATACCGTTACGGTCCAAAAAGTCTTCACATAGCAACAAATAAAAGAGAAATCTCCGGCCACAACATTCAACCCTTTGGCAAGTTTTCTGCAGAGAATAGCGCAATTTTATTACTTTACAATATACTCCCAGTCTTGCAGAACTCAGCATAAACGCCGACAAATAGGGGTACAATAAAAACAAACGGAAAGGGTTTACACAATGCGGAAAATTACGCAATGACGAGTTTTACGATGTCGTCAAAAGCACAACTGTAAAAAATTCGACTACGCAGGTACAAAAAAGACCTTCGTATAAACTAGGGTTGGACCATTGGGACGCAAAAAATATCTGACACGAATACAAGTGCCATTAATGAGTATAATGGCAGTGTATGTAAATAGATGCAAATCTGTTTACGATATACGTTTAACAATAAATGCTTTGTTGTGACGGCGCGGGCGCTACCGA
>JACJUM010003237.1:9422191-9513588 GCA_020976665.1 Heortia vitessoides
CTAATAAACGGTTCTAGGGATCAGTGCAAATGGAAACGAAACGCGATATTCTTGCAATTTTGAGTTTGCTGTTACAATTTGCAGTTTTAGGATCAATTTTAGTATGACTACACTTGGCCTTGAATAAAAAGTTGCTTGCTTTGGAGCAATCATCGCTCTTAATATTACTTGATTTTGATTAGACTTGTTAAATTGATTATTATTCATAAATATTAATATATTATCTCTACTGAATACAGATCCATTATCAGCGTCAGCGAAGAATATTCTTTTTTATGTTGTATTAACAAGTTTTAAAACACATTATTATTTTTACTTTGTTTAAATTTATTAAGATATCTCATGTTGATGAGATAACTTAGAGCGCATCGACGCATTCATCAATGACACATTTAGCATGTATTACAGCATAGACATAAAGCTTTCCAAACGCATTTCTCCGAATGATATCTTCTATATGAGATATGCTGCCCCTTGAACTTGATCTCTTTATCAACTGTAGCTATAGAACATTTTAATGTCTACAAGTGCATTCCGCACTTTTATCATACACACACACACACACACACACACACACACACACACACACACATGTTAGTATGTATATACACGCAACTAACTATGCGTGGATGAGGACCACACTCACGTTATGACACTGTTTTAAGAATGATGACTTTACAATTTAAGATAGCAATAATCCTCGCTCAGGTTCTTAATTATAATTAAGAATGAAATAATGTGCCAAGTGGCAAATAATTATTTGCCATTTGGCAAATAATTCCGAACCTGTTCTTTTTTTAAATATAAATAGAGTTCGTTTTTATAATAAGAATAGTTGATGTTTATTGTTGTTTTTATACCAGTATTAACGCTAGTAGCTAAAGTAACGCTACTTGGATTTTTTTTGTTCCAGTATCATTAATGGTAGGTACGCCCAATCCGTACTAACGTATCCACAAACATCCTGCGGTTGATTCTCCTCCGTAAATATGAAGACATCCGCTAGATCACTACGCATTGTTTGATGCGCATGCACACAAGGAGCGGAGGGATCTGGGCGCGATGCTAAAGCAGCCAGATTGGGCAGGTCATTGCCCCACGACGCTTAGCACCCACCACCCTCCTACCACGCAACGTGCCAAACTTACATTCTTGAGTAATGTGTAACCGATCGTTTTTTAACTATATGCACTTATACACAATTGCGTATACACAATTATTTGTTGTAATTTTTAATATTAGTTCGGTACGTAAGTTAAATAGAAATTTGTACCCCTCCCTAATATCTTATTTTATTAAGTCTTGACATATACTTTTATTTATATATAAAGCAGATGCAATCAGCTAAAGAAGCCACTGTAGGTTGTAGCAAGATATGTTTCAAGTAAATAAGTAATGCCTAATTGTTTTGCTATGCCATAAATAACTTTAGCGTAAAGGTTTGTATGTATGTGTATGTGATTGCCCTTTTATGTGTAAATCGGTAATATTTAAGGAAATTCTGCTGTTATTACAATGTATGAAAATAATGTCATATGTATATGAACAAAAAACATTCCTGCGGTATTTAGTACCTATGATATCATGTTACTTATAACGAAGCTAAAGAAGTGTTCACAATATTATCGTCGTTGTACGTTGTTATTAGAGTTGTGACAGTGTTAAAATCGGCCGATGGGCCGCGTCGCCGCGCTGCATCGCTGGCCAGTGACCTTGGGCTAGCAGCGAACGCAGGCGCAGCCGATTACATTTACACGCGTATGCACACCACGACGCACTGATTGCCCCGCTTCGTGTGCGTACGCATGGAGGGCTGATAATTTCACCTACGAAGTGGGAACCACTTAAAAAGATCTGAAAGTTTACGAATAACTGTTGTCGTTATGTTACGCTTATTAAAATGCTTATACATTATTGAAGCCGATCCAGAGGAATCTGGTAATCAACCATTTTCGTTAGAAGAAAGGATTATATATTTTTCTTTCAATTCATGTCTAATCATAACCAATTAGGCTATCATTATTGACATCGAGAGCTACAAACAACGGGTTTAATTTAAATACCCCTTTTAAAATTGGAGGAGCTCGGTGCGTAGGCGTTTTGACAAGCGCGTCGGGCCGGTGTCGGCTCATAATGGATGCATAATGCTCTGCCACTTCTCGTGAAAGTGCATCGGATGCAGCCTTGAGCGGACCCTTTCCCTCGTCCATCAAACACGGCTGAGGCGCGCGCTCTCACCATTTTTCCAAACCTTACATTATACTATCGAGCAGACATTTATCGCAGTTACGCCATTAAAACGTTCACCCAGAGGCATAAGCTTGAATCATATTCTGTTGTAGTTGTAGTGATAGTCCAGCCAGCACTCCAATATCGCTTTCTCTTTAAAATTTATGGGCGCTTAGGAATGTAGCCCGTGAATGCTTATTGCAAATTAACCGTCGAAATTGTTTAATTCATGCTCTCTCGTAGTCTTTTTAACTACGTCTTATTGTTTCAATTGAAGTGAAACGATCGTAGCATTTTTAGTAGCCGAAGATATTTTTGCATAATGGAATGGAGGAGAAGAATATGTGAAATGTTGGGATTTTCAATGTGACGAACGAAGGATTTGCCATGAAAAGCCTTGTAGTAGATCCACCCTCAAAGGGCTTCGGCAAACATACAATTCGTGCCATGCATGGATATAAGGCCACATCCTGCGTGGGCGCGGGCGGCGGGCGGCGGGCGGTTATTTCGGTATGCACATTGCATGCGCCCGACGCACTTGCCACTCGAAATAGTCAGGTCAGGGACCGCGACAGTGACTCGATCCTGCCCCAAGGTCAAGTCTCTGCAGCGATGCCTCGCCTCCCCCCCCCCCCTTCCCCCACCCGCGCCGCCCCTCGCGCGCAGTGTAAACGGCCAAGTCACGCCACCATGCAACGAATTTGGTGGAGATCTGTGAAATGTAAAAGCTACTCGACACGCTGTGTTTGGGTAAATGGTTATCAGATATCCCAATTCCGCGTAAAATAGTTACATTTCTATGTACAAACTCCATCTTATTCGCGACGACGTAGTTCATTTTATAAAATATATATTTTATATAATATTTTAAGGATAAGAAAAAAAGTTAAATACAGACTCAGACTACCTTTTCACCGTTATGATAACAGTGTACAATTAAAGTGGAGATATGACAGAAAATTGTTGAAAAAATCCGTTTCACAGATACCCGTTATCTGTTGTATGTTAGCAAACGTGACTGAACAGTTAAATCGATTCTTAATTGCGAATAGTCATTAAACGTCGCGAGATAAAACCGCGATGTGCGTAGAGCTCATTAGTCAAAACTAAGATAAACTGACTGACTTTGCACCATATCAAATATTTACGCAAAGTAACGGTAATGGAAATTCCCATACTGTCAATTTCGGTTTTTACAATTCGGCATTGGTGATTTTAACTATAAAAAGTTCACAATAAATGGCAACCAAATTATTGTTAATTTTATTCGAAATAAATCGTGATTTAATTGCTCACGTTAGTGACTAAATTATTTGTAGATAGGAAAGTATGTATGTATTAGTAGATACGAAAGGGTTAATTGGAATGCCTATTATAACTTAATTTCTATTAACTTCAAGTGGGGAATACGCAACACAAAGTAATAAAAATAAACAGCAAATATTAAAAAATAAATTAAAAATATATTTTTGTTTAGTTCAGCTAACATTGCTTGAATAAAAAATGAAAATATTTGAGGCCGTATATGGAAAGTACCACACCGAGGTTCTAGTCCACAGAGTCACCCTCGCGCTGATAGTCACTATATGGCTTCAGTTCCCCCCCTGTCGGTGGTCATCGATACCGTTTTAGGGTAACTTGCAAGCCAAATGTCACTAATTAACGTGTTCTACATTATATATCTATATGGACACCACTTACAAAATTACATGTCATTAAGGCATTTTTATTTATACAGCTCTTGTGTTAAAGTCTCATAAATACCTTAGTACTAGACTATTTTCTATTTATCTTAATATATACATTTTGGTTATGTATCTAGATTGTTTTATAGTGAGAATCCCGTGAAACGCGTTGCATTGCCATGATTTTAAACCAAATAAAAAAAAGAATCATTTATTAGCATAACATATTGCGCAATACAAAACAATTCCCCATGAATAAATGCAATCCACGTTCGTCTACCAAATATCCCGGCAACATTCCTCATCTCGCTTCAATTTTTCCATAAAAACTTCGACACGTCTCTAGATACAGCGAGGCAAGGCATCCACGATGTTAGCGAGGACATTGCACTTCTGCCGCCCTCCCGCCGCCCTTTGGTCCTGGCCTCACCTCCCCGTGGCCCTGCCGAAACTCGCTAACCGACTTCGCTCTAGCCGACCGGATTTAACTATTTAGTCACCCGTCGGCTATTTGGTTTGTGGGTGATAGTTTTTACTACTTCTATTACAGCGATCTGTTAGTTGACACAGTAATATGTTATTGTAGGATGTTTTACTATTTATGAAGTAAAACAAATATTGGAATTTTAATAATACAACAGAGTAAAAAATAGTCAAACTACTTAAGAGATAGAAATTTTCTAAAATACCCCTGTTTGGAATGGTTAAAATAATAATTATACTTGCAAAAGATCTCAACGACATATTTTCGCTCATCCTGAAAGACATTTTTATTTTACAAGTGTAATATTTCATAAAAAGGCATACATTTCATTCTGTCAGGTATTTCACAATGTGAATCTCTAATTAACGCTACAGTAAAAACGAAAGGTGAAATATAACATACGCTTAAAAAGATTTTTCCTTGCTGGTCATTCATTGGCGATTGTTTATTATTGAATGGCAGTAGACTCCTGCGGGGGTATGGGAAAGAGCGGGGGTATGGGAGAGAGCGGGGTATCCACGGTGCAAGCGCATTGCTTCCCGTTACTTTATGTAATACATGGGGCTATTTACCGGCTTCATTTGATCGGGTAACGTCAGCATAAAGGCTATATTGAAATCTAAACAGTTTGAGTTTGTTTCAAATCCTTTTAGATAATACCAGACTTATTTATTTTTAGCTTAGTTACGTTGTGCAGGCTACGAGTGTATAATATACAAATAAGGTCTCATCATAGCTATAGAACGTCCACTACTGAACATACGCCTCCCCATTAAAGGAGGAATTGCTAATATTGCTGGGAAGCAATTGCAAAGCATAGCTTCGCGACGAGAATGTTGCTACCCATTCCCGCCCTGTTATATTTGAGCTGCACTGTTTCGAATGGACCGCTATTTGTCGATTCTAGTAGCTCAGGCGCCTCTTACGCCTCTTTACTCCCCCGACATTAGACATTAAGAGATAATGAGATAAAATGTTAAAATAACAAATTCTAATAATACAATAAACTTACAAAATATATTATATAAATCTACTAAAACTATAAGATGTGATAGAATGTAATTTTATGGCTATTTAAATTCGTTCTGACATAAGTGGAAAACTTATTCTGAAGAACATAGGTGGTATCACTATCCCATTGATACAAAACAAAAGCTAGTAAAGAGAACGTATTGTTATCTGTTACTAGAAAGTGCTGAATGGATTTTAATGAAACCTTACAATATGTACGTAAAGAAGGTCACGGTTTAAAAAAAATAAACCACGAAGTATTAGATACTCTGATTAAATGTAGCATAATGACAGAGTGATCGCAGTGGATATTTTCGGAATAAAAAAAAACGATACCCAAATTTTAAAAAAAGAACTGTTTAAGGTCTATGTGTAGGCAAACAAAAAGTTTTGTACGATACATACGATAAATGTAAAAGTCACATAATTATTCACGTGGGATCGTAGAATGTTTGTAAACCGAAAGTCTATATCGGAAATCGCAAATCCTTGGCAACTTCTAAACATTACGATAAAATCTTGGGCTATGTTTATTGGTAAAACCTTTAAAAATACTGTTCTGCAATAGTATTGATAGTAATCAATGTTTAGCCGTGAGGTACCGGCAGAGTAGAATAGTACCTTCCCCTGTACCAGGTGTCGTAAGAGGTGACTAAGGTACCGGAACCGACAGTTGGCGGTATATCCATCCAGAATATTGCAGCTCAAATGCACAGGGCGGGATGGGCATCCCCGTCGCTATAGCTCCGCTCTGCGATTGCCAACACGCTTGCCTAGCGCAGCAATTAAGGGCTATTTATTTCCTTTCCCTTTCTTAAGAAGGCCTATGTCCAGCAGTGGACTTCCAATTTCTGGTATAATGAATCAATGTTTATTTAGGTTTATTAAAACAAGCATAAGTAAGTGTGTCGATACATAGAACACGCACACAAGTTCACTACTTGCGTTTATATATAACTAGCAGCCTGTCCCGGTTTTAGACGGGTGAATCAAGGATAAAAGATGGTTATTGTAGGTTATCCCTGAGAGATAGACATAGCCATTGCGGCTCGTTTTAGAGACCTTTTTAATGGTAGTAGAATACTGTAGAACATTATTTTGATTTATCTCGTCGGGTTCAACCAGCGTTTGCAACCTAAGCGCAAAAATGTGTTTATTTTTGACAGTAGAAACCTCTATTTATTTATTTTATAGTGTTTATCATAAATTTAATATCAGTTTTTTTTGCTGACGGTAGGAGCGAGGAGCGCGTCCGATCCGCGCCTGCCTCAACAAGGCGCTCGTTCCCCGGCGCGACGCGGGCGCACGCGGCGACACGTTACGGCCCAGTTTCCTGCAATACTTTCATTATTTCTAACACTGTCACTACGCTTTATATATAAATACCAATAAAAATTATACATAGAGATTTTCTAACAAGGATTTATGAAAAAATATTAGAGCTAGAATAATAAAAAGAAAGTAGAAGAATAATCCACGAAAAACTCTAAGAGATTGATATGAGTCATCTTGATATTCAAACTATTTAATTGGCATCTATTTACTATGATATATTGGTCTTAGATAAAAGTTTTTTTTATAGGTTTAGATTAAATTAAATCAGAAATAATGAAAGCGTTGTTTTATAGGCAAATCATAAAAGTTAAAAACAAACAGATTTAATCTTAATACTCGTATGTGTTATAGTCGAGATGACTCGGTGCCATTCAAAGTTACTTAAAAATTTTAAGCTCTTTTAACTCTTAGGAGTAATATACGAGTCTAATTCTAAGAAATGTTTAAATAAAATGTTATCTAGTAACTTTTGAACTTAAAATTACATTTGACACCTTAAAATTATTTTAATAAGAACTGAATATTAATATTAATTTTATACCCGATGAACGATTTAAACTGTATAGGTACGTCTGTATAATGGTATATAGGAATAAATTGTTTACATTTAGTATATCTTAGGTATATATTTAGGGGCGTTTGTTAAACTTGTAATTCTCATACACATTTCACTACAGTGCGTATTTAACTTGGTTTCTACCCGCAACTTTACCTGCATGCACTCTTCTTTTTCTTGGATGATGTCCGAAGAATAGTAAATTTTGTCCTAAACTTTAGGGCTCAAGCTATACACATGCTTGATGTAAAATAAGAACATATATTGAATAAATCGTAACAAAGCGATGGGCAGACAGACATTCTTTCAATAAAAGAGTAAGTACCTAATTGGTATAAATGTATAGGTATACTATTTCTTAATAGTTTGCAAGTCTTCTCAAGAAACGCCTTTTCGAAATATGTACGGAAGATTACAGAAGTAATTGCATCATTATTATTTATAATTTCTCTTACAAATATTATAAACTGTAATATTGTTAAGTATTCATTAGAAATGACATTATTATGTATAATTCAATTTGTAGCTGATAAGTGGACTCTTTCGCCTTCGTACATCATATATAGAAAAGAATATCTATAAAAAATAGTTGACCTATATAGAACATGCGTCTGCATAAAAAAATACATATATATATTAAAAAAAACAACAGACATCTTTTAATTGGATGCATTACCCAAATAAGATCATACAACATTACATTAATTGTATATCATTCTATAATGAATACAACAAGTTCGGATCCTACGACAACAGACAACAATATTTGTGTTTTTGGAACAGAGATAGTGCTATCAACGTCTATGCAAATTGGCCTTAAAATGGCCATTGCTAATTGCATACATACTAGTGCAAGTTAATATAAATATTGATAACAACCTTCCTATTCATCGTTATTTGATGTATGTGAAATGAGTCAATATAATTTTTGATAATTGTATAATTTTACCTATATTTAAACTACGGTTTTGGGATCATGTCCCAACATGATTCAGTGGACTTGTGCCCTATGTAAAGCCATTTTTAATGGGGCAGATTAGCGCGGAGAATTCCGAGAAATCCCATGGGATTAAAAGCCCATAATAATTTTTCATTCGGTGCATACTATAAGGTAAATACTGTTTTACATTTATATTTTTTTATTGCTTAATCTTTTTTAAATCTACAATTAGGTCAAGTCAAAGGAACCAACAACTGTTTCAGTGAAAACAGAACTTTTGACATTTGTACATATCAAAGACAAAGTATACCTAGTGGCCGGCAATTTGAATAGTAAATCAAGCAGTAAATTATCTCCCCCCATCAGAACAAGCCTGAAACTCTATACGATTAAAAAGAAAAGAGTTTAATTATATTTAGCAATCGCCCCTGTAATTACAGCGGAGGTTTTCTTAATTACGGTCCAAATAAAAGGTTGGCGCTTCCTTCCCTAGAGGGATTCGGTGGGACACATGTGCTCGATGCGGCTTATTATTACACAGTGCCACACAGTAAATATTATCAAAATATTGCCATAGATGCATGCGAGTGCAACAAATAGAAGTGTCATTTTATTATTATTATTACTATTACTCTGGTGTTTAAACACAACCAAAGGCATAAAAACGTATCTAATAGGTCATATGTCAATGTCATAAAACTGTCTTAATAACTACTATTAGTTTGGCTGGACAAAGGCGCTGATGGTATTGATCCTATATTGTGCGCCAAGATTTTTTCTTATATTATGATCTCAGCAAATATTCATAGGGTCCGCTTGATGATAAACATGACCGCGGCTGCGTGACGCTCGTGTCATCAAAAAGATATCACTAGCGTGTCACCAACCTTGAAAACTAAAGATACAATGTCTCATTAACCAATAATTTCACTGCCTCACTCACCTTTTAAACCGGAACACAGAAATGCGAACACTGTTGTTTAAGTATTTATGTAAACTGTTAATGTAATTTGTGTTAATTTATTATTATATTATAACAACAAAGTACATAGTATGCCCCCAAATCTTTAATTAACATGTTATTATTTTTACAATAAAGTTCATAGAACCTATCAAAACTGCTGCAGGTAAAATATAAGTAAATATAAAAAAATATTAATTTTACTTTTAAACTTATACATTATCCAAACATATCCGTGAAAATTCCGTAATCGATATTAATCTTTAATATCAAGACATTGAGTTCAAAATTGGTTGTGGGCTATTATCCGACTTGTATAGTTTGTATTTGTTGAAGAGATGATTGTTACATTACAATTTATATTCAGTTACAGCAACCTAGATTATAAAACTGAATGCATAATTACTCAAGGCAATCAACACAAACATTTAAATGTTGACGACATTTAAAAGTTTTACACGTTTCTAGATCATCATATCATAAGTCGACCACTGCTGGACATAGGACTCCCTAAGTAATCTCCAATAGGGCTGGTTGTATGCGGCCTGTGTCCAGCGTGATCCTGTAGTTTTAGTGAGATCGTCTGTCCATCGCTACTTTTCATATCATACGCATCATACGCTATGGTTGCCAATTCGTGGTCCACATTTCAGAACCTTACGACTCCATGGGCTATCGGTTCTGCCTACCAAATGCCCTGCCTACTGCCACTTCAACTTACTAATCCACCGGTCAATGTTGGTAACTTTGGTTCTGTTACGAATCTCCTTATTCCTGATTCGATCGCGCAAATAAAATCCGAGCATTGCCCTCTCCATAGCTCGTTTAGCTACTTTCAGTCAGCTAATAAATAGTAAGAGACCACGTCTCGATGCCATAGGTCATCGCTGGTAGCACACATTAGTAGACTATTTGTCCTAGGTATAGGTCTACATACGAGTCAACAACTTTAAGAAGTGAGCTCTGAACTAAAACTGGGATGGGTACAACAAGGGCATTCCACATTGCTTTAATCTTCTCTATGTTCTTTATAAAGACCCATCTGTTGAGAAACTCAAATGAGGTTTTCCAGCTTAGTGCTTAGATCATCCATCGATTCTGCCAAGACCACAATATCGCCGGAAAATCGAAAGTGAGTGATGTATCTGCCTTTATAGTTGATGCCAAACATTAAACAGGCATTAAACAGTTTTGGAGATATGATATCGCCCTTTTAGAGGAATATCCTTCGAACTCTGCTCCTGTACTCGGATCGACGTAGTAGCGATGTCATACAAACATTTCAACTCTTCAATGTACCGATAGTCAATATAGCACCGCTGAAGAAATTCAAGCACAGCCCACGTCTCAACCGAATCAAAGTCTTTCTCATAGCCCACAAACGCCAAGCATAGTGGCCTGTTATACTCTTCCGTCTTCTGTATAACTTGCCGCAGTATAATATCTGGTCTATGGTTCTGTAGCGTTTTCGGAAACCGGCTTGTTTGAGAGGTTGGAAGTCATCAAAACTGCATTTGAGACGGTTCGTAATGACTCTAGAAAACAGTTTATAAACGTGCCTCAGGAGCGGGATTGGGCGGTCATTCTTTAACAAAGTGATATCACCTTTTTTAAAAAATAACACCACCGCGGTCCTGTTTCATGCCTCTGGCATTATCATTTTTCTCATTTCTCCTCATAGCCCTCGAGGATGACGGCGTTAAAGAGCTTCTGAAATACTTTATGTACCGGTGTTCCACACGCCTTCAGAAGCTTAGATGTGATTCCGTCATCACCCGGCGCCTTGTTATTCTTTAGCTGATTCAGGGCCATTCTCATCTCGCTCAGGCTGATGTCCGGGATACCCTAGGAGTAGTATCAGATTAACTCGGCTCTTGGGTCTTTTGCCGAACTGCTTACAGGCTTCGACATGGAAGCATAGTATACTCTCCATACTCTCCATAGAAACTCTCGATCTCCTCCATACCTTGGTCGACGCTAAACTTCTATCGTCTCTCTTCAGCTTAATCATCAGACTTTGTCCAAGAGACATATTTTTTTGCAATGGATTGATGAATGGATGGATTTTGGATATGTGCGTGAGCAGTGCGGAGCATAGACTTCATTAGACGGGACCTTTCATGTTTAACATTGATATTCAATGTGCTTCTTACCATCCTGTGATCGCTATCAGTTTTAACCATGAGGAACACGGAGACATTAAATACTCGTTTTTTTGTAAAGACGAAGTCTATCTCATTTCTCGTGGACCATTGCGGCTTAGAGAGATCCACTTCCTGTGAAGCGAACTCTGGAAAAAAGAGTATATCAAAAAGAGACCCCCTTTTTCCAGAAACTCAGCCAGCTTCAACCCCTGGGGTTCCGTTGCCCGTAAAACTGTCCCACTCTCAGCTCATTACCGTCTTTTCTTCTGAGCCTTGCGTTAAATTCTCCCATAATAACAGTGACCCAACCCATGTGTATGTATGTGTGGATATTCTGAGTATTAGGTATACTAACTACCCTACTCGACACACTTTCGATGGTAATTATGTTTTTAATGAGAGACTTGTTGACGAGAAATCTGCCACCCCCTTTGGGACCGTTGGTCTCTCTCCTGGTAGTAGAGCAGGTTGCCAGACTATCGTGTCCTCACCCTCTTTTCGGACATCAGATTACCCCAGAATATCCCAGCGCATCCAATTCAACTCTTCCTCCTACTCAACAATCTTCTCGTCAGTCCTTAATGTGCATATCCGTGCGACTGTCGCAGATTATCAGCACCCCCTGCTTCATCGTTACCATAACTGCTACCGTAGCTTGGGATAACGGAGCTGCAGGGGACAGGGGGCCTAGTAAAGTAGTCGACTTTCATTTTGGGGGTTATGTCCTATAACTGCCACGCTGCGGCGTGATGGCAATCGCAGCGCACGAAATTGCGACGAGGACGCTGCTGCCAATCCTCGCCCTTTGCATTTTAATCACGCTTGTAGGATGGGTTTACCGCCATCTGTCGGTTCCGGAACCTTAGTCGCCTCTTACGACACCTGGCATACACGGAGATACTATTCTATACTGCCGGTAAGCCATGTTTTTAGATAAAAATTAATATTTAAAGACTGTTACAACTTAAAAAAGGGTTTAGACACAATAACAATGCATACTCATATAAACAATATTAGTAATTTAGTGGAAGTTTGTGAGATTAATTTCTTAATTATATTAATAATCATGCAATGCACATTCCACTGCTTCCGCTGTGACAGAATTCACAGCATACTTTATAGAAGCGACTCGTTCTTAAAGATGAGTTTGAGCCTAATACGGTTCCACGGAATGGGTGTACCAGCAGCTTAATCGGAGTGCGAGGCACTTTTCGAGGAACTTAAATAATATTAAAATATTAAAAATAATATTGTATAGAAACATTAGGCCAGAGACCTGATAAAGTAACTATATAGAAGATATGTTAAAGAGTTTTTTAATCGATTCATTTGTTTTTGTGTGGCAATTGCAGAGCGTAGTTTTGCAACGGAAATGCTGCTGCCCATCCCCGTCCTGTTATTAATAATTAATTAATAAATAATTTGAGCTACGCTGTCTCTAGTGGATATTCCGCCATCAATTAATTCTGGTACCTCAGTCGCCTTGCGACACCTGGTACAGAGGGAGATATTACCCCATTGAACCTATATTTTTTCAAAAGAATATGGCTTTCTATTGGTTTATAACAAAATAATGTAAACTCTAACGCGTTCTTAACACCATGTGCCTACTCCTAGCTCAATAAAATAATAAGACGTAACACCGAGTTCCGGTCGCACGTAGATACGTCGCACCGCAGACCTGCGACAAGTCGGTCTATTTCAGTCGCGTCCGCCGCCTTAATTGATCACGTGTTATATTACATGAATTACTGACTGGCTATTCATAGATGTAACATTTGATTAGGGTTTATCGGTAACACTATTTTTGTTACCTTCAATTTACTTACTGCATCTCGGTACAATATTAAAACTCATTAATCAATTGATGGTTAGGTAATCAATCTTTAAATCAAAGGATCATATCAGCTACATGTTTTCCAATCTTGGACTTATACGTCCCTAAAGGTATACATCAATTTGGAGAGCTTTTGCCCGTAATTGCCACGTCATGCGCAGAACACAGAACGTGGAATTTTGACGGGAAAATTGCTGGCTCTGTTGTTTCATTCAATTCAGCTACGGGTGGATATACCATCATCTGAAACATTAGAACCATCTGGTACTGCACCTAGAAGTGGTATATTACTTATTCACAGAAAAAAAACATGATAAATAAGTTCTTTAAGTATATGTAATATATGTAAATTAAGAAATTATCTAATGATGAGAGATATTCTGTAGTATCATATGATAAAAAATGCATATCAATAGTAACTTACAAGACCTAAATATAGGACATTAGAAATGTACTATGCCCAAACATGTGATGAACGAGAACAGCAACAAAGAGGGAAGCGTAACTTGCACCTACTCTATCAAAACGTTCGTAGTCAGAACTAGTAATCTAGACCTCATGTAAGAAAAATAAAATAATTAGAATCGTAGTTTAGTACTAATTAACACGCAAACGAGCAGTGACACTTCGTCGCATGTCGTGTCGATCATTGAACCGCATTGTTAATGTTGCGAAACCTCCATTTGCATGTGACCCGCCGACCGCATAGAAATCGCAACTTTATCGTTTAAATACCGATGCAGATAGATTGTTTTTATGTTAATTGGGTAACATTTGAACTGTATTGATTCTACACACGTAAAAATTACAATGATTTCTTTTATTTGTAAAATATACATTTGTAATTTGTCATAAATTAAAATCCATTTAATCGCACATTTGATGAATGAGTAAAACAAATTCAAGAACCTTAGATATTTTTAAATCTTTACTATTCCACATCTTGACGCAAATACTTACTTGTTACAGAAATATTTGTTACATACCTACATAAAATATATTTATGCATCTAGAAGATTATATTTTTTTTGTTTAAGAGCTAAACAAGCTTATTGAGCTTGTGCTCGAAGGGCTTAGTTTCCGTGCAAATTCCGTGATAAAAAATCACACACATTAAGTATTAATAATACAGTAAGGACATCTCTCTCACGACTTGTAACGAAATACAACTTTAAAACTTATAAAAATCTTTGTGAAGGATTCCCTTCGCTTGAACAATACTGACCAGTGCAACTCGTCGTTGGCGGGTCATAGGTGACCAACGGCGAATGCACCCTTTCGCAACCTGCATTCATACCGTGGAGGGTTGCACCGCGGCGAATCTCGCCGACTTACCAGAACAAGCCAATAGAATCCAATTGAAAATTTAATTTATAATTTACAAAACCAGGACTTGGCTTTCGGTTGCATTTTTAATTTGTTTATAGCAATGAAAACTTCCTACGGAAATAAATATATTCAAATTCTATGCAAACGTCAAGGTTTTGTTGAGAAATACACGATTACATACAGTTTTGTACTTAAATAAACAATTACATATTACTTTTAACATCATGATTAATAAGGAAAAAATAGCGAAGTATCTTCCTTTGTAAAATATAGCAAAACGGTGGAAAAACGGTTTGGTACCATAACATTATGTTTTAAAACATAGGTATTTAAAAAGCTAGATGGAAAAAAAGGATGGTAGATGGAAGGTAGGTAAATGGATTTTAACATAGAATTGCGAAGGATTTATATCCACGCAAAAGCCTAAGAATGTATTTAAAAACAGCGGTCAATGTCATAAAACAAGTTACGATGGTACAACTGAGATCCCATGAGGTCACGAGCCACGGTCAAGGGTGACCAACGGCCGCAGGGGTTGCGAATAAACTGTTTGACCATGAATCCCACTCTCACGGAATTCTTATTGCGTGTTGAAAGGATTTAAGCCAGAGATTAGGCAAGGCATTCTAGATACGAATCTTCTTGAGCTCGATATTTTGTATTGTTCCTCAACTCGCGTGTCGCAAATTAATTTGGGCCGCTTTACAACGTTACCAATTTTTTTTGTACCTACACAGTTTTCAGGAAAATATGCTACTTATTTAGTAAATTGCTTCGTTTCTAGAAAAAATATTACAAGTCGTGCATGGACTGCATATGTCTAGAATAAATGTATTATTATTTCAATAAGTTGAACTGTCTCGAACAAATTTTAAAATTAAGATACCTGTTAGTTTAAAATTTCTACATTTTACATTAAATTTATATTTACATTTTGTCTGAAGTTGTACGCTCCTATAGCAAGCAGAGAAAGGAGTGATTTTAATTAGACATAGCAACATTGTAAAATGATGTTGGTTAGCCTAAATAAGTAAATATGTTTAATTATTGCGAAATAATAAAACACTAATTAGCTCATTTGACTATTCATGTTTGTTCCGTTCGTATTAAAAAGGATAAATTTGTATTTTAGTAGTGCAGCAGTTTTCGTTTTAGCAGTATCAATTTTAATGTATGACTGAGCTGATCATAATTTCAAGTTCTGATTTATTAATATCTGTTTTTCTGAAGTCATTTTGTAACTTTTTCTTATAAATCTATAAATGTGATATGCAAAGACTTTTTATACGTAAACATAAAGGTATTATATATACACTTTAATGCCGTACATTCTATAATCTACTAACTATTAACTATTCAATTACAAATCAGATTTTTCAATCCAAAGTTTTAAATACTATTTTCCCAGTACGAAGTGTACTTTGACAGTTCGACTGGTTAAGCGCTCGACTCCAAAGAAGAAACCACGCAACACCCAACACTCACTACGCAGCGAGAGCGGAATTGCACCCGGACAAGGTTAGTGGTAGGTATTACCACTGATCGGACCGGCGCAGAATCCGACTGTGAATGCTGAATTTATTGTTAAGCCTTCTTCTTGTTTCTTGGGATTGAGAGTGAAGAGAGACGAAGATCGAAGGAAGGAAGAAGAGAAGACAGGAGAGCCCAAACTCTCAAGAGAAGAAAGAAAAAAAGCTAGGGGAAAAACAATAATTTGCGTTAGGAGTGCGAGAAATCTTAAACATTCCATGGATGTTTTTATCCAGGTACCCTCGGATAAAAATAGTTATGGACAGCGACTTTAGGACATAATTGTTGGGCGCCTCTGTCGGGATATATACTCGCCGCCGATAAATTACGGCGGGTCATCGGGTTGCGGGAGAATAACTTTTTTCTCTCTACCGGGAGATGATCAGATTGGAGACCCTCCTTGTGGATCTCCAATCTGATTATCTCCCGGTGCTGGTGGTAATTGATAGAAGACCGACCACAGTGACGCCACCGGCTGCACGCCAAACCATAGATTGGAAGGCGTTCAGTTCTGCCATGCATTCGAACACCCCAACGCTACCGATTACCACCTCTGAGGACGTTGAGTTGCTCGCCAGTGCACTCACCATCTGCATTCAAGACGCCGAAGATTCATCTTCGCGCACCATGCCCAGCAGCAGCAGGCTCCAGTCATTGCCCAAGGGCATCAGGGACTTATAAGCGAAAAAGCGGCGTCTAAGAAAAAGATGGCAGATATGCAGGCAACGAAAAGAAGCCGCTTAGGACGTAAACAATTCAAATTGTATTGATAAATACAATACAATTTGTATTGACGACGATTCGACGACCCAACAATTGGCAGTGTACTTTTTTTTATAACTGTAATGACTGAGTTTATACTTTTTATTAAATGTCAGACACTAGGATTAAGTTCAAGTTCTCAGTCCCATAAGGTCAGCGGTCAGCGGTCAAGGGTGACCAACGGCCAGCAAATTTATTCTGCAAACCATGGGCATTGCCGAAACGCGACCCCACCTCGCCCTTCACCTGTTCACCTGCTTTATTACTTGCAACAAAAGGACTTTAACATTTTTGCAAACCCATTCTATTGGTAAACGTTGCATTTTTAAACAATCAGCAAAGACAATTTGCCAAATACCTTCAAAGAACAGATAACGCTAATGGTCCACAGATAACATATTTTGGAATAGGATTCATTGTATAAGTATCTGCGAATGCAAATAAGATAATGGAGTTACTAGAATACGTGTTTCGCAACATTATATATATATTCGCTATACGGCAAACAATAGTTATGCATTACCTTCGCTTATCTCAAACTTCAGCCTATCCTCTATAGGTATACTAGCATAAAAATATTACGTACCGTATTTCTATTAAATACTTTGTCTAAATCGCTCGTACAATTTTAAGAATAGCGTTCTATTCTTTTTATACTTTGTATACATTTTACTAAATAGATTGAATATAGAATAGAGTACCCTTGAAATATGCAAATGGGATATTAGGGATGAATAGTGTGAGGACGATAAAACGGCAAGTGGTGTAAACCGGGCGCGGAGTCCGTTCGTCACCTCTGACCCACGCTTGACCGGTGCGGCGATCTTGGGATTGGCACGTTGGCCAGCCCTGATATTGAACGTTACAGACCGCCACCCAATGTTCATGGGATAAACGGATATCGTTAGACTGTTTTGTATGAATATTATTTAAGGATATTCATTTTTTCATCTTTGATATTCTTAGGTAATATTTTTGACTATTTTACTTCTTACTAATATTATAAACTTGCATATTGGTGAGGACGCATGCATAGTTTCTTTTTACTTTACCTAGATCTAGATAGAAATAACTAGATCGAATCTAAATGAATTACATATTTCAGATAAGATATGGTCCTTATAAGATATTTTCGCGGGTGGCTGTTATTAAATACCATGTAGGTTAAATACCAATGTAGGTATCTACATTGGTATTTTGGGCCGTATTAGGGCAGAAGGCATCTCAATCGTAATTTTTTCCTTTCAATATTTTTATTTTTCATAGTTTCACACATTACATATACCTATAGCATTCAAGCTGATAAATAGAGGGTACAAATATTTATCTAACAATAATATAACGCACATTTTAACGGAAGAAGCTTGACCACAAGCCTAAAAATTAGATCACAATAAACGTCACATTAAATTTCACAGACATGAGTGAGTGGCAGCTAGCACTGGGCAGCGGTCAGTCCCCAGTTCACGGCTCTTTTATTTACTCTAAGCTTACTAAACCCTTGCCTTTGTTGTGTTCTTGAGGGTAATTAATATGACTTGCTTTGTGCGAAATCCCCGCTTTGTCCTTCATTGTTTTGACCCATTGTGCCCGGACTTGCCTACGGTGATCATTAGCCCAGTGGGCATTTTCGCACTGACCGCTACAGGGACTTTTTTCTCACATATTATAGCGACGTTGACCGTTATGCGATTATTGTATATAATGAATATAATGCATATAATGCAGGTGATTAATTATTGAGTGTCGGATCATGTTATCGTGAGAAATTTAATCGGTTTTTTAGTTGTATGTAAATAAACAAACAAATCATTTACTTTTACATTACCGGATAGTTGTGATTAACTTATAATAGTAATAATAATAATATAATAAATTCATCTCATACGTTGATCTGACTCCGCGATAAGTATTTGTAATAAACAAATATAATAATACTGAAATACATTGTTAACACTTAGACACAGATCAAACACATATATTTATAATTTAAATATTTGTCTTAGAAGGTAATCGAATGGTAATTGTGCGCTAAAGGATATGGGATCATTCAGCGCACAAGATACAGGTACCAGAAGACGACATTCATTAATTTGGCTTCAAATATACTCAAAACATCAAGAGGAGAATACAATCAATACATATATATAAAACTCGAGCTTGTTATATGCCCTCAATATACGAAACGCAACATCTCCTGCAATACTCCTGCGCTCCTGGTATACCTAAGCCCGCTCTCTCAGAATATTGGCGCACACTAAGAAACGTCTGAATGACGCAGGACACCGACCCATTCGCCAAAGCGCGCGTTCCGCCTCGCGAATCGCATCATGCGAGAATACGGAGGATCGCCCTCCCACACCGAGGGCCAATAGGGGACCGGCACTCCATGTACTAGTATCTCGCTGTGAGGGACTTGCAAATTTATTGGCGCGTTTACTTTTGACATCATTCATTCTTATTTGCGCACATGTATATGTTCCTTGCCTACCGCATATTAATTGTTATAATTTGCGAACCGCTGGTTTTTTATTGGTCGAATAACTATATGTAATAAAATATTTACATGTTTAATCACATCGTTACTGATACAAACTTAGGTATATAGAAACCAAGATAAGATTTATGTTATATTTTCCGATTGGCTGACTGTACAGCTGTGCGAACTCCTCGAGGTCATGCGGCCTTGGTAGCACCGCTCGAATATAAAGTTCGTCCGATTATTTTCCAAATATTGTTTTACTATTGAAGTAAAACAATAGCGTGTGCCTGACTTGTCTATGGTTCCGGAAGTTGAAAAACAAAGTAAGGGGTGAATTCTATTAAGCGGGCTTACAGTGAGTCGAAATTAGTAGGGCCTATGTTTAGCAAAGGTGTGCAACCCTTCTGCGTAATATATCGGCTCCGGAGTTGAGAACACGTGTTTGCTTTAAGAATGATCCCCGGAGAGGTTAAGGGATCACTCGCTGCTGCAGTTAATTAACTGCCTGTCACATGGCCATCGTGAAAGTATTGCCATTTAATTGGATGTTTGTAAATATGTAAATATATAATAAATAAAGAATCGGTATGCTACCGTTTTTTTAATTAATGTAGAGATTACAGAGTGCTATTACAATAGAAATGTATATAAAATTATTGCTGTTGCTCAAAATTTAAATACAATAAACTACATACATAAAAGAAAGTTTCATGAGAACCGCAGAGGCACCCACGTTGAATGCCTTTGTCAATTTTTTAAGAGGTTTTTTTGACATGTTTGCGATTTAAAAACTACTCACCGCCAGTATCCTTAGTCTATTTATTAGTAAATTGAACAACAGTTGATATTTCAATTAGAGCTTACTCAACACATAATTCTATTCTATATTTTTAATTGTGAGTTTTAAGTATTTTGTTATATTTCTGTTCTCCATAGAGTAGACATATTGCCCAAAATCCATCAGTAGAAATAAATCACTGTCAAAAATAACTGCATACCATCCGAACATTCAAACAGTTTTAAAATACCAACAAGCAATTCGTAACCCCTTCGTAAAGAAGTGGCAAAAAAGCAAAGTGTTGGGGGACAAGATTAGTCCTCCGCGTCGTAAAGCAAAAACCAGATCACACATGGGCGTATTTCAATTAGCTGTCATTTTGTCAACTCTCCTGCCATTACTTGTCCAGAGGCGCCAAAGTCTGCCGCTTAATGAGATTTTATAAATAGTAAAGAAGCCTAACTACCCCAAGCACCCTTATGACTTATTCAATTTGTTTTTGCATTACGGACGGTAAAAATATATTATCAATTACATTAGCACTATATGAACCATACTATAAAACCAGAAAAATTTTTAACATTTGTTTGTGTGTATATCGGCAAAACCTCTCTAGAACAATTCACTGTTATGAAAATAACCGTATATTTCGCAAAAACTGAAATAAATACGTTTTCATTATGTTATATTAACTGCATTCCTTTGCATTACATTGATATCCTAATAATATAAAGAAAGAAGATTTGTATGACGTTTACATGAAACGATTTTGAAAATTCTTTCACTAATAGAAAACTCATGAGATTCTCACTTTGTGAAAAAATCTATTGTAATTTCTATCTAAAATGGAAATATTGAAATTAAAAAATTCCGGACCTATTTCAAAAACTCTTTTAGAAGTGGAAAGTTTCATTAACACCAAATAACATAAGCTATATTTCACAACCATATTCTCACGGAACATGAAAATACGAAACCGCAGAGTTATATATGTAAGGGCATGTATGAAGTTATAATAAATGCGCTGAAAGTACACCCATTGCTCGATAAAGGTTGGAGTTACAAAAAAAGAGACGAGAGGTCTAAATTTAAATATAAAATTTCGTGTCACGGTTAGTTCGGATTAAACTTCTAAACTATAAAACGGATTTATAAATTTTGAAGTGAGAGTATTGCGTACTTTAGTATATAACGTAAGATATTTTTTGAATTACGATCTTCTGTATACATACTAAGTGCCATCGATAGAGTTAATTAAACACACATAGGATGTAGATTTTGAACAGAGGATTCCGGATGAACAAAAACAAATTCAAGAAAACTTTTTGCTGGTGAAACACGCGGATATTCCATTTAACCCTTTAATGCAAAGGAAGTGTGTAAGTAGGTCAGACAGTTGATTGTGCATTGCACATGTTGTGAAAGCTGTGTAAAAAATAACCCTCTTTATTCGCTTTGTTTCGGTGACGTGAAAAAACTTTGATTATTGCCTGCAATTTGTACCTCTGAGATGTTATAGCGATACCGTTTTGTAATGGCTTCTTGTTCTTTGGCAATGGTAACAGAATTGTAAACCCCATCCATTTAACATTTAATTAATTGCAGGGTGTATGTAGTTGTTTAACCGTGGGGACACATTTTATTAAAGTAAAATATACACTGATGACTAAATGTATGTAGTTTGATAACTGAGAAAATAAGTAATAAATACTCAAAATATATAATTATCATAAAGGTATAGTGTCAATAAATATTTGTACATTGTTCTGAAGTTTCCGAATTCAGTGACCAAAATCTATTTGGAGTACTATAATAAAACAGCACTTTATCAAATTTTTTGCTTTATCTCGCATACGTTTTAGCTTAACCCTTCCCGTGGTCTTACAGCCATTCTTTGCTTACCAACCGCTTTTTTGTCAGCCTCCATTTTGAATGGCACATGCAGAGAAAGTTTTTTGTAGGCGCGTCAAGCTTTTCGATAAAACGCAATATCATCAGACTACCTGGGTAAAGTTCAGTTCTTTCTTTTAATATATCGACTCTAATCGATTATAGCTTGATAGATTCATATTTCTTGCAAGGTAAATTTACTAGTTCTTTTCACCCATCGCGGTGTTATAGGTTCCAACAGAACATAACGCCAGGAGTAAAACGATACATCGATCGATAAGTTACGACAGATTTCACTTGAGTTTGATACTCTTCTCCAAAAAACCGTGCTACGAAACTTAATCTTTCTTCTATTTTTTAACTTGAACTAACAGTAAACCCAAATCCCATAACCCCACGAAAACAAACGGTCGTGCAAAATGTCAGATACGGTGAAATCTAACATTAGGAACAAAAAATCGCAGGTAAAAAGTCATATACCGGTATAATTGTCACAAATTAAAGCAAAAAATCGTTCACAAAAGATATCAAAATTCTGCAAGCCACACGAGCAGGTAGCGGGGCCTTATAAAATTTAGTTTTTTGGGGTATAAATTGTGCAAAAGCGTGGGACGGCGTGGGATAACTGTACTCCGCGGGACGCGAAACATCTTATTATAGTACTAGCGGTAGTATAAATTTAGTTTATTTAAAATGTAATAAGCCGTAGGTACATACGGTTCCGTCATCAAGTTACAAGTCATTAAATCACTTTACTCTTGTGAAAATATTTAGTACCTACATTCAAAGGCTTCTATTATTATATACAGTGCTAATATATGTTTTTACTTGGTTAAGTAATACTTATTCTACTCAGATCATAGATATAATATTCAGACAACATCTCATACATTGACCTGACCCCGTAGTAAGTCGCTTAAAGCACTTGTGTTACAGACATCAGACAACAGAGGAATCATATATATACTACTTAAATACATATTTTTAACACGGAAACAGAGGACAGACATAAATATCATCATATAAATATTTATCCTGAGCGGGGAACGAACCCACGACCTCTGACACTTATGATAGGATCACTACCATCTGCGCAGTCGGGCCCATCAAATATTATAAGATATCAAAACCTAGCTAAATCCAAAAGGTTCACAAATACAAAATCACGAATCATGATTTTAAAAAAAGTTTAAAAGCAAAGGTTTGCCGTTGTCAACAAAATAAACAATCCGATCGCAGCGAAAACCACCATAAGCATCGACCTTTTTTGTTAAAGAGAATTTGTGCAAAAACTCTTGACACAAAAAGTTTAAATCTGCTCTCAGTTTAGTTACAACGTGATAAGTTTATTTTGAAACGGAGATGGTTGCTTTATCGGCTTAAAACCCTAAAATTCCACACGCTCCCATGCAAAAACTACGAACTGAAGGATTAAAATTTCCACCTAAAACACCTGATAACGTCTAAAGGTTTTTATATTACAAACGCGTTTGTGATCTTTCTTATTTGCAGTGATAGTGTAATAAGACATTAAGACATAGCTTGTGTAAGGCTCTGTGTTCGATCCGAACAAATATATTATTCTCTTCTGGGTCTTAGTGTTTCTGGGAGACGCCTGAACATTATTAATTCTTCCCCTGTATATTTTTGATAATTTGTTTCATATCAACCTCTAACTAAAATGTTAAGATTAAATTACTTGCATATATCGATTTTTCGTAGTATGCACCCACTTCTTCGTTGTTTTAATGTATTATTACAACAATATATTAAGTATTGTTGTTCATGTTAATGTGTTATTACTTACTTCAAAAATATTTAAGTTTTAGCATAGCTAATATTTAAGTATTTATAAAATTATACTCTCTTGTTACTGAATTATTGTAATTCTTCAGAGAATAAAGATCTTAAACCATATAAATTAAATATATGTATTAACAAAATTTTACATATATTTTGTTACCTATTAAGGTAGAGACAAGAAAATCGTCTTACCTACAAGTAAGTACTGAAAAAAGATTTCTTAGCATATTCTTTAACAAGTACTTTTCTAAATATTCCATTATGAATGTAACCTAGTATGAGACACAGAGCGAACATTTGCGCGAGTCGTTGAACTTTCCTGAACAAAAACTCCCCCGCTTCAGCGCGTTCTCACGAACGCCTGAACTATGACACCGATAAAAACCCTCCACCCTACACCCTCCCGTACACGAAATTTAGAGAGCATATGCGAAAGTTTTATTGCAAACAAGTGACGGCAGATTGTACAATCTACAAAATATGTGTTTAATTTGCGACTGTTTTTACAGTACACTGTACCTACATTAACACTTATAAATAGAGTGGTAGATTCATATCATTGTTCGTATAAGGTTTTATATAATTAGTATTAAACTATATGAATTTGAAATATGCATGTATTAGTAATTAATATTGGAGTGTAGTTGTCACGGTCGTATATTCTACGCGAGTACATCTTTTATAAAATAATTATTTTTCACGATCTTAGATCGTTTCGCTTTTGAATGTTGTTATTCAATATCGGGTTAAGATGATACTTAAGTAGCTACAACACCCAATTGAAATCCACTATGTTGAATCATAAAATATTTCTTTTTACATATCCATCGCCATCGGTCATGTTTGAGTCAACACTTTCACCGAATATAAATAATTATTTCACGTGTTTTAATCTGTTTAAAGGACGTCTCGATACAGATAAATCTTTTAACCAAGATTGCAGTGGCGTGTATCGTTTTTGTGACAACAATCATATCAGCAATTGGGAGTCCACTGCTAGACATAGTCCTCCCTTAAATAGGGAAAATTTGCCCATAATTTGCCCGCGCTGGGCAAGTGTGTTGACAATTGCAGAGCGTAGCTTTCGCGACGGGGATGCTGCTGCCCTATCCCGCCATGTGCATTTGAGCTACACTATTTCAGATGGATATACGGCCATCTGTCGTTTCTTAAGACACCTAGTACAGGGGAAATATTATTTAACTCTGCCGGTACCATACGGTAAGATGGTAATAGCAATGTGTTTCTTAATATAAATTAAAATTTTCCATTAATTTACAAATTACCAAAATGTTTTTCGATCTGTAAGACTGATTTAAACTCATTCTTTTTAAGTATCAACTTGCTTACTGTGCACGAGCAGTTTAGTTACAAAATTTGTGATATTTGACGCTTCAGCTTTGTAGTACCGCTTGCAAAAAGCTCTTATTTAACATATTACATATTCTATTCTTGATTTTTTAATTAAGGATATTATTTCTTTTTTACCTACAATTATTTATAACTTGTTTAGTTTTCTTGTAAAGTATTTTATTCTTTGTGTTTTTTTAAGGGATGCTTATTTAAAATTTAGATCTTAATTTATTTTTACTTATATTCATTGTTACATTATTGAGATACCTAAGTAACCTTTACCAAAAGTACACATTGCTAATGGATAGTTAGCCTGTTATTAAAAACTAATTTAATTCGAATATAAAAGGCCTCTATCATCTAATCCTTTTTCGTTAGATTCAAAAGCGCAATACGTAATGACAGTGTGGAAGCAACAGCGGTGCGGAAGTTGCATCTTACGCGAATGTCGCTTCCTGCCGCGCCCCCGCTGCGATTCCACATCATTCTTTCAGCAAATATGTTGTGACTCAACCCATTACCTACCGATTCGAGCGGACATCGAAAATGATCTTTTAGCCATCAAAGTCATTACGGTGTATCATTATCAATCATTAGGGAGAATCAACATATGCCGCGAGAGGGTTGAGTAGGGGACAGATTAAATATACGATAGAAAACCTTATTGGAGCCTAAACTGCAAGGAATAATGAGTTAGGTAAAAAAATTTACTAAATGCATTCTTAGAAACATTTTATCTAGCATTAATATTTGTCAGTTTTATCTATCACAAAATATTTTGCTGTGTAATTAGTGTGTATAGCTGATTTGAAAGTACAACATATTGGATGTATAATTATGAAATCACAAAATATTTTATTATCATTTATATTAAATGGACTCTGGCAACGCTCTTTCTCAATCTGTAGTAACTTATTTGAAGAGACAATTAATACGACAAATAGTATTCAGAATTCTTTTAATTTTTAAATTTTTACCTTAAACGGCTTTTTTAAGTTCACAATCACATTTGCCAGTACATATCGAACGGTACTTCTGTACTCCTTTTAACCCGTTTTTTGCACGCACCATAACGGTAGAAGTTATCGATTGAAAGATTTAGCTGTCATCACTTCCCGATTGCACTTAGAAATGTGGGAACAAATTATCGCAAACACTTCTCAGTTGCGCAAAAAACACGCGCACAAAACATCGCGATGCCAAAAAAATGCACTCCCACGCTACGAAAGGGTTGAGTATGCACCTGACCTATATTAAATGGCATAAAAAATATGTTTTCTTTTCGCCTTTTTTGCTCAATGTTCTCATTGTGGTACCTACACTACAACATACAAATGCATTAGACGCAGTTACGGTGGCCATTATTTATTGTACCTAGAGACTGCTTTAATTGATGATAAAATACTAAGCTATGTATATTTGGCTTATTTTTTAATGAGCCCTGATAAAAAAATTAGTTTCCGTTTTGTGCTTCTAGGCTTTTACAAGCGTAATATTTTTCTTCAATACAAATACACTATAAGGTTAGGTTAAGTCCTCTTGATTTGAAAATTGTATCAATTATGCTATTTAACGGTATCTAAAATTTTGATTTATTGCGATTTTAGTATTAATTCAGAAGTAAAAAAAAATATTATATAAACAAATCCTATTGTCAGTCTTCTGTTTATAATAGCACCAACCATCAGATAAAAATCCACAAACGTCAAATTGAAAACAAACAACAACAAATAGTTTTGTCCACTCTCCCCTCGATACGATATGCACCCCACTTGCGCAACCGGAGTCGCACAATGCGTCTATTGTCTGCGCTGGCGCAGGTAGCAGCTAAAGGGTTATCCGCTTATGCAAAAAATATATTGCTATCCGATTAACACTTACAACTACGGGTTTGCTTTTAAAAAGCTGATTTCATTTAAGAGCTTTGAAGGATTTAACGAGGACGTGTGCTAATTCTTTTTTTGTTTATACTTTTTGATTAAAAATTTATGAGGTAAATTTGTATCTTCTTTTTTTTAAACGCGGTGCATTTACCTTTTACAATTCATATTTGTCGGGCCGGTTAAACTACGTAAACTTTTATCAAGTGTTATAACTTTAATTAAATTAAATTCAAATATGTTATTACTACTGATATTATTATAGAACAATAAGGACTCCGTTTTATATTTCTTGATTAAAAAGATATGTTCACTGCGCTGCTTAGCTTTTTGCGATTATTGTTGCTAGCATTATTTTAAATAATAATTATTATTACCAAAAAAATTGTTTTTAAATATCTAATAGACGGTAGTTCTAGATATGACCTACTACTATACTTTAATAATTGTGTTAATAGTAAGCTGCGAATCTAAATAATCCTTTTACATTTAATACAGGCAATAGGTATATAACGTAGTACATATGAATATTCTCTGTGATTGTCTTGTAATGCTTGTGAGTTTGTCAAGAATTATTTAAATATTTTACCTATAAGGGGTGCGCAAGTTGGCTGGACACGTCGCCACTTGTAAATCTTTTATCGCGCCAGCCTATAAACGGACTTCAAAATAAGCAATCACGTTCTAATTCCACGCCGCACGAAAACTAAGGTAGTTTACGTGCGTGTCGCTGTTTTGGTTAGCGCCTTAACAACGAGGGGCTTCGAATTTGGTGGCCTTTAACGAACCACCTCATTAACAATTCATTGAAGAGAGCGCGTGAGCCGCCGGGGGTGGGTGAAAAGGCGAACAGGCGATGTGTTGCAAAATGAATAAATTGTGCCGAGAAATTAGGGGCAGTTCGCTAAGGTAACGGCCACTGCCTATCAATAATGCAGTAAGCTACGCCACGACCACTACAGCAGAGCCGGTATTGTAGCGTATATCGTATAGGCTTACAGGTCTATGTTGCCTGGAAGTTGCGACTACACCGCGAAACACAGCATCGGTAATGAGTTTGTCCGCCGCCGACACGATAATGCCATGGCAAACAGTTGCAATCGACAGTTCGCAATTGCCCCTTCATATACGAGTCTGGAAAAACAATTATACTCACGCTTTGCGACAATGATTATACCATCAAGCCATCAACGTTGATATTTTTAAAGTCTATATACATTTAGTTAATTCTAGCAATTATCGCACCAATTATTTTGATGTCATGTTAATTTTCTTGTAATTACAGCGGATTTTAATATTTCTCTATCTTTAAGATTTTATTACGATACAGATATTTTATTAGTTTTAGTGAAAACCTTTTTGAAGTGTTCGTATCTAGTAACAGCCTCTAAATAGTGTATATACAGAAGAGTAGCCAAAAAGTATAAAAAATGCTCGATGTACAATAATAAATAATACATCTCCATATGGGAGATATGTAAAAACTGCATTAGACAGATCTGTGCTCGCAAATGCATAAAAAACTCATTGGGCACCATATGCAGACGCAGGTGCCCCCCGTTCCCACACAACCCTTTCAGCGATCCCTCCTCTCCTCCTACTCACCCGCTGCCTTTCTAGAACTGCACAGACATTACTCTACAAGAAGCAAACGAAATATAACATCTATAACAATACCATTACATCTTAAATTTGAACCTCAAAAATGACAATCTTAGCCTTTTCTTCGTCCATTGCCGCCATTAGCTCCGAATTCTACCTGTTCCGATTATATTTATAGACGCTGTCGTGTCATTAGATTTATTATGGATATAATGCAATCCTCCATATTTTTTGCTTTGATTTGGACAATTTAAAGAGAGAAGATGATGCGATCAAACATGTTGGAAAATGTTCTCACATCTCCGCAAAACACGGGTAAGCTTATATAAATATTACGTAACGTGCCTTAACAAGACTAATTGCACACCTTTTCATTCAAGACTATTAAGACAACTACAAGCGAAAAGCCTTTTTTAAAAAAATATTAATGTACCACCACTTCTAATGAACGGAAAAGATCAATAATTCCGGCATACCTATCTACTGTAGAAGACGCTATAAACATAATATATTTAAGTCTTAATGATATATACAAGATACAATAATTACAGACCTTATGGTATATAGGTAAGTAAATAGTAATAAATATTGAAAGTAGCAGAAAGCATAAATAAATAATATAGAAGCATAGTTTTCTAATATTATAAATCAAAGTAGGTTTCTTCAAAGTAGGTTCAGGTCTGACTGTTTATATGCTGTCTGTCTATGCTTTACTGATGAACCGATTGTCATTAGAGTGATAGGTTGGACCCTATGGAAATACAAGATCGAAATCTATACAAAACATTAACTATTTTTCATCCCGGGAAATACATGTGATAGGTTAATGGGAATGCATCAACTAACTACTTTTGATCCCGGGACGCGATTTAAATGAAGTTTGCTGACGTAGTCGTAGATGAAAAGCTAGTGCAACATATCAAATGTTTTCTAATGTTCACTCGCATTATGAAAGTTATTATCATCTATATTTTCGTTGCTAGTTGCAAGTGTGCAGTCATTCGAGTTAGACGAGAAGTTTTACGACCAAAATCCGAGTCAAACTTTACGAGCATGTTAAAACAGCCATAACAGCGACTCGCTAATCTCGCTGCAAAATCTGACAAAAACACCGGACGTTTCGTTATCACTAACCGTTTTTGTGATGGGGTGTATTTTGTAGCCAATTAAAGTAAAGGGATGCCGGCTGTCGGCGGACAGGGCGTCCGCAATAAATCGCAACTCGCCTGGGTCCTGAGGCTTCCGCTGCCCCGGGATGTGACCCAGCCGTTAGCTTCAGACCTTCATAATTCACAAAAGGAAATTCTCATTTTGCCTTTGTTACAAAATAATCAAAACAAAATTAGCCACACTCGGTGACCTTTCTTTGTTTTATTCGTATTTATACCGTTGTTGTTTCAGAACATGCAAATAAAATGTATGCTCCGCTTTATAATTATGATATGCATTATTTATCACAGGACTCTTATTAATACATCTGAAAACATTTGAGATGTATCTCCTTGCCAAAATTGGAATTTATGTCATATAAGAAAGTTTTTTTAAATGTTGACATTTCACTACGCTTAAGGTATATTTTCGTTAGAACGTTACGCATATGCAAGCAAATTACGATTAACGAACACCTTGCGAATAATAATAATACATTATAGGCTTTATCGCGCGGACCCTCCCAGTGAACGAGTGGTCCGCGGCCGCGATTGGCCGGCGGTTCAAGCTGCAACGATTGCATGCAGATCGGCCGATACCATGCTTATTTAAGTTATTTTACCTCAACTTACATCTGCCCCTTGCCCTCGCGTTGACTTCTGGATTGGTAATTAACCACAAGAAAGTTCATTTGATTATGTATTGACAAGGAGTAACGGACCGAATCAGTCCAGGTTCCGATAACGAATTCAAATGTAGTGGAGCTATATACATTTTACTTTTATTTTTTATGCTAGAAAATATATATTTTTATTACTGTTATTGTTACGACACTACGCTGGAGGTCTTATTCAAAACTAAACTTTGGTCTAAGTTTAATGATTAGCTGGTGCATTTGCGTGTGTGAGAGTTGGGATTTATTGTAACTTCTCTTCCCGAGTAGAATTTTAAAATTTTCTTTTTATATTTATAGAATAACGTTGTAACTTTATTATCTACCAGTAAAATGCAGTCAAAAGTATGTATAATATCTATGGACATAACAAAAACTGTCAATTTTACATTACAATAGAGACTTCTGTATTAATGTCGTATGATATCATATGTTCACATAAATACAACCCTTGCATTAAAGCAGCGCAAATGCACTAGCATTATATTTGTTCCCATCAGTGGTCAAAAACTAAAGGATAGTCAAATATTTGTCAATCTGATATGTGCATCCAAGTGTTTCCGTAACCGATATTTCTCATTAACTTGGTTTGTTTGGCATTCGATAAAAAACGCGTGTCCAAGGGCGGACGGTGGCTAACCCTCTGAGGAGCAGCCAAACAGACAGATGGTTGCAGCTATGATTACATTATCAACAGTCATCATAGTCTAATGAATGTTGATCGATAGCTGCGCGAGGATCAAAAAGAAATCAACTTTAATGTATTTGCATGTAAAACCCATTCAGTACGAGTAAATTTAAAATTGATTAACTCATTGACAACTTTCATGATAACCTGGTTATTATTATAAATGCATATATACGATGTATAAGTGCATAAACCACGGAATCGATTTTGTCGAAATTTGGCCCTAACCTAGAAAGTAATTTGATATCGAAAAAGATGGCTGCGCACATTTTAAAGTGAGTCTAAGCGTTTGGGTCGCGGGCGGACAATAGTTAAATAATATTATACAAATAACGATGACATAATGCATTCCTCACGAATGTTAATGTAACAACAATATGCACTATAACAGAAGAACAAGGTCATCGATAAGAACACAATCTACATTTACCGCGACGAAGGTCGATTAAAATCGTAGATGCATAACAAAAATCGAAACCGAAAGTCGTAAGAACAGATACATATTGTAAAGTCACTGGAGCACCGGGTAACTACACAATTGTTCCGTTGATATGTGGCAACTAGCCAGTCATTTCTTTTTGGGACTCCGTACCACTATACCGGATTCGAGAGTGCCTCGATTACTTAATATGTAACCATTGATTCATTTGTTGGGTGAGCGGCATACTAACTTGTGTACAACAGTCAATGGATAGTGATCTTTGGATGAAGTATTAGTAGAGGTAAGTGTAAGGTATTTAAGATCCCGATGTGCTATGTACGTAACGGTGCATCAATGACTGAGTCACAGGGAACTGACCTAGGGGCATGCAACGAGTGCATTGACGCCGACACTTATCACTGGCATGCCTCTTGAGAGATAATGCGTAGACCATACGCATGCGCTTATGGTCGATGAATAACACATCTGTTTCCACGACTGACAGCTTCAGATTACTTTTACAGTTCAAATACACGGATAATGTCACACGGCACTGTGTGAAATGAGACTTTGTTATCACGTATCTTGAATAAAAATGTTTTAAAAGTAACATAAATATTATCAAACACCGAGACTGTCTCTATTTAATGCTACCATTACAAAATGTTCAATTAAAAACTACAGGGCATCAAAATTTACGTGAACAATAAATTATAAATCATCTAGAATATACAAATAGTTTATCAAATAGAAAAGGCGACGGAAATTTTATTATCAATGAATTATATCGTGAAATCGTCAACTTGACCGTAATTCGGTCGATCCGCCCAAGGGCCGGTGATAAGGCGGTTGCACAATAGCAGAATTATTTGCGGCGGCGCGCTTCGCCTTGAGATGAGCTACAAACAACTACAGCTAGCCGTCCGCTGAAACGTAACAATCGCACGCGCAAGTGTTTCCGCCTTCTTAATGATTGAGAATTTTACATGGCGGGAAATATCGTTGAAGGAAATAATGCACGCACAATAAATAATTAATAATATAATTTAATTATTATTAAATTATTATTATTATTATATTTTTTTATGGATTTTGTTGACTTATTTATTTCTCAGAGATCATTTACATGACCAAATGTAGAAGATCTGTAGGTGTAAAGCGTCTACTCAATAAGTGGAAAGACAATTAAGATCCGCAGGTTCACGCTAAATGCAGACGACCGATTGTTATCGATTATATTGAATAATTCTTAGAGAGACATATGTCTAGTAGTGGAGAGCGGCTGGTATAGCTGGTATAATGGTAATAATGTATATATTTGTAATTTCAGCCACTAACATTACCTTCTCTGCGCGCCGTAGTTGCGGCCGACCTCGTACAACATCGATGATTTTATTTTCATTAATAACAATTATCAATATAGAAAATTAACATTAAATCATTTGCAGATTTTGTTACTCCTACTTGTTGGTAAAAAAGTATACTAAAATTTGTACGCAAACAACTTCCAAAAAGAACATATAAGCTGGTGAATTGGCAGTATCGGCAAAGGCTCTGATCGCGACTGTACAATGCGCACACGCACGCCGCTGTAGGTACCGCGAAGTAGGTCAATGGCGCGCGTGACGCCGCGGCCCTTTGCGAGGGCTGCCTTGAACTGCCCTGTTATGAACGCTTGACTCTAATAATTTTCGCTCGCTCCTTCGCTAAAAATAAAAACAACACATTGTTGTAAACATCTATAGATCGAAGTTCTATTTCACAATTATTTTAATTTCCTGAAATATTTCAATAGTATATCTACTGTAATGGAATTATATGTAAATTTGCAACAATTCTTGCTCAAGAAAGTATAACAATTTCGTATTTTATATTAAAACAACAAATAAAGTTTACAGACAATCGTAAAGCAAATTATAATGTATACTATTATGTTAATATTAACATTATTATTTTAACAATGCTGTGAACGTGCAAACTTAATTAGACGTCATTACTTTCTACCATCTTTAAAGTCGTAAAGACTAAGCAAATGAATGTTCGCTGAAAAGACTCAACAAGTGTGTCTAATTGGGAATGTGTAGCAGTCGCTAAAGGGCCTAGTTTCGCAATGCTCCTCATTTCGTAAATTGTTCTTGATAGCGTCATCGGCAAATTGACTAGGTCAATAGGATGGTGCCCTACAAAATCTGCCAACGTAGTTTTATTTTGAAGAGCACAAAGAACTTAAAAAAAAAGTAATTACTAACTATTAAGCCGACAAGAGGAAACCTATCAGAAATTAAAAAAAAATTTCTCGGTAACACCTCCGCGTATTACATACTATGTGCGTACATTTTCTCAAGTTTTCCACTCAACTTTTTGATTATATATCGGTATAGCCATCCAAAATAGCGTAACTCAACTTCAACAGGACAAGTATGAGCAGCAACATTGAAAGACGAAGATGATATCGCTAAATTGATATCCTTAACTTCTCTATTTATCTTATTTCAATTAACATGCAAAGCATAATTTATCTAAGACACAAGATTAATGAGGTTTATTAGGCCCGTCAAAAAGGCGCCTCACTTACATCCTACACAACTATATAGTTATGTATGGTAAAGCTGCCCAAGCTACAGTATAGTTACTCGATATTTGAGCAAGTGATATAACCTCATGAGCATGCAAATTGAAGGTCTGAAAATAATAGTAGAATGATAGGCCCTTTAGCGTGCCGGTAGCAGCGAGCACGCGCAAAGACGATTTGCATAAGGGCCGTCGTCAATGTTACCACGAGTGGGCAATGGACTGAAGGTTTCGGCCTCCGATTCGACAGCGAGGCCCTTTGATCTACTGCTGACAAAATTATACTAGAATCACAAAGGTAAACAGCCAATTTATGATTACGTAATTCGCGCGCGCATATTTACAAGATCTTTAGTTTGAGATTCATTAAAGTAAATATGTATAGTATCCATTGAAATTTATCAGTCAGATGACGCCAAATACTGCATTACAGATTTCGCAGTATGTACAAATTTACAGATGCCAGTAAAATGGCTATCTACAAAGCTATATAAAAACGTGTATGGACTTATGGCATCCAGGCTGTGGGACACATCCAGATACTCGAAATGTTTCAAAGTAAGTCAATGAGAGCAATTTTCAACATCCCTCCCATGACAATAGATATATGAATTTGGACTTCAACATGCGAAAAGTAAAGGAAGAAATAGACTCAAATAGCAAAAATTATCAAACCAGATTATGTCAACACATAGATAACCTAGAAAACTGCGAGGAGTAGGCAGCATTAGATTCTCTCACCTCAAGAGAAATAATATACCGGAGCTACATAATTCGCAAACAAAGAATAGGAACTGCATCACGGGAGTATGTTCATGCTGAAGACACTTTTATCGATAATAGATATCGGCTACTATTTTCACCAAACACGTCTGATTCTTATGCCATTATTAAATAATAAAAATCCATCCTGTTCTGGATGCATATACTGCCATCTGTCGGTTTTGGGACCTTAGTCGCCTCTAACAATACCTGACGTAGAAGGCACTATTCTACTATGCCGGTACCACACAGCAATAAATACATATATTTTTGGGTACTAATACACGAATACTAATTTACTTTCAATAACTGCGAGAGATCCTGGCTATTTAAGGAAAAAAATATTTAAGAAGTATGTTTATATTTCTAAAAAGGATTAAAAACTACCTTCCAAGTAAACAACTGGCTGAACGATGTTATTTTGGCATCGAGAATTAATCCGGCGAAGGCCATTTTACATTTGACCGAATTTTCATGTAGACAGCTATTCTTATCGCACTTGCTTGCCATTGAGCAGAGAACATACAAGTAGCGACTGTTTTCAGTAAGGTCAAGTAAAGTCCTTACTCTGAAGTACCGATATTTCTCATTGACAACTATTATTAAGTACAACGGAATATGTTACCTTCAACAATACACTTAGTTTTCAGATCTCTCCTAGCTAATTGAGTAAAATGGAGTAAATATTTTATTTATCTATATATACATATATATACATACATATATATATATATATATATATATATATATAAACATATATAGAGTGAGAGAGAAGCTTACTGTCTGGCTTACCTACTTACTGACTAACATATGAACGCAGTGACTAATTTTTAAGGGTTAGAAACATGAAATTTTGCACTGGGTGTTTTACATAGGCGTACAAAGTTAGCATGAAACTTTACTGTTTCAAAGAAAATTCAGTATGAAGGTTATAAAACGCTAGTCACATTTTTCATTATTTTTCCCAAAAATATCCCTTAAGGGGAAAAAGATCTGTGCAGTTATTATAAAAGTTTTACAGTTTAGTGCGGGTGAGACCACGGAACACTGCAATTAATACAAAGAAGAACTTATAGACGTTTGTCAACATTGTAGACATGAAATTGTAGACTCTACGATTTCATTTTGTGAAAAGATTTAAGATATTAGTAGTATTGTGTTATTTATAGAAATAGTCATGGCCACTTGATTTGCTACTCAGGAATAACGCATCGTCAACTTAAATTAGATTTTTCCGTGTGCATAAAAAATATGTTATGGTTTACGAAACAATAGGCTAGAGACACAATTATTTTACTACGTACTGCGAACAATATCTCAAACTAAGCATTGGATAACATAATACAAATAAATTTTTAGGAGTACCCAGCAACTATTGATCCACGGGGCAAAGCGGGACATATTCGCGAGGCGAGCACAAGGCTGGCTTGCGCAAGAGTTACACGTGTCGCTCGCTGCTGCTGCGCGCGCAAACCGACCTCTTCCGAATACTTCCGATCAGGGTTGACTTCCTATTAGACAATTTCATGGGAAGTATTAAACAGTAAATGGAATTGATATGTTCAAATATTAAGTTTGAATCCTTAGATATAGAAGTGTAGAACGTATTCTTCAAAACCAATTCTCAAACTCAGGTATGACATATAAAGTCGAAAGTTACTATCAACGTTATCCTTAAGTTAAAATGCAACAAATTATTTATGTATATTGATTTATATATGTATACTTGTGATTAAATAGGAAATATATGAATGGTTTATTTTAAAAATAACAATGGATATATTTTATCTGTGTTCGCCAGCCCTGTTTGTGATTCGCATGCACAGCTCGAAAGGCGAAGGCAACGCGGAAATAACGCTCAATAAAAACAGCTTTGCACCTTGACTGGCTTGAATCAGACGGAATATGTAATTCACTTTAGACAACAAAACCAGAAAGTTCCAGTAAAGTGTTAATGGGTGAAGGCTGATGATACATCACTTGTAGTGATACTATTCGTTCTTTCTTTCTCGCCAATGACTGTTTAAATATATTTTTTAATTCAGGTTCATATTAAGTACCTATCTAGTTTTTGTAAGTAAATCATTCATAATATAAATAGCACTCGCCTCAATAAATAGCCCCCAAACTAAATAAATTAAATTTGATTTGAAACGACTTATGCCTTACCTTAAAGTCTACATTCTACACTGGCGACTTTGCAGCTATAATAAATTAATATCAAATATCTGACATTTGATGTCTAAACCTTAAAATGGATCACATAATGCATCCTAAATGCTGACTTGTACAGCACTCTGAAAGTTCTAAAGGTATCCAGTAATAGAGTAACGACGAATTAGCATAAGATGAATAAAAGAATGTCGCTTTACTACTATTGAATTTCGCTTTATTTCCCGCCTATAAAATTCTCCAACGTCCACTTAAACATTCTCTGTACCGTTTCTCGAGAGGCCGACTCGTGCAATTGAATGAACACATGCGAATTCATCGCTGACCTAATTTCACGAAGCGTTACAACCACACGCGTTCGTAGCGCTCGTAGTTTGACGTAGCAAAACGTCATACGCTTAATTATTATTTTCATATAATTTTTCGGTATTTCATTTGTAACGTTTGTTATGACGACTTCTTTATCCTAACTTCTTTTACAACACTTAGACTTAAACAAAGCACAAACATTTACCCAAAATATACTGTAATCAATTTTATTTGTCAGTGCAATGTCACATACTGTTCGATGTCGAATTTCAAATTTATCTTTCACGGCCAGAACCCAACGATTGGCTTAAATGACGCCATTAAATTGTATAGAGGTAAACACGATACCGCTACATAATTATTCGACCTTCATTGTATGTTTTAAAACAAACACCCAAAACATTCATCTTTATGACGTTAAATAAATAAACCTACTTTTGATAGAAACGCAAAAATATTTATACAAGTATTTATGTGAATTGTGTAAAAAAAATGTCTTTAGCTACATATGTGTGGCTGATTTGTATCATCTGATATTACGCAAGCATTTCCTAAAAAGTTAATTAGGTGAGTCTAAAACGGAATTGTCCAAGGCTGCATCCACCAAATCCGCACTCGGCAGCGCAGTTAAGTAATCTGTTATTCTGTCCGAGCCGCTGATGCTATCTGCGTTTGTAACGGGACCGAGTTGACGTTCCTACTCATGCATACTGCGCCCTAATTCGACCTATTTGCTACTCCGCTTAAGCGTGGACGCAAATGTTTTGTTGGTGCGATTTTAAAGACCTCAAATTTTCCACACCTTTTTTTATAAATAGGAACGTATTAGTTTTTGTTATCGACCAAACTGTTAATGTGTTAGTATTCTCATCTGACCTTTCTCATAGTAGAGCATAGTTTTAAGACTTCTATGAAAATCTATAATGTAGGCATAGGCTTACCTACAACTTCATCAACATACATTTTATAGATTCTATTCTATATTTAGTATTCCAAAATCATTCAGGTTCCAAAAAAAACTAATAAGATGCAAATAGATATTAAACACAAAGTATAAAAAATATTTTGTAGTTTCTATAACATTTTTCAATGTCTCTATTTGTCCTGCTCTAGAGATAAATTAGCAAGCCATATAAAGAAACAAAACGTAACTAAACTGATGCTCCAAATTGTTTGCGGTTATAGCTGGTTAGCTATTTCAACACCCAGTTGATGCGGAGCGTTATGCTAAGTAGAGTAGAGAACAAATTGCAAATTAGAACAACAAACTTTTTGGCATAAAGCTTTTTCGTTCTTCATAATTAATTATTCAACTCTTTCGTGAGAAGTTAAAACAGCACCTTTAGATAAGTAATATAAATATAATATTAATCACGTTAATAAGTTTATTTAATTATAATTATATGTAATAGACAGATACAAAACTTTTGTCCTGTTTAGGAAAGTTCTTAACAGGCTACTTAATATTCAATTAATCGGAATTGCTAGCCGCCTCAGAAGTAGGTACCCTTCACCCATACCAACGTAACTCGCACACTGATGCAACCTGAAAAGTAACAAACAAGTTTTATGTGTGCAACGCATGCTTGTGTGGACTGTACTACATACGCACACTAGTGCAATTATATCTAGGGATGTCGTTCTATTTGATATTTTACTGCAATTGAATATTGTTGTGGTATTTCTTTAAATAACATAATTTTGTGGAGCTACTATTACCTCAATGTCTAGAAAAGTGCAGTACCTCTTCGTGTTATTTGTGTTCATTAATCAATAATATTGGTGTTCAATAGGTGACTTATAGAACGTTCTAGTGTTACCAGCATAACCAACGTGACGAAACCCTTATTTCATTTAAATAGTTTTGATAAACCATAGCAGTCAATCTACGCCAACCAATAAATAAAATGGTAATAAAATAAAGGAACTGCTATAATTTCCAGTGTTTTACTACGAAATTAATAGGTACAGACACAAACAACGGATATGATAAATTCCTACTCGTGACTGTCAAACCCCCTTTCTTTATATAGGTTATGACTGAAAACAACCATTGGTAGCTTTAGTTATTGGCTATCATCGGTACAAAAGCAAAGACTTCCAATTTCTAATACAAGTACAATTTACTACTACTACTACTATAACTACAATCAACTACATTACAATTTATATCTATTGCTTTTTATCAAAATCACCTACACACGAGGTCTGGCAAACATCTGTCATTTCGCAAATTGCAATTTAGGGAATTGGCATTAGCATTTCGTAATCTAAATAAAACTTCCAAGGCTAGTGACCGCCTCGCTGGCAGCCCTGTCGAAGACTTTGTTTTGCTGTTGAGATTCGCGCGAGTGTTGCGCAAACGCATGGAGGCCATTGACTCGCGGCCGCCATATTGACGGCGCGCGCGCCTCTGTAATGGAGCGCGAATTCGGCTACTGTTCCGCGCGGTGTCGCAACCTAACGTTTTCGACGACATAACTAGACCAGTATTTGGATTGATAATGGTTGGATTATAGCATTTCATTGCTGTTTATGTTCGAATGTGATTCATAAATGTTTTAGATATAAGCGTCGCAGTTTCCTAATGACATGATACGTCAGAGATTAAAGCAAAAATATAACAGTCCTAATTAATTTTTTTACTGCTTCTTCTCCTATCAGAAGTTTTATTTAAAGTAGTTTTAGGACTATGTGTACATTTTACTGTCCTGACCAAACACTTTTAAGGTGAAGTGTAGATACCGCAAGACAATTATAAAACATCTAAGAATATATAGTAAGCAATACGATTCGTAACCAACAGTTGTCTTGTCACCCACCAAAGTAGTTACACCCAATTTCCTTCACTAAAAGCAGCAAGGCCCTCTGAAACTAATAAATTTCTTCCGCCGCGTACAGTGGGCCAACGCGCAATTTAATAATTTAATACTTATCGATTAAGCCGGTTTCGAAGGCTGCTATGTCAATGAGCTGTAGGCAATTGAGAGCGCGTCAATATTCAATAGAAGCAGGACTGATAAACTTTGTAGTTTTAATTGAATATTGTGAACAAAACAAGAAGTTTGTACGGGCGAAATCGAAACTTCTTTTGGCAGTTGTAGTTGCGCAACGATTTCGCGAATAGATAAGAGTAGATACCTACCGAGCGGCCCCTCCGTCCTCTCGCAGAATCCGTTTCGGCCTCTCTATCCCTCTTGCGTATAAAGTCAGTCCTCTCTGTCGCACGCTTTGACATAGATACCAAGCGAGTTGCGAAAGAGCGCGGATTATATAGCAGGTGGATTGTGCGGTAAACGAGTTTAAATAACTGCTTTCACATACCTATGAATACATAAGCGATTCTAAACGTTACACATGGAAACCGTTATTATGAATTTGGTGACGTGCGAATGTTGACAGACTTGTTCCGCGCCAATATTCGACCGATGGAAACAATCTCTGTCAACTAGTTCTGTGTGGTTAGATAGAAAGTATACCTACTTATAAGACGACGATATAAGAGATTAGTAAAAAGATTTTTTTATTCAATTAGCTAGTTATACTTCTATATTTTACCTGAGGTAGACCTCATACAAAGGCCGTCTGCATTGTAACCTCACTCGCCTATTTTTACCGCTAAACACCAATGTTCACATTGCTGTGTTTCTGTTTGAAAGGTGAGTGAGGCAGTGAAATTACTGGTGACATATTTTTAATGTGACATAATATTTTCAAGTCATAAGATTTGCAACGCACTATTGATATCATTGTGACATTACGAGCATCTTTTGACTTCTGTGTCGTTTACTAGGTATGAGGACCGTATGCTTGTTTGTCGAATAATTCATATATAAAAAATGTTTTATACAAAGTATATTCATCGTGTCATCAAAAAAGAACCGTAAACAGTAAGTAGTTTAACGACAGGAATATTGCCCATTTCCATTCTTGCATTCAAGCTACGCTGTTTCGGGTGAATATACCGCCATCTTTCTTTTACGGTGAATACCTAAGGCGCCTATTTTACAACACATGGTACAGAGGAAGGTACAATTTCCATTCCTTCTTAAACACCATACTTCTTCCCAACTATATTTTATGCGCGCAATTAATAAAAAATATTAACAAGATATTTATCTAGATATACCTACTCTAAGAATTTTACAATAAGAACTCGTTTTGCTGACGACTGAATCACGTGCCGAGAACAGCTAGTGTAAACTTACAAAGACAGACTTTACATTGATACCGTTAGCATGGAAACTCGTTTGCGAATTGCGAATAATCAGCTGTAGGCGGAGCCAGCGGCGTCCAATGCACGCCGACCGGGTCCGCATGCGCCTTGCGCGGCCTAGGTACAGGCGCGTAGGTACTGACGTGCGTGCGCTCATTCCCGTTGCTTCAGGGCTGCACATTCATTAATGAATACTAAAATATTAATAAATATACAATACATTTATATCATATTATCACGTCTTCTATTCTAGTCTCAAACTAAGGTTTTCACTTGAATTGTGGAAATCAGAATCGAAGATAGCATAGACAGCCTAATCGAATATAATAAAGTATTTTTGAGTTCGTAAGGGAGATGACCGGTTAATTTCTTCTTTAAGCCAAAAATAAAGTTAGAAACAAAATGGCCAGTAGTAGATATCGTATATATTAAATTTGATTATTCAGAGCAAAAACTCTAAATACGAAACTTACTAATATATGTGAACTAAAGAACGTAAAAATATTAACAAAATTTGTCTCTGTAGAAGGCAGGTAATATCTAAACCTTAACTTATATTGGCGTATCGAATATCATGTCTAATTCCAGCCGTATTTCAGCCAGCAGTATCAGTTACATATAAAAATTCACTCATACATAACAAACCAGATCCAAACTAGAACAACTTAACAAGTTTAATTAGTGCAGTATTATAATTACTTGAAAACAGGTGGATATAGTAGGGAGGACCGGGTGGGTCGTGCCCACCCCAGGTTAATCTAGCGCCCACCCCAGGATGTTAGGGCAGGTATCTATACGGGAAGTTGAACCTACATTGAGTGTTGACCGCGTGGGTGAATGCATCATCGCACAGCTCATGGCATGTCAAGGGTTCCTCAGAAAATTAACCCTATATGTACGCCAATTCTTGAAAGTAGATAGGTACGATTTTATGTCAACATTTTATGTTATTTTGGCATCGTCAACCCTGCTAGATGATTCGTGCGGCGCGCGACAGGGCAGCGATAGCCACCGATAAGATAAAAAATAATCGATATTTTCGCGCGATTCGCCGCTCGGCCGCACGAAAGGTCACTTTGGTTGCGAAATAATGTACGAACACGAGCGAGCCCCGATTCGTGCCACCGGCTATCGATCTGATAACGTTTATTTTCTAGTTTGCACAAAAAATGGTTCTCATAAACTGTGATAAGGGAACATGGAAGTAAGCCACGACAACGCCACAGTTTTTACAATTTTTCAACATAATTATTATCAAAATATCAACGGACAATCTTAGTTTACATAAATGTAAATACTACCTATTTATCTATTACTATTTAAATACATGATTATTTAACTAACTCATTTATTTTGTGCTCAATTCTCAAAGGCCATGTAATCTCTGCCAAAATCTTTATTTTACAAGGTAATTCATGTGAGAACTGAGTTCGTTAGAAATTGTTCGCAATGTTTATCTTGCTTCCTATATTACGTGTTATTGTTTTTAATGAATTCTTCGGATTGATATTAACTTCTACACTATTATATATACCTACATATAAATTAGCTCCCAGTAAAGTTTTATTATTGTTAACTGTCTGACCCGACAGACGTGAAGAAAGAAAGTGTAGGTATTTATTGTTCTAATGCTTTATGATACACAATATTGTTAGTTTTTTTCCTTGCGCGTATATAAACAGTTTTGTTGGTATTCAAACACGGGATCTGGCGACACATAATTTGCCATGTGAAAAACATGGATTTTCAAGGTTGATGCCACAAACACTAAGCCACTGCCTTTGAGATTTATTTATTGACATGGTGAATTCTCGCCGCACTGGAAATTGTAACCGTTTAAAGTCGAAGGGCATGTCGAAATTGAAATCAAAGGAATAAAGACGTCTTCGCCTTCCCTTTGAAAATATATATTATTTAATCTTAATTATACCAGTTCGAATTAAATAGTAATCGTTAAGACAGAACAAAGTCTGTCGGGCCAGCTAGTATATATGGATGTTAAGTATTATTAAGTTTTATAATATTTCGCGCGTTTTTTTGCATTTTTTCTTTCACAAGAACCATCCTTATCCTAAATAAAACACGTAATTGTGAAATCGGCCGTTCACGCGTGATGGCGTGACCAAGGGAAATAGGGATTCATTTTTATATATAGATGCAGATATAGATAACTTTAAAACAGTACAGACTACAAACAAAACATTTAACGTTGTTTTTATAAGCACAGTATTTACAGCACATGAAGTAGACATCATACAAAGGTCGTCTACATACTCGGTACGGTACCTTACTGTCACCGATTTTTCAGCCAAATAGCCAGTATTCGCAATGCTTTGTTCCGGTTTCAAGGGGTAACAGAGGCAATGAAATTACTGGCTAATGTGAAATAATATCTTTAAGTCACAATGTCAGCAACGCGCTAGAGATAACACTGTGATATTACGAGTGTCTATTTGCTGCGGTGATGCCTACCGGTAAGCTTGTTTGTCAATCTGGTCGAAAATCGAAATAAAAAAAGCATTAGAACAACCATTGAACACACCTACCGCCAAGAAGAATATCTTTAATATCTTTTTATGTATGAGACATTGACTATATGTTGAAAAATAGTATGTTCATATCAGCCATTGGATGTCCACTGCTGAACATCCCCAAGGAAGGGGGAATTTTAGCTACAATTGCCGCCCTGGTCAAGCGTGTTAGCAGTCCTAGAGCGCAACTTCCGCGACAGGGATGCTGTTGCCCAGCCCCGCCCTTTGTATTTGAGCTACACTATTTCGAATATACCGCCATCTGTCGGTTCTAGTACCTTGGTTGCCTCTTGCGACACCTGGTACAGGGCTCCCCCTATACCAGGAGTACTATTCAACTCCTGTACTATTCAACTTCACCGGTACCCTGCGGCTTGGTTAATGTTTGGAAAAATATTGTACCCATAGTTTAAATTATATGCTAACCGTGTTTGTATACATACTACTCATTTTGTATTAACATCAATCAAAATGCAAAAAACCGGATGATAAATTTAATCAATTTGGAGTACTTTCCTATACTGCTGACCAATCGATCAGGCATAGGGCTGCTCATTAATGAGTGGCCTGGCCCATCCCTCTAGCGGCGCCGGAATTGACGTCTGAGTAGTCCAGCAGTAGGTCAGTTAAAAAAGACTACATTAGTAAAGGTACCACACACACGTCGATGCATTCCTCTTGCACATTTACAAAATCATAACAAGTTGTTTTTTATTTTATCCATCCATCCAGAAATAAAGTACCAGTCTATTGAATAGCATTTTAAAATAAAGCAAGGTCTACTACAATTTGTTTGGCAACTGTATAAGGACCTCCGAGCTTCCAGCCTTTTATTCCTCCATGACAACGTACCCGCGCACCACCTAAATCAGGCAAAGGTCTTTTTCAAAATACACTAGATAATTTTTTGTTTAAGTGCCGAACAGTAGAAATATGACTTCTTGCTCTCCAGTTTACATTTAAATATTACCAAAAAGAGAATTCATCGTTTTTTGCAACCAAGAAGTATATGCAGTATATCTATTAATTAAATGAAATATTTAAAAAAATATTTTTACCAATAATCTATTATAAAGAATTCTAATAACAACAGCTTACAAAGAAAATGGCCATAAATTATGTTAACTGCAAATTGTTTTCGTATAAAATATGCACCGGCACAGACCACTTACAAATAGTTTAAAGAGCTACTTAGTGCCTTCAGAAGAAACGTTTTGCATAATAGGAATCTACTATTACGCTTTGAGTTATAACACAAACAAATATCATGTAGGTTTCTACAAATTGATGTATAAACACTAAGAAAAATGTTGTTGTGCTTACACAAAAAATATAAAAAATCACCCGGTGTGTTTTTAGATCTAAGTAAGAAGAGAATAAAATATTTTCTAGTTGTGTGTGACAAAAATAAAACAATTTTTCCTCGAGTTTTGGCGCTTACGTACCTTGCTTTCTGTGCGTTTTCTCAAGAATCTCTTCATACACGAGACGAAGACTGCAGATACTGTAACCACCTCACTTACGAAGATACTACTAAACGCCCTCAACTTGTTCCGTGTAAACTTTATAGTGCATTCCCCGTTAATTCTTGTTTTCCCTGGGGGTCAAAAGTATACTAAGTTGTCCTCTGCTTCTAGATTGCCGCAATGCAAGCTTTATGTCGATACTTTGTAAAAATATAATCAATTCTTTCGCATGGAGTCGCATTATTTTGTTAGTTATTTGTCTATTATATGACAAAGATTTATAACTGCATTAGATTTTACAATAAAAGCCAGACAGGGTATCAGGCTTACCGATTAATTAATTTAAAAATTACGTTAAGAGTAAGCTTATTTCTAAAGCATATTATAGTGTTAAAGATTAGGTATATTAACGATAAAACTGGCTGGAATTAAACTACTCTAACCTAGCTTTGAAACAACGGCTTGTTAGCACTGACGCCGGTAGGGGTTCCATTAACACTAACTGTTTATATTTACCTTTATCACCACCAGTTTTTCTTTAGGTGGCTCGTGTAATGAACCTGCATTAAACTTAGTTTTAAGACCCGTCTGAGTCTCAATTTCATAAGATTCTAAGTGCATTAAATAGTTTACTGTATATATCCTTAAGTTATATACCTTAGCTCCAGCAATATGTGGCTGGGACTGCTTGTTTATATAGGTATAGTGTTTTAATCTGTGCTTGCAGTATATTTTTTTATCGAGACATTTGTTTTTTTTTCTCTTAATTTTAAAATCACATTTTACAGCTAATAAAACAAAGTGCAACAATCGCTTTTAAATGGAGTCTACCCCCATAGCATTTCCATCACGCCAAAGCCGCCAATTTCCCACGTCGGCGAGGCGACACGGTGACATTGACGAGTGGGGCCGGCTACATTATAAATTAGGTAGTTCCCTGCATAGCAATACACATGCAATAATATAAGCGGTTTGTACAAATCGTCTTGTCCATTCTAAATGCACCGCACGATAGACAGCCTTTGCGAAAGTAGATTCGATAAGTGTTGGGTGGGAGTTATGCTCAACTTGCTAAATCAATGCTAACTGCAGAAAACAAACATGGGCAATATCGATATTCAGTTTAATTTCATTGTAAAAGATATACTCAAAAGCTACATAATTTCATGGAATACTAATCATAACTGTATAATACTGGAATCAAGTAAGGCCTCAAGCATTCTATAAAATTCTTAGAATATTTCACATACTGAACATTATTAAATAAAGTATTAAATAAATTTAAATATTAATAAAACATAAGCTGTAATTTCTAACAAGCAGATCGTGCTTATTTATGGTCAAAATTGTTTTACAGCTCACTGAGAATATCTCAATACAACTGACATTGTATAATCAATAACCAATAGTCACCATTAATATGGCTATCTTAAATCGTCAGTCAGAAAATAATCCGTGATTAATGATCGATAAGTGTCGGTGGATTTTGCGATGCTCACTCCAGAGCGAAGTATAATTGAGTGATTTATGAAGTAGCAGCCGTTCCGTTTGACACGGCCCGTTGGCAAGGCGTTGAGAGAATCTCGCTTCGACATATGCTTCAGTTTTGCACCATTAAGCTTTCATTTACTAAAATAACATTTTATGACAGATGCAGTATTAGCGCATTAGTGAAATAACTTAAAACTACTAATGGATAATGCAAAAAATGCCAATTCTAGAGCCATCAGTACAGTTTTTGATTTGAAATTGGGCGCTGATCCAGACTTTGGTTTAGGGAAATAAATAAATATGAATTTCATATTTTTTTAGTCTTCATTCTTGTTTGACTACTTCAGTTCTAGAGAGATAAGTGAATTTTTTATTATCGGGATTAAACATTGAATTATGGTATATTGAATTGTGCTGTCAATTCCAATTTCAATCACAAAAAGAGTAAATTGTACGACTGCAATTGAATTGTGAAATATTCGAATAGGACATCTTTTTATCGCGAAAGAAAATTGAAATACATATGAAATTGGCGTTTTGTACTTGAGGTATATATACCTACATATATATCTATTTTTCAATATATATAATTAATCAAAGTATGCACTGTTATTATCTATGTACTTTTGCCATCTCACAGGTAATTCATTGATACCTTTACTAAAAAAAATATGGCAAGAATCAATAAAGTCTTTAAAAGCGGTTTGGACTGCCGTTTCAGTGTTGAATATTTTTCCTAGTAAGAAGTTGTCCAAATTCCGAAAAAAATGGTAATGTAGGAAGGTCCGGGGAGTACGAAGGGTGAATGTCGCCGACATTCCAATTGTTGCTAATCAAACTTAGTGGCTATTCGTTGTGCAGTGTGTGGTCTTGCGTTATCGTAAAGCAGCAGTAGCCTAGAGCCATTGACCAATCTTGGTCGTTTAGCATCTAGTTCTTCCTTCATAGTTTGCAATTGCTGACAAGATATCTGTCACTGTCACTGACTTAAGAAATCTGTAGTAGTAAACGACACCCGCGGTAGTCCACCAAATACTCTCAAGTAACTTTTTCTAAATCAATTTTCGTTTAGGACAAGATTTGGCTGGGTCTCCAGGGTTCAACTATTGCGACGAGCGCTTCAGAATATCGTACAGTATTCACTTATCATCACAAGTAATGATTTGACTTAAAATCCCTTAATTATTGTGTCGGTTAAGCAAATATCACAGCAGTCGACGCGTGTTTGCAAGTTCGATTCACTCAATTTATGAGGTATGGTAGGGTGTCCAACAGTGATACAGTCGGACACAATGAAACAGCTCAATATTTAAAAAACGTGGAGTTGCGAAATAGTGCGCCATGTCTTGTCCGGACCCTTTTGTGATCCCCCTGCACCAGCCCAGTTTGCGTGCGCGCCGCTTAGAAGAGGACGTGTTCGTGAAACTTTTTGTGATCTCTCGACAAAAAAGTAAGAATTTTCTATTATTTTTACACATTTTTCATAAAATTATACAAGCATATTCCCTATTTCCGAGAATAACGTGGTAATGTAGGTACAAGTATCATACATTTACGTGGCTTATGTAAAATATTAATACTTTCCGTTTTAGTCAATAATTTTTAAGGTTTTTAAAATATAACCCGAGTGGTCAACAATGAAACTGTTTGGGGATGGACACAATGTTTCATTGTATACTACCTTGTTTTATTGTATACCACTGTCATAATTAATGTGGTTGTTCATAATGATTTTATTTTTTTATGTTTAATGTTTTATTAATGTAAATACTTAAATTACATTTAAGTATTTACATTATTTTCTCTTTTGCCAAAGATGCCGCGCACTTAATCTACAAAAAGACAAAAAGAAAAAAGGGGGACCACACGTCAAGAAACATGCTTCAAGCTATTCTACTCGTATTAAACAGACAGGGATTAAGCGTAAGAAAAGCGGCCGAAGAATGTGATGTAGCATATGCTACAATATTTCGATATATTAAACAAATGTCAGCATCAGTACTGCATTATTACAAACTCAAAGACTAACTCCTAACTATGACGTCAACAAATTTTTTACCGACGCTCGAGAAGGAGCGCTCCAAATTAAAGGAGCTACACAAACCAGATTCCTGAACCAGGATCTAGTTCTCCAAATATAGCGATGAGATCGCGTTTCGAAGAAACTTCTGGGAGTGAACTGAACAGAGACTTGACCCCGCTACCCGTTGGAGCAAAACCTGGAAGTTCTGGTATTCTATCTAGATTTATAGCTCTTGAGGAGTTTATGCCTGCTTTGAATGCTGGGCCATAGACTGGAAAACGTAAACCAAGAAAGCTCGGTAAAAGCACGATTGCAACGGATTCCCCAGAAAAACATCAGATAGCTGAAGATTGTAAAAAGGCACAAAAAAAATCTGCGGCAAAAGCAATCAAGCGACCGGTTTTATCTGACAATAAGGGAATAAGGAAATCTAAAAAGGCTAAGACTGAACTGTCTGAAGTATCGAGAAAGATGAGCCAGAAAATAAGTGCTTAAGTGAAACTGATTTGAGTGGACTAGACGATAAAGTAGAGCTTGATGAGGATGAGAAGTTGTCTTTGATTACAGAAAATTTTAAAATACTTAATCGTGTACCTGTGGAAAATGATTACGTACTGGTTTTATTGGATGGTAAAAAACTAAATGTTTATTACATCGCAAAGATAATTGAAGTAATTCTAATAAAGTAGTTCTAATAAATTTGGGGTTTCGTTTATGAGACTGAAAGTTAAAGACATGATGCAATTCCGCATGCCATTGGAACCTGATCTTTCGGAAATTGATATGAAAGATGTAATAATGATTCTTCTGCATCCGCAAATCAATGGTACTAAAATCTGGAACTCAACCTTTGTTTTTCTTGTCCGTATATCACCAAGCATAAAGTTGCGTTAAGTGGATTCGTCGTATTTTTATATCGTAGTAATTTATTACTACTAGGCACCTACTTGGTTCTAAGTGCCATTAGTTCCATATTAATTACGATATTTGTTACTTTGGGACTAATTAATATAAGGACTATTTTTACTATTAAATGTTTATACTTAACGTAGGTCTGTGCCTACAGCTTAATGTGATTTTTGTAACTGAAGACTTATAAATCTTTGTAACTAAGTATTTAAATTGTTAACTAATTATTTAAGTGTTTTTTAACACCAGAGTCTAATTAAAGAGTGCCAAGAGATTATTGTTTTGTTGTGACTAAAGGTCTGAAAAATATTATGTTATTAAAGGTTGTATTTACGTGTCTTACAGTAAATAATCTTTTTTTGATTTATAATTAAATGTTTTGTATCATTTACTTATTCAAACGTCAACATTAAGTTCAAAACAATTAGTAAAAAATATTGTCTTATTGTTGAATAAAGGGCGTTTCACTGTGTACACACAGGTGGACACAATGAAACATTTGCAATTTATCAAAAAAATCCTTTTTGTGAGTTTGGAATTTAATAATTATGAAAACGATTTATGCAATTTTATACCTAATTAAATAAACTATCTTGCTGTAAAAAACTTAGATCCATATCTAAAGAAATGAAATTAATGTGTAACTTTGAATTTTTGGTGTTTCATTGTTGGACACTTAACCCTACTCATTGTTGTTTTACTTTCCCGATTTACTTCAAGTGGATTAATACAGTTTTTTCACTTACCCCGAAGTCTGCAGCTCTTTCTGAAGTGCTCTGTGGTGAATGCGCTTCCACAATAGCTTTTAATTCTTTATTTCCTCTTTAATCTCCAGCCGACCACGGGATTGGTTCTGAAGGTCGAAATTTCCTTAACGAAAACTTTGAAACCTAAAACGTACCGTGCTAACTTTTGCGACACTAGCGCCGTACACATCATTAATCCTGCGAGCAGTTTCTTGAATACTGGTGCCACTGCAGAACTCAAACTCGTAAATATACCGATACATCATGTTTACGATAGTGGGGTAATAAGCGACGCCAAAGAAAAAATAATAAGGAAAATAACAAATGAATGACTGTTTTCATAACTTATTTTTTGTGCGAAAATTTGAATATGATATGTAAGGACCTAATAATTTGTATTAAAACTTATGTTAAATAATTTTCAACCGTACAATTCAGTTAGCTCATGTTTAAAACTATATTATATTGTACCTCTAGCCACCACTAAAACTACTTATAATTTTACTAACCCAACGTTACGTCTGTTAAATATGAATCCGTTTAGATAATTACTATTGAGGCCATAATATCCAGAAGCCTTATTTATGATTGATAAATATTCTAATCTGACTTTAAGAAGGTGCATCTCCATTGACATCGCGTAACGATAAATCTAGACAAAACGTCGCAGACACTTTTTCGTTGTCAATTATAGTAATGAAAGATTACAAAAGTACATTGCAAATGTACGAACGGTTACGAATGTACCAATACTTGTAAACATACTATCTACTACCATATATGTAGATGAGCATTCTATTTCAAACTTTCAGCAGATGAACCAACAATCATTAAAATTTTTAGAAACGTAAACATTCTAGACAACTAACTTATATTATAAACGTAAAATTTGAGAGTATGCATGGATGTATGAATGTTTGTTACACTTTCTTGTCAGAACAGTTCAACGGAAGTGGCTGACATTGTACAAATAGAAATGTTTCTTTTCTTTTCTTCACTAAGGTGTCAATGTATTTTTGTACATAGTGGAAGTACATTCATTAAAATCGATAACACTATTTTTTTTCATTGTTAAATTTTATTGACATGCAATATGAGATCCGTGTAATGGAATGGTAGAATGGAAACGGTGCAGGCGAGTCGAGCATAAACAAATATTATAAAGCAGATGATCATCAAACACTTCGACGGCCCGGACCTACCAGACGCTAAACTAAATGAAGCTAGACGTACGGAAATAGTTCACTTTTTCGCCGCTTACTATTATTCTATTGAATTTACAATTGGGCTTTATCAAAATAAAGATTTGAAAGTAGCTATCGTTAAGCAACACTAGTAATTCTTATCATCACGTACCTAAAAAGGTTGTTTATATAAAGGCTGCAAACTGCAACACCCGATTTTAATAATAATAATAGTTTATTTATTTTCTCTACTAGGTCTTAAGAAAATATATTATAGAAGAAATACTTGACAATATACATTATTGTGAGAGACTGATTCTTAAACTAAGCAAAAAAATGCCTGTTCATTAAGTCATCAGGATCGCACCCCTCAGACATAAATCAAAATACAACATCATATTTTCAGGTTCTTATCTATCTTAATACTTCATGATTACGAAAATACAATAGTTGAAAAAAAATAAAAATAAGAAAATTAAATATATCGTCGCGCTTCAATAGTGTGTGTGTTTATGTTTGTGTGTGCTTAGGAGACTATTTGGAATAAGTCTTCCGTTTCATCGAAAGATAAAGCAAGAAGCCACTTTTTTAGAATTCGCTTAACAGGTACAAAATGAAGTTTGTAAATATTTAGTCTTTTATTCGTTTTTTCAAGAAATGCGAAAGACCTTTAAGCGAAGGCGGTTTTAAATTAAGGTGACTGTAGGCAAACCTTATATTTTCTTCTTGTATCAGATATACCTGGATCGTATACAAGTATTTTGTGATGTTTTAACAGGAGTGCATGAACCGTAAGTTCCTTACTGTAAGTACTTCACAGGATTTTTATAATAAGTAGGTTGAGAAGCAAAATAGACGGAATGTGCTAACTTTTAAGATAGCACCCTGTGCTATCTTAAAAAAGGTGAAAAGGTGATCAAAGATTGGCATAAAACGACATATATTTGTTTCAAGACATTTGGATCTAGAACATACCAGAACATACCAGTCTGAATATAGCTTTTAAATGTAAATCTATTATGTATTATGACTCCTAAGCATTTTGTGTCGTCGAAACATTCTAAGATAGGACATGCACATTATTTACTTGTTAGGCATTCATGCACTTGAATTGCCATGTATTTTGGAACCTCACAGTTATTGCAATTTTTCCAAATAATTGTAAAACACATATAAACAGTTTTGTTAGAATTTAGAGTAAGTATATTATATTTTAGCCATGTGATAATATTGAAAACCTTTTGGGCTGACTCAAGAATTCTATTCAGTGACGCTTCCAAAAATAAAAATACAGTGTCGTCAGCGTATGATATTAGTTCCAGTAACCTTACTACTGACTTCATTAACATGTGTATCCCAGGTTAAGGAAGAGTCGATAAATAAGGCCAAGATTCTTAATGCATGTGCTGTAGGGAACTACCACATTATTAAAAATAATTTCTGTAACATTTTTAAACTGGATAATTGCCGTTTACTGCCCAAGAAATGGCTTGTGTCTTGGATGGGTATCAAAATTAAGACTGTTAGGCGGGAGTATTCTATACCAACTCTTACTTCATCCAGGATATATAGTAGAGCTGTTGTAGTGCTATGTCCTGTACGAAAACCGTAAAAAATATTGATGTTAATTTAAATCAGATGTTTTAAGCATATGTTAAATTTATTACTTGTTGACAATGACTTTTCTATTAATGTGTAATTAAGTCAATAGTTTTACTTTTTTGTAACTGTCACGATATTTCCTTAAAAATATAATTTTCTTTCACACATATACATAAACTCGTAATTTTTTTATATCGTACCCATCAATCACTTACATGTGTGATGGATAAATGTGATAAAGTATTATTGTAACACAGCAATTAGGTACAATTAGACAGAATTGCACCAAACTGCTACAGCTACTTAGAAAATACGAAGCGTTCTCACTAAACCATATATAGTCCCATTCGCTGAGTTGAATATTTTTAGTAGTAATTAAATATTTGAAAACATAACTAGGTATTATTGAAACCCGTTAACCATAAATAACATTATGAGCTTCCAGTGCCGTGAATGGTAATCACCTATAAACAAACACAAACCCCACCAAGGTGTACAAACATCGTAAAATTATATGAATGTATGAATCATGAAAAAGCTTAGTACTCAGCACGTGCTATCGATAAAGACCATAATAATACATGACAATTACTGTAAGTAATTGTTCAATGTGTACCTATATCTTGGAAAACCGCCTTATGCGCATTGTTAGTAGTTTGGGACAACGGAATTACGGAGTCTGAACTGATATAAATATAGACAGAATCGCGGGTGGAAAGCTAGTTCTAAATAAAAATAAATAAATAAATTGTCATAAATTAATTCTTGTGCAGTTTAATGAAATAAGTGTAAATATAAATTAACCAATAAAGGCTCAACACGATCTGCAAATAGCACAATAGGTACAGATTAATATTTACTTGCATCTCTTTGAATATCATGTTGAATGGTGCACGCACAATGGTAAGATTTTTAAAAGTCGGACTCTTTCGTGTCTTCTTTGAGCATAGAAAATCAAAAGTCATATCATGTCAGGAATTAACAAAAATGAATCCGTAAAAAATATTAAGATTCGGTCACAGGTAGGGGTTGACTGGTTTTGGGTCACTATTTTGTTTACTATTTAAACTTCGTAAAAAGTAGGTAAATCGCAGACTTGTTGGCGGGGAATCTCGCCATGATGAGCGACCTTTTTATGTCATTTTTTCAACGTCTGCGCACAACGCAGGTTGAAGCAGGGACGGATTTGGTAGGTTATTAAGTTTTTTAGAATGAAAAATCTATGACTATACTATAAGTAATTTATTGATTTTAGCGCAAAAATTAGTATGTTTGTATCCTAAATAGTATATATATACCTGTATTCTAAATCAACTCAATGTGCAAATACATATGTACTCCTAAACGCTCTAATGAACCGTCATAAGGGAGTCAGCGCCCTTATATAAGTACTATAACCAAAAGCTCAAAATATTTATCGAGTAGATGGTGGTTTCTTTAAAATGTAATCGTCGTCATAATCAGAATAAACATTCCACGTGGCAAACACTTAAGTTGCTGCCGTTAATTAAAGCGTATTATAGCCGCGTACCGCGCTCACGAATCCGCCCCGCGGTTCTGTTGAGTTATTTAATAGTATTTTTTGTTGGCAGGCGATTGCTCCGCCACCCTTGGTCCCGCGCAAAAAACCCTCACGAAAACTCCGAGGATCGTGGCGGGAGGAGGCCGAGGTGGGGTCTGAGGGGGACCTCGGGCACCTCAGCGATCACTATCGCACGCACCCACTGCACGCACTGTCCTATAGCTAGCCACTTAATTGTTTGTGCGGTCCTTAAACTCTTCATATGGCCCTTGGGCTCTTTGCTAAGATGCAGTGAGAAATTCATATTGCCAAATTATTGATAATTTGAATAGTCTTTCTCTATAACTAATTCATTCCAGCAGCCAAAGCCATTCAGTCAGCTATTACCAAGTAGTCATGTAAAATCAACCAATTTTAAAATACTTTATTCCATAATTACAATTCAATTCAATTACATCATTGACTTGCTATTTTATTAAAACAAAATCTTAACAAATATTAAATTTGGTGGCTAACTTTTAAGCTTTATAACAAACAAAAAATGCATGATCCATGTTCGATTCTTTACCTGGAAAAGCTTGCACTTTCAAGTTCTTTTTCTAATTCCAGACGTCGCCATAGTAATACGTCCTCTGTTAATTTAGGTTTAAGTTATTTATTCGAGACTAATCGATTGGATTGTTTTAAATGCCTTGTTTCCTTTTTAGTTTTCTTATCAAATTAGCGATTCCATTAGCCTGCTTTTGAGAGTAACCGGTTTTAATGCTATAGATGTGTGGTATATTTCACTTTATCAGGTTGCGTAATTTATACACATAAATTATTGCAGAATGACGATAAATTTCACAATAGCAATCATCATATTCGTATTTTAATAGACAACTGGCTCTACAACAGGTGCAACCAACCTGTTCTCTTCGAAAATGACAGCAAAAACTCTCACTAACCCTTTAATTCCCACCACGGAAGGGATCGCCGAAAACCTCGTAGCATTATCCTTCCATTAGCATTTAATTCGGTTTTTCATGTTCTTCTTGTATGAAGTATGGCGTTTGTCATATCCAGCTGACCATCTTCTAACTTATGATATTTTCATATTTTTACCTCTTAACCTAAAAATTATCCTCGCTCCTTTAAAGTTTTATTATAATTATTAACGTTTAATAATTTCTTTGTTAGATAATCAAAATAATTAGTAGGTACACGAAAATTATTATCTGGCAATAAAACTAGATTTACAAAATAAAAATACCAGATGCGCATTTCCTCTGAAGTCTAAGCACGGCTGCAAATCTATTAGATTACTTGTTAGTATTAAAATAATAATTTATAAACCTTACTCAAAACCCTACTAAATGATTGTGTGATTTACAAAGAATGTATAGATAGAAATGCCATCTTTTGCGCGTTTGTCAGAGTATGTGGTGCAAAGCGCAATCGTTAAGCCATCTCCCTACTACGCTCTGACTAAGCCCTCTAACTAAAAATAAATATTTAAAAGTCGGCAGCAAACTTCGATCGTTTGGCGAGTTGATTTTGCCTAAAACTTTTTGTTACTGCACAAAAATGCGTAGCGTTGCGTGCCGATCACGCAATGGGGGAACCTCATTAAGGTAAAAAGCCGAGTGCAAACGACTAATGGCGAATTACACGTGGGGGAGCGATAGCCGATAATGCGCCCGCGACCCGCCAACGCACAACAACAACCAACTATTTGATAATTTAATTTATGCATGATGTGTACAATAAAAAAATATTTGCTTAAAGATTAAATACATAATATATGTTTATGAACACCCTTGTATATTGCATGAATTTAACTGTAGACTTCTTACATTACGTAAAGTTTTCAAATTCGGAAAATAATATTGTTTAATTTTTTTTTTGTTATTTTGAAGTGATATATGATTGGCATACACTCTTTTTGGTATTATTTTACCATTATTTATACTAATATTATAGAGATGAGAATCTCAGGAATTACTGGGGTGATTTGAAAAAAAATGTATCAGTATTGAATAGACCATTTATGAAGGAAGGTTAGGCTATAGGTATAGGTAACATTACGCTACGACCGATAGAGACGGACCATCAATGACACTAGGTTTAAATAAGCGCGGGTGTAACCGCGGGCATAACTGGCATTTTATAAATACATAATTATAATATTAGAATATATCAACTTTTCCAAACTTATGCGTCTTTTTGTGATCTAGAGACATATTAAACACTAAAAATCACCCCTAACATTTACTAATCTAAATCAACACATTAAAATCATTGAATAAGTTGAATTAGTACTTCATGCAACTGCAAGAATGCGAAGTGCGTGTTAGGAGCGGCAGGGTGAGGGCGGGAACGGCGAGGGGTACGGGGGACGGAGTGCAAGCTATCAGCATTTCGGCGCGTCCGCGCGTCCCCGCCCCTTACCCCGCACGCCCCGCCAATTCGCCCTACACTGCAGCCCGCGACGCTCCCCTCCTTAGCCAGGCATAACCTTGAAAATAGTTTTTACCAGACAGAGGGTATTCACCCCGAACCCGAATTCCGGGCCGGTTGCACACTGCCGCTTTTCTAGCAGCTCTATCGAAACTAATAGTGCAAGTTTATATCCAATCAGTTTAGTTTTGCTAATCCATGACCATATATACTAGATTATAAATGTCGCTGATATTATAATACTAAAATTTGTTATCGTCGGTTTTAGAGACAATTGTAAGAAATTTCTGCAAATTGAATGTATTCTTTTTTTACAAGAAAATATTTTTATATTCTGAATATATATAGGATTAATCAAAGTTACGTATTTGAATATAAAATTGTATATTGCTGTTTAAATCCCGCAATGTGTATGGCTAAATAAGATTCACGTAGTGAGTCCACACAGCGCACGCCGAAGGATATTTGACTATAGTTTTTTAGGTGAGTCGTGGCTTGCTGGCCGCAGCCGGGATTTGTTTGTGAATTGTGCCTCCCACTCCGGGAAGGAATTTTGATGCGATACGAATTATGACAGATTCGATTTTGAATAATGACTTGGATGTTTTCTTTCCATGAGCATCATAAAATTGGACCTATGCATAAACATAGAATAGAATTGGATTTCTAATCGATGGTGTTTGCAAATTCTTGCTCTACTTTTGAGGTTGATGGTGGGTACACAGCAATTTTTATGCACGCCTTACACAGTATCATGATAGGTACTCTCTCAAACGAGTTAGTACTATGATACTGTAGGTAATCGAATCTGTAAAGAAATTTCTATATTATTTACAACATAACACTGGTCATCGAATTAGATGCATAATGAATTAATCTAATTGAAATTTACCTGCCTTATTAGATTCGCTAATATAGTGCGTGGAACAAAAATCACAGCCACTGCCAGTATAAAATTCCTTTCGTAGCGCAACAAATAAGAAAAGAAATTTAGGGTCACTTCATTTACCTACCTGCTATGCAAGTCGTGCGCGGGAGATGGGGAAAAATAAAAGACAATCGCCCTGCCGCCATTATACATAAGCAAGCGAGGAAGGGTAAAGCCGCGCAAGCAGCAAAAAAGGTAAAAAACAACGCAACTCGCTCTCCGCGCCTACGCGGACGCCTGCCGACACGCCTCCATAAAACTTTGCCTACGTAAAACTTTATGACATTCGATGAAATCTTATCCCGTGTCCGTTTGTCTTTGCTTACGTCAATTAAACAAGAAGTCTTAAAGCATTGAGTGTTAGTACATTTTTAAACGTTTGTCTGACGACTGCGACATTTAAAAAATCGAAATGTCGCTTAAAGACTCCCTTAATTATTAAATTTTTCCTTTATTAAATACTTATACCCTTAGTTTCAATTACTTCTCGAAGATACAATATGTAGATGTGTATAATAGTACAAAAGTAATTACAATCATAACTTTAGTTGAGCTTTTATTTAAAACTGTAGCGCGAAAGTTTGTTGTATGATGAGACAAGCGCAAGACGTTTTTTACTTATGTCATTAAAGACCCAAGACGGTATCACGTCAATAAATGCACGTGCAACCTTCATACACTCCAATAAAGGCGTAACAAGCTCATCGAGATGCGGGCGGCCCTCCCGTTATCTAATAACGAGTATGCGACGCTCCCGCCGGGGTCAAAAGAACCACGATAACTTAAATTTCTCTTTTACATTATCTGTGGCAGTAGTTGAGAACATATTTTTAAATTGCATAGAACAGCTATAAATCAACTTGATTACAGCGGTAACACCCAACCATAGTATCGGCTTGGTCAGTTTTATTCAGTACAAATAATTTTATGCATCTTTGTGATTTGAAAACTAACAGCTTTGGTTGTCAGTCTAAGTTGGAATCTAAAACTATTTCTCCACTTTTACAGCGTTGTAAAAATATATAAACATTTACCAAACAACCTTATAACCTTATTAAACGCATATATTCAAAATAGGACGCTTTCTGTTTTGTAAATTTTATAACTGTAACGAAAGAATGAATGACCAGACTATAATTTTCCACAAGCAAGACAAAATTTTAGAGAAACCTAAGCGTAAAATTACTGCCATTATCATCGAAGACAGATCGTCAACATTTTCGGGGGCCTCTTTCCGAGTTTTACGCTTCAATCCTTTAAGGATGAGTCGTGTAACTTTTTACCAAAAAAGCGGGCGGTCATGACTCGCCGGTTACCGGCAACCCCCGCACAATGCACATTTTGATTGGTGGCCGGCTGGCCGTGGAGGCAAAAACTTTCCAAATGACTACTATTATGCCTCCACTATTTAGTGCGTGCATGCTCGCCTTATGAAGATCACAATCGCTCCTCAGACGGTGCGCTTCCTGACACAGTAACATGGAATAAGACAGATAAAAAGTCATGAATGGTTTTTTATTGCTAATTATGTAGTCTTATTTTTATGCAATTTTAGTACGATTTGTAAGATATATTAATTATTCTCATGTCCTAATCATATTCTTCAATCAAATATTTAATACGTGAAGGAGATTCATTTATGCATAATAAATTACTATCACATTTAAAATATCATGTGCGTTTATTTTACCACTTTATATATTAAAAACTTAGGTTACATAGATTAGATTTATTTTAGATCAAAAACACTAAATGACATATGGTTTGTCAAATTTAGGTATTTGTTTCTTATTGGAGTCACACTATATAATTAAGGCTATATCCATCCAATATTAAAGTAAATCTATGAGATTAACTAGTAATTCAGTTAACTTTCCTGTCATAATGTTTTAAGTCGTCACTACCCACAAAGTAATATGACATCCAATTTACCAAGCCGATGTCGTGTACAAAAAACAATTTGGTCTTAGATAAAAGCTGCAACGTAGTCGGCGGCAAAGCTCGAGATAAGGAGCTGTTTACACTACTAAGTCAATGTCCTCCTTCCGCGCGCACAGGGAAAACCTTGCAGTTGCCTCGAGGCTCTTCCTTGTAGCCAATTGTAATGGCCTTTCGGCCATTGAACTGCGCTTACAATGAGCAATAACTAATTATATTATTGTTGTATGTTACAACGATTTCGAATAGAGTACGATGTAATAGATCATGTGGAAAGAATTAATATCAATACAGATTGCTGTTTCGCTAAGAAATTACTCTTAAAATTGTTGCGCACATTCGTTTTTCTTTTGTTTCTTTTTTAGACAAGTCGACAAACAGACATCTGCGTGATAATAAGCGTAACCGCAGCCATTGGATGCTCGTGATATCACTTACGCGTTGTCAACCTTGTGACTTGAAGATATTATGTCACAATATTCAGTAATTTCACTGCCTCCCTCACCCTTCAAACTGGAATACAGCAATGCGAACAATGCTATCTGGCCGTAGGAAGAGGTGAGAGTGAGGCACCGAAACACCGAACATTCCATAGGCCGTAGGAAGAGGTGAGAGTGAGGCACAAGTCTCGAACATTCCATAGCTGTTTTTATCCAGGTACCCTCGGATAAAAATAGTTATGGACAGCGACGGTAGAGCGGAAGTTGGCGACTTCGGCGCTAGGCACCTTTGTCGCGGTTTATGTGTCGCCGACTAATATCGGTGGGTCGTCGGGTTGCGGGAGAAATCGTTCTTTCTTCTACCGTCGTTGATTCTTGGTTGTAGTGCTGTTCTCGAAGTCGAGTGCAGTGCAATTCAGTCATATATACCTGACTGAATTGCACTGTTTACATCTTCTTCGATGGCTTCTTTGGTGTTGTTGTCTGCATGCGAGCTCTAGGCACTTGCGTGAATGCCTGAACTCGCAGTGCAGGTGCTTGTTATTGTTGGTGGTGTCTTGTCATGGTCTTGTGGATATCTTGTGGATAGACTCTTGTGGATAAATACCCGGGTGTCTGGATCAACGGCACCACACAGATCAGGTAATCAGCCAAACGCGGTTGGTCATCAACTTGCTGCGCCCAGTATTGGCATCCATGCTCCCACTCAGAACGAAGTTGGGAGTCTTCAAGATGTACGTGCGACCTCAAATCACCTACGCGTCACCGTATGGTATGCGCTCACCAGCCGAACGAGTAGGGGCCGCCTCCAAGCCCAGCAGTCCCGAGTGCTGAGAATGATTGTCGAAGCGCCGAGAGAATCAGGAACTAGACAATACACCGGGACTTAGGGATGGAATACTTGGAAGAGTTTGTTCGCAGATTGTCAAGCGCGATGTTTGCGCGCGCCGACGGCGCCTCCCTGGCGAATCCGCACCTGCGCAGCATAGCGCCGCTGCACGCCAGACCACCGGACACCAAGGCCTACCAGCGGGAATTCGCGGCCGGTAAGGTCGAGCAGGATCCGGGTACAAGCCCGAGACCGCAACCCCCTGAAGGGCATAGATGATAAACATCTATTCCCTGATGAGGACAACCATATCAAGACCTGGATGACCCTAGCCAAGAGTGGTAGGTCAACATGAACAATCCAGACCCCACGAAACCTTCACCAGAAGCCTGCATAGCGCGTTCAAACACAGCCAAGTGACGCCCAAAAGTTGTATGCAGGCAACGAAAAAGAAGCCGCTTAAAAAGTAAACAATACAAATCGTATTGTTAGATATATATTAATTACTAGCTGTGCCCGCGGCTTCGTTCGCGTGGTTGTAGGAAACTCTATCGAGATTATTTTTTAATTGTTCGTAAATAAGATCTTTTTTAAATATTATTTAAAAAAAATATTGTTTTTAAAATAATGGATCAAAGTACTTCGGCATAAATTATATTTTTACTTTTGTTTAAAATAAAGCACGCTATATTCAACCGTTCCGTAAGAAGCCGACCTTGCGACTGAGCCGCGGGGCATAGTACCTCGCAAAGATACACTCGCGAGTGGTAGTGGCAAGCACGGCGTTGGGGCGAGGCCCACCTCCCCCTCACCCGCCGCCTCGCGGCCTGCTTGCACATTATAATGGTAGCAAGCCTTCTTCGACAAATAATGTTATTATCAGTAAGTCTTGAGAGGACTTTTTTTTAATTATTAAAAAAGAATAATTCTTTCATACATAGTTTTTGAAAAACTTAAACCGTTTTTTGCAGCGCATGCGACGAAAGACCTCAAATGTAAATAATTTTCCCCGTTTTTGCAACATTTCTCACTGACGCTTTGCTCCTATTGGTCTCAGCATAATGTTATATAGCCTAAAGTCTTCTTTTATAAATGTACTATCCAACAAAAAAAGAATTATTTAAATCAGAGCAGTAGATCCTGAGATTAGCGCGTTTAAACAAACAAACAAACTCTTCCACTTTATAATATTAGTATAGATATTAACACCTCATGAAACCTACGCAGAAAATATTAAAATAGGTGGTGGTAGAGAGAAATAAATCTCGCGACCTCGCGTATTTATCGCGACAGAGGCGCCAAGCGTATCGACGACCCGACTATTGGCCTCGCCCCCCCCCCCCCCCCCCAACCCCACCTTGCCCTGGCCCCGGTCTATTACTTTAAAATATATTATTGTCTTTACGCTATTCAAAGCTTTAACCGCGGCTTCCATCACTAAGTGGCAAATTACAATGGACATAATCTTTACACTGCAGATTGTAACTTCATTATCTAACTTCAGAACAAGCAAATAATATGTAATTATTTTATATAGGTTTTATTCGTACCTAAAAACTTTATAATCAGTCTTTGAAATGTTACGTAGAAGCCACTCCACAGACGGCGTAGTGGCGTGTCCGCGCGCCCCTAGCGACTGGCTCGTAAATAAATTGAGCCTGCATTAGCGGCAATTGTTCGCTATTGCCGCGGTGCACCTTCCTTGCGTTGACTCCGCCGAGTCACTTGAATAGAACATGTAGTGTTCGATATTCCGACCTAATAATATACATACACGTCTATTTAACTTTACAACACAATTTAAAATTCTAGAGGCGATAGAGCACATTTTTCTAATATATCTATCTTATAATAGATCTTTCTACATCTGTTAGTAGAAACAATTAGAAAGACCCACTACTCTAAGAAACTATCCCACACAAAACACTAATAAAAAAGGAATGCAACAGACTTATATCATGAAATTATATTTTAATGTAAGCGAAAATGTGTATTGTGTTGAAAATCTATTTATCATTGTTTTTGATAATATAACTAAAAGTAACAAACATAAATAATGCAATGCGATTATGAATAATCGTTAAAATCAATCAGTCACCATTCGTCCATATTCATCCAAATTTTTATTTTCGTAATAATTACAAGTGCTGTACCCTAACAACATAAAAAACTTATAAAACCGCTGAAATTGTTTTATCGCCGAAATTCATTGTAATATGCTAATGTTACTGAAAGCAGATGAAGAGATTGTTGTAAATCAAAAGTAAATTTTGAAACTGAACGAGTGTTTGTTTGTTTATATTGCATGGCGATAAGGGTTGGCCTGCTCGTGCAGACTAAATTATCTCACGAATAGAATCTCATCATGGGTCATTGTTCAAAATTGTTTTTTATACTTTTAAGATGGCAAATATGCGCGGTGTGGTGCTTACATCTTCGTTTATACATGATGATGATGACATCTTGTATTTATCCATGCGAAGGTGAGGGTGTATTTTAGGGACGAAGATGCTTCACGCAGCGTGTATGTTTGCCAACGTGTGTACAAAAGATATTAATAGGTAATTTCGCTAAAACCGTCACCCTTCAAACCGGAATACTTCAAGGCGAGCTTTTTTAATTGGCGATAGATATAGGTGTGATGTCTAGTGTTATAGTTATGACAAAAAGCCTCTTTTTGTCCCATTTAATATGAAACTAAACTTAGTACATCAACAAAAGTGCACATAAATAACATAAAATTGCAATAAATTATCATGGAAAAATTCAAGTCAGCAAAACCAAAACCCATCGGCCATTCTAGTATTTTAATATCATTAACACTAAAATGCCCGTTTCGAAATCACCCCTACTGGGACCACCGAACTTTGATAACGAATTGCTTTAAAAAAAGATCTTACAAAAAAGAAATCGCAGATACGCAAGCCATTAATTTTTTTAACATAGAAACTTTTTTGGATATAACGGGACCGGCCAAATTATTGCGTGTAATCTTTTCTTTTTTCCGCTTCATTTCTTTTGTTCTCTATTTAATAGAGAATTCCCACACATTATCAAAACTGACTAATGTTGTCTCGGAAGCCTAGTAATTACGAGTAGTTAAGATTTATTACTTTATTTATAGACATAAATCTTTAGTAATAAGATATAGGATCTAAATAGTAATTAAGACTAATTTAGTGTTACCGATTTATACCTAAACTGATTAAGATTTCACAATAATAGATTAAATAGACTTTTCGATAGGATTCATAAACATGATTGACACAATATGTACCTACTATTGCGTGCAAGTTGAAACAGAATAGGTACACTATATTCGCTTCGCTTCGGATGAAATTCATTGAAAAGTTCAATTGTAAAAACCGTATAAAAATCTTTTTGATAAGTTAACTTTATAGCGGATATATACAGATAGATAAATACGACGAAAGACTTCGTTTTCTTCTTGTAATGTATCTTATTCATCCTTTACTCAAAAATCGGCATAAACGCAAAGGAAGATCCCACGATCGCATAAAGAATGCACAAGTCACAGGCACCTGTGTCGCCATAGACATTGCATATAAATTTGGAGAACAGGGTTGCAACTCGATTAATAATAAACTAAAATTAAGATTTCTTTTTTAAATCAAAACTTATTTAAGGTGATAATTGCAATAAGAAATATGTAGTGGTATGTATATAAATAGGACTTAAAGCATATGCTTGAAGTGCGTTTTAGATATGCTCATATGATTTATAGCACAGTATGTAGTGGTATGTTTAAAAATAATAGGACTTGAAGCATAATAGTATATTAAAACCCAAAACAATGTAAATGGAAAAACTATGAATGGAATGGCTTTAGAGCCTTTTAGCTGCCACCATATTAGAAAACGAATGACTACTTGTGATTTTAAAAACCACTGGTCTCTAAGAAATTCAACAATAACTTAAGGTAAAAGAGTGTCTTGATCATTGTGGCGATAAATAACAAAATTGTCAGAAAATTATCAAGTGCGATACAAAAAGGTTGCTCACCAAAAATAGAGTTGCAACCTTTGTCACCTAAAGCGAATAAACTTTATAGGAAAGTGGGATTAGAGTAAAGCATAAAAACTGTATTGTAAGAGGTCGCAGTGTGTCGCTTGAATTCTTAAAAAAAAAACCGTGAACCTCTCTCATTTGTGTTTTTTTAGGCTTTGATAGAAGTGCGAGGCAGGTAGATGAAACCTTTGATCGCAAACTTTGGGGGTCTTTACATTTTGAAGTTTTGTGTTTTCATTAAATTAGTTAAGGAAAATCTTTGAAACTAATACTAAATTGCAATTTGTATAGACTCTCTAGAGATATATAGTTTTTTTTATAAGTCCATATCCATAAAAACCCTGTCCTTACAGGCGTACTGCGAGATTCTGTTTAAAACTTTGATCGGAATTAATTATTTAAAGAAGTTTAGTTTAGTATTTTATTGCATAAAACTCAAAGGCTGGTAAGTTCTACGGTAGAAGATTAGATCCTTCATAGTATTAATAATGAATAGTCCAGTCTAAAGCATTATTCTGGTCCATCGGATTCATTTTTTTTTCTTTCGCAATACGTGGTTTTTTGAACACACTGTATAATAAAGAAGCCATCTTTACGATGCACCCATATTAATATAAATTTATAAACATTTTTTCAAAAAAATACTAAGACATTATTCGTATTATTTGTAATTTAATGATTTAAATTAGATAATGATTAATGATTTAGAGACGATATTGAAGCTCTTAATGAAGTTTCTCACAGGTGAATTCCAAAATGAACACGGATCACAGCAAAGAATGGAATGAATTATTAAAATGTTGTACCTATCACCCGCTCCAGTATCAGTTAAGAACTTACTGTAGATCTATTTACAACTAGTCATGAAAGAACTTATGATTCTGGAACGAAGAACTTGCACCAACAAACAAAAACAATCACATTAGAATCATAGGATCGAGCTGGACTTGGCAGCATGGTTCTGGTATTATTGGAAGTTTCTTGGGGAAGCCCATGTCCAATTGAGACCTTCTATAACTAATATGAATGAATGATGATGATAGCCATTTTAATTTATTAATGTTTGCTGCATTGGTTATTTCTACAAAGCATTATTTTACAAGAATGTACATACGTACTACTAATAATCATAGTCATTATTTCAGTGTTAGGAAGAAAAGGTAGTGCAAATTTAATGTATGTTTACCAAAATTTGTAAATATTAATCAGTAGCTTCCTCAGCATAGTCAAGAGCAACTGCACTCTAGATGATGGGGTAGGTACTCAGTTGAACGTAGTATATTCGTAGTATTTTACCTACGTACAAATATTTTTATAAAGAAGTCGAGGCAATTTTATATATCTTGAAAACTTTAAATATCCAGTAATACTGTGGGTGTCAGTGTTGGCTAGAATACAGTACCTAGGTACCTACTTAGGTAGTAGCGACCTAACTAATAGTAAAAAAGTTGCTCAAAGTTAACCATTATAGAACCTAGAGCCAAACCAGATTCATATTAATAACATATTGCAAGCAATTATAATAAAAAATTATATATGATTGTAATAAAGTATTCAGGCCCTTCAGCATGTAATAAACAAGTATCGACATTTTAAAAATCCATTGGTTTTTAATTTAAAATAGAACGTGGACTCAAAATGTGAATGGTTGACAATGCAATATTTGTATAATAAGATGGTCGGATAATCGAAGAGAAAGCTATCTAAGGGAACCAAGTAGGTACCTAATTAAATAAAAAAGCTGCTCCGAATTTTCAGTGCCCAGTCTGATTCATCTTGACAAGGAATTGGTCCTCGGTCAGACGCAAGTGGTTGCAGATATCGGTGAGATGGACATCGTAGATTGATAGTATTCGTCTGCCACCTAGGAGTCGAAAAACTTCAAATCAAACCTCACTTGAAATTTAGCTTAACTCAGCGGACCATTACGCAGTCGACTTTGGTAGCGTTAAATTTTCGGGCCAAACATGATTGATAAATATTATGATTAAAATAATGTTAAATAAATGCTTGTATTTTAACGTTTAACTATTTTTTATTGATTATCTTGGGTATAATTCGTAATGTTAAGTACCTACTCTAATGAGCTTCTATTTTACGAACGCAACTAAGTATCTTGTTTGCGATCTATAATAGTTATAATAATAGTTTTGAGAATAATATTGTGGCAAAAACTTATCTCAGCCATTTACTCATATATGGTGAAATTCGAGCAACGATGTACAACGACGATTTCGCTAAATTCACAGATATATATTTTTTTGTACAGCACATTTCTTTATACAATAAGAAACTACTATCTTACGATACATACTACTGCCATCTAACGATAGATTTTTGCGACCAACTTAGTGTTATAGAAACAAAGAACAAGACAAGAGCACAGAGAAAGAAAAACTCAACGCTAGATGGCGCTTTAGTCTTTTAGATGTTGGCTGTATAACGTTCGTAAACGTGTACGATAGACATATTAAAACAACAAAAGTACATAAATTTGACAGTGACATTTTATTCTAAGTTGAATTTGATCAACTGTTTCAATAACTCTGATATTAATTTATTTAACATTTATTTTGTGATTGTTTATTACTTACAAAAGCTTTTGAATCAGTAAATCAGATAGAAAACTTAAGTAAATTAACATTATTAAACATGAATGATTATACTAACAAGGTGAAGCTAATTTAATAATTGTCTAATGCAAAGTGTATAATAGTGCATATAGTGCAGTAATCCTTGAAACCAATTTCTTTTCCGTTTATTACAGAATTTCCCTGAACTTAAAAATGATAGGCTGTTGCGTGCGGCACTTGGTAAAGAAGTGGATAAAGTCCCGGTATGGGTGATGCGGCAAGCCGGTAGATATCTACCAGAATTCCAAGAAGTTCGAGCTAAACACGATTTCTTTACCGTATGCAGAACACCGGAATTAGCTTGTGAGGTCACTTTACAGCCACTTAGAAGATTTGAACATTTGGATGCATCCATTATATTTAGTGATATATTGGTTATTCCACAAGCCCTTGGCATGACAGTAGAGATGCACCCTGGCGTGGTAAGAAAATTATTATATTGGATAATTAAATGTTATAGCCTACCTGAGAGCTTTATAGAATTGATTGTTTACACTTTGAAACTATGGCCTGGCACTTTTATTTTTACACAATAAAGGTATTTGTTTTTATTGTATTCATGCATATATTTTTCAATAAATCCCATATTATCACCCAATTCCAGGGTCCGGTATTCCCAAAGCCTATGCAAAGTCCATCAGAAATTGATAAACTACAAGAAGAAGGAGCAATTTCCAGATTATTGTATGTTGGTGATGCTATTACATTGACAAGACATAAAATTGAAGGAAAAGTGCCTCTAATAGGCTTTACAGGGGCACCAGTAAGTTTTATAATACTATTAAAAATACTGTTACTATTTTTTATAAAATAAGTTAACTAATTAGGAATATACATATACAGTTACTGTTGTTAAAACTATGATATAAGGAAAATATTATAGTAAGATTTTTTGTTGCAGTTTACATTGATGGGTTATATGATTGAAGGTGGTGGAAGTAAAACCATGTCCAAAACTAAGGAATGGATTGAGCACTATCTCAAAGATGTTCATAAACTTCTTGCACTCTTGACTAGAGTTATTATAGACTATTTAGTAATGCAGGTATGATTTTAATCTTATCTTATATTAAAATAATGTAACTTAAAGCATTAAGGAACTTTTTATAGCCATTTTTTCTGATAAATCACACTTTTATGGTAATTAACTATTATTTCAGTTATGTGTATGCAACTTTTTTTAGGTTGAGAGTGGTGCACAGTTGTTACAAGTATTTGAGTCCAGTGCTGACCATCTCACTAAAGAACAATTTGCTGAATTATCTGCAGCTTATCTTAAAGATATCAGAAGTGGAGTTAAAACAAAACTTGAGGAGAAAGGCATAAATCAAATACCAATGGTATAGAATATTTCTTTGTGTTCTTGAAAATACTGTAGAAATTAAGTGCTTGGAAGAAAGGGAGCCTATGAAATACATAGTTTAGAATCCTCTGATCTTACATATTGATACAAAGGAACAGGGATACAGTCTCCAGAATTTGAATTTTTTACTGATAGATTATATTATATGGGCAGTTTTTTGGAACATTGATTACATATGATTTACCATTAAGTATATTTATGTAATGTTTATCACATTACATAAATATACTTAATATTTTAGAAATAAAATGTATTTCTGATTCATAATTTCTTTCCATTACAGACAGTTTTTGCCAAAGGAGGTGGTCATTCACTTGATGTTCAAGCAAAATTAGGTTATGAAACTATTGGCCTGGACTGGACAGTAGATCCAGTGAAAGCAAGGGAAATAGTTGGCAAAAATATAACTCTTCAAGGCAATCTTGATCCCCAAGACTTATACAAGACACCAGTAACTTAAATTTCCAATACATTATGGCTACTCAGGCTGTTAGCATGTTTTGTATTTTGACATAATTCTTTATTTTTGTATTTATTTTTTCAGGAAGAGTTAAAAAACCTAACTATTGATATGGTGAAGAAATTTGGGAAATTTAGATACATTGCCAATTTGGGTCATGGAATTACTCCTCTAACGCCAATAGAAAGCATGAGGACATTCACTGAAGCTGTTCATGAAGCCATATAATTTCACTTGTTTTATATTTAACTTAAGATATTGTTGTGCGCTATTCTGAAAATAGAATTTTATTGTAATACTTTTTTTGGGAAAATTATATTAATAAAATGTTTTAATTTAGTATTTGTTTTAATGATACTAATAAAAAACTTAACCTGAATGTACAGCATAATATGTTCAGTTACATAGCATAAGTTGTTTTTGAAATTTGGCCTGAAGCTGGTATATCTTCATCATGACTCCCAACTGACTTTTTTACATACTGGAAAATAAAAAAAGTATATTTTTATGAGTAACTAAAATTAAAAATGTTTCCTATATGACATTGCCATCTGTTATTATTTATTTGCTTACCTGAGGGTTGACTTGAATTTGCTCATCCATTTCTTGAATGTATTGGTGCAACTTTGTACAAGCGGCCATTTGTTGTTCCAGAACACACAATGTTTCTGGTGCAGCATATTTTTCAGGACTATCAAGAAACACTACCATACCATCTTTTTGATTTATCATGGCATATATTTCACCTTCTTCAATCTAGGAAATAAGGAAATACTTAACATAAATACAGTTACAACTGATTGCTCAAACTGTACTCTAGTCAAAATATTGTTAGAATTGATGCAAACAAACCATAAGACACAATATAAGTTTTCATCACATAAGTGACAGATCCAATAGTTACATATATGGTAACAATTTGGTGGTACCCTTTAGTCATTTCGAAATATACAAAAACGGACCTTATGACATGGTCATCAAAATTTACAATCACTTACCTCAACAGTTTAATACAATTTGTTCTGCCGCCTTTAGTACCCTATGTAAGTTGTACTTGTATGTAACAAACACTATTTATTTTTATACATTCTATTCTCATGTTGGCTGGAGTACAATTATGATCTTACAATTTTTAATAGAATTTTTAGTTAATTCAAATTATTTGTAATTTCGTTACATCTCACTCACCATATTGAGAATATATGTTTCTGCCTGTGCAGGGCCTGAAAGCTGTACGCGAGATGCAACATCACTCAAAGATAGTGTCAAAAATGTCTTTGTAAGTCTCTGAATATTTTTCTTGTACATTGAACTTAAGACCTGAAAATAACAAACCAATATTCTAGTAGTACACAAAATACCTAATTTGTAATTGTAAAATGTATTTTAATAATACTGATAACTATTTTTATTCTCAGTTTGATATTTTGGTTACATGGCAGCAACCATTTTTCAAAAAACACATTTTAAAAAATGTATTATTGGTAGTGAATGCATAAATGTTAGAAAATATTATTGTTAATGTCACCTGATTTACTAATCCCATATTTTTGTCTCTGACAAATGTTTCCCTGTGTTTAATGGCTGCATGTTGGGATGTTGATAGTTCATGATAAGCGATAGACAAAGGCCGTAAGAAGCGACAGACAACCTGAGATACATATTTCGGCATAGGCAAAACCTGAAAATTAAAAAAATAATATAGAAATAAACATTTAAGTATTAGTAAGTTAAGGCTATAGACTTATCGGCACATCTTGTTTGTAGACATTAATAAATTCATTAATGTTAGTCTCAAGTCATGACAGAATTTTTTAAAGGTTTTGCATAATATCATTATTCTTTGAGCATCAATATTTGTAAATAATTAGCTTTTGGTTTTATAATTAACATAATTAATACTAACCTTTCCATGTAAGATGCAAGAGACTAATATGTATTTCTTATAAGCTTCCAACATTATATGGGAAACCACCATGGCTGGCACTGTCACCACAACTTCAAAGAAATACAAAGCTCTGTCATAGTTTTTCATGGCAGTGTATATCATACCTCCATAGTAGTAAAAAAGTAGAAAATGTTTTGAATCATTATTGCCTCCTAGCTAAGAGTTAAAATAAACAAATTTTAATCATATCAATCTTTAGGAATGCAAATAATATTTCTCATTAATTAATTATTTTTATACCTCAGAACTTATTCCTGTTACATCTGTGTCTAAAAACTCCAGTGCAGGTTTCATACACTTAGAAAGCAAGCACAACTGGCACAAATCAGCATGAATTGATGTAAGCTGAGAGTCAAATAACTGTATTTTACGGATAGCTTTTTTAAGAATTTCTATGCCTCGTATAGGCTGACTTATTTGTACAAGGTGTTCAGTTAGAAGATGGCATAAATCTGCATCTAAAATTAATAAATAAGATTATTTCAAGATTTGATTCTAAAACCCTGTGTTATATATAATTAGATACACACTATATAGACAAGAGTTATAACTAATGCTACAACACATTTGATCATAGGTATGTATGAGTGTGTTGTACACATAGTTTTTAGAGTCCACATTATATGTATTGCCAAATCAATTCTGCATGCATGAAATATTGTAATGATAGTCCACTTACACAAATCAGGTGCGAATCTAACCTGTTCACCATTACAATTGTTAATGAAATCTTGAATTTGTTGAAAGATAGCAGAGTTGTCCACATCATTTGATCCCTTGAAATCAAAAATTAATACATACAATATATTGCATAAGTTATCAATGTTTTATGATATTTTCAGTTATATTAAGTATATGATTGCTTTTTTTCAGATATCTTAAATGGTTGACATATCCAACAAATACATAGTTGTAGTCTATTACCCAAATTTGACAATTTAAGGTACATCAAATTACCTGAGGTAATGAAAACTTTGCAACAAGCACTGCTAGTACACCTAAAGAATGCTGTTGGATATCAAGAGTTTCTAACACAGTACTTAGATGGGCACTATTACGCTGAAGAACTTCATCCGATTTTCCAATAATCTCGCACAATTCTCGAAAATTACCTAAACAAATAAACCAGATTATATATCATGTACAATTATACAAATACAATTTTTAAATTTTGTTTTTTGTTAATACTACCTGAAGCCGACATTGTCCGGACATTATTAACAAACTGCTCCAAAGGAGATGCCATTTCTAATAATGTTATGCCTGATTAGACTCTTCACCAGAAAGTAGTTCCTCCTTCACAATACATAAAAGAAAATGCAAGTGGATAGAAAATTTCTGTTCTAAATCACAACACGAACAGAATTAAATTTCATTCATTCATTTTTTTTAGTACATACATAGGGATGCCATTGAAAAGTCGAAAACCGGCAACTTTCGAAAACCCAATTTTAAAAATCTCGTTGCAAAAAATATTTATGACATAATATTTGTTTAACTATAATATGACTACCCCGTGAGGTACTGATAGTGTAGAATAGTACCTCCCTCTGTACCGGGTGTCATGACAAAGGTACCAAAACCGACAGATGGCGGTATATCCACCTGAGACAGTATAGCTGAAATGTATAGGGTGGGGATGGGCAGCAGCATCCCAATTATGAGCAAAAAACCTCTTTCTTGGAGAGGCTGATGTATAGCAGTGGACTTCTAATGGCTATAATGACGATGTTGATATGATTTATTGAGCATGTCTTCTTTTACCTATTTATTTAAATAAGAATCCATAATATCCATTATAGTCAGTTACGGGTATTCAAAGTTACAATTTACGTTTACATTAATTTGACATTCTGGATTATGTTTGTTAACTCACTCATAAAATCATTATTTTTCGCTAGTATTTTTGGAACAGTCCAATTTTTTTTAAAAAAAATAAAACAATACAAAAATTTGTAAAACTTTATTTTTTTAATTTATCCTTTTTAAACTTTGAATAGAGACCTAAACTACCATTTAACTTAATACCATTCAGCTTAAAAGACATTACCTACAATTGATTTGTATTTTTATTAATCCTACATATACAGATTGAGAAGGAGCTTTTTTTTTATTAGAAAGCTACATTATTATTGAGTAACATAGGCTATATTAAGTACTAGATTACTTTAGAAATTCCTATTAAAACCAACCAAAGGTGTAAAAAAATAGCCATAAAATGTCTTTCATCGTATACGCTGCGAAGAACATTAATGATAGGACAAAAATTGTTTGACAATATTATAGAATATATCAATATCTACAAAAAACTTTGCGAGACCATATGTCTAACTATTGTAGTTACATTTAACAAATTGTCCATACCATTAATAATTTTGTATTCAAATTAATAATTTAATATTCAAAACTTTCTTAATACCTTATGATTACTTTTTGAATTATTGAAATCGGATATTCCATTCAAAAGATATCATGAAATTAAAATAAAAATATATGCCGGTGTCACGCAGCGCATCGAGTACTAACTCGACGAGAGCAATTGTATTTGGCACTTTCTCGAGTAGGATCTCCTGAAAAACAATACGATACAATACAATATACAAAAATTTATTTTATTCAACTCATTTGATAAAAACTGCGAAGTTAACATGTAGTAACAAACAGTCTGTGCTTGTAATTATTTTAAATGTATAGATAGATCCGATGAGAGATCCGATGAGCGCATCACTTTTTGTTGATAGCTGAACTTGACTTGCCCTAAGGAAGGTCATGCATTTGATCCAGTAAAAACAAGGAACTTTTCTTTAGGTGGTTAAAGTGAAGCCCATGAAGACGCAATCATGGGTTAAAAACTATTAGATTAAAAAGTAAATGTTTTAAATCTATTAAAAATATATAATATATTGTAGACAATAATAGGCACACAATAAAAGACAACATTTATTATTCTATATTACTCTATTTCAGGGTGCAGTCTAAAAACTTCGTTAAATGCTTTACTGAGTCCATTCTTACTTAAATACTTCTGAAAATCACTCATGTTTAAAATAATTTCTTTGAAATCTGAAAATGTATGTTCCTCTACTTCATAAATTTCTGTTTCTCTGACTTCAATTTTTTTCCAACTCAATGATTTTATTTCCTTCCACCATTCCTTGCAGTCTGTTTCAGAGCCTTCAATACATATAATTCCTGGCTTGCCTGGTAAACAAAAACCAGTTAATTGAAAATCCTTTGCTTTTTTTACTATTTCTTCACGTTTCTTTTTATTATATATATGATGAGAATATATCCACATTCTAACAAATTTATTTTCAAAAGACTTTTTACTTTTACCTTTCCCACTTGGGAGCTCAACTTCATTTATTATGCTAGTAAAGGTTTCTGCAGTTTCTTGTAGCCACAATATGACACTATACAGACAAACCTCTCCAGAATAATTGCTATGTATAAATTCTGATAACTGTTTATTCAATTCCATCTCTTGCTGATGATTTAATTGACTGCATCTTATATATAAGTCTGGCTCCTCATTTGGATATGTTGTAGGTAAATTAACATATATCTTAATTTTCAGATCATTAGTACTAATATTGATTATATAATCCAGGTGATTTGGTATATACTCAGACTTGTTGTCTAAAAATTCTTTTATTTTGTTTACAATACTATTTTCTGTTAAAATTATTTCATTTGGATTGGGATAAATTGATTTTAATATTTCAAGTTCATCTAATTGCTGAGTGAGGCAATTTGTATATTTATCTTTAAGATCCTCGCCTTCACTTGATAACATGTTTCACTGAATGATAGATATGAGGTGTAATTCAAAAATACCACAATTGCACTGTTTCAGTTAATTAGTTAATTATTTTACAGACACTTAATTATTTGCATTAGCATTTAACTTGATATGTAGAACATAATTATATATGCATTAGAGTTGCACCAAGATATTGTAATTAAATTCCCAATTAAAGTATTAATTCAATGATTTCAGTATTCCAATTCAACAGTGGATCTTTTATTGACTGACATGTATGTAAAATATTTATATCTAAACGTCAATGTCAATAATTTTGATATTGATATTTTTTTTTTATCATTATTACGGCTATAGGCAGAGCGCATTCTAACCATTTCTGGCTTGTCATGTCAGAAAATGCAATCGACCTTGGTAATCCATCTCTGTATTATACGTATTTGATTGTCACTATAAATAAACACGAAATTTTGATAGACTTGTACACATAATAAAAACAGCAATAGAATAAGTCATAACACCGGACAGGAAAATTAATAATATAAAATTGTAGTTCTACTTGCATATGTAAACAAGATTACCTGATGTTGTATGATGTAGAAGCTATCCAAACCTTTAAAAAAAATTCTTGAATTTTAACCCAATAAACGAATTTCACTATTTATTAATACATTTTGGCAGATTCAAATACGTTTTTTTTATTATTCTGATGTTTAACTACTTTATAAAGGTGCTACCGTTCCTACCAAAGTTAGGGTACCATTAAAACCATTATACAAAGCGACAGATAGCGTTATAAAAGCTATACTCATTTTCACTCATGTGAACTGAGGTAGACTTCATACAAAGGTAAGTTGTCTGTATTGGTACCTCATCATATCAGCCATCAAAAGTCCACTGCTGGACATAAGCCTCTCCAAGAAAGTGGGAATATTGGCTATAATTGACGCGCTGGGTAAGCTGCTGGCCTGACTATGATCGCACATGACAGATATACCGCCATCTCGGTTCAGGTACCTTATCGCTTCTTATTATACCTTTTAATAGATTGTCCGTCAATTTTAATAGGTTGAACTGTGTGTAAACAGAGCAACAAATCAACATACAAAAATCTATTAAAACTCCGCAGTTGATATTAATCTATAAAAGCGAGCAATCGAGTTCAAAATTGACATAACATTTGACAGATTTGGGTAGTTGAATCTGTTGCTTACTTACAAGGGAGGTATTATTCTACTCTGGCGGTAACACGACACTACATTGGTACCTCACTCTCATCTACTTCGTGTTCGCATAACTGTATTCCCGTTTGAAGGGTGAGAGAAGCAGTGAAATTACTGGGTAATGATTAGCAACGTGCTAGTTAAATCATTGTGATTTTACAAACGTCTATAGGCTGCGATTACGCTTACTATCATCCGGACTGTATGTTTTTTGTCGACCTGGTTTATAAACTAAAAAAAGCTTTCAATATTAAATGCGTATTTGATTTAAAAATTTATTGGAATATTTTATCGTATAGGTTGCTCTGGAGCGTTGTGTTCAGACTAAACAAAGCTTTTTAAAATTACCTCAGTTGTATTAACACAAATTATATATAGCTAGACTTATTAAAGGGATTATAAAATAATTCTTAGTATACTCAGGTATCTCTTTTAATGTTTATTGTTTTTTATTTAAATAATACATGAATAATTTAGAGTTAAAAATTACCAGACTTCCGTAGTTCTTCCAATTTTATAAACTATATTTTATCATAATTGGAAAATGTACATAAAGTAGCAGATTTGTATAGATTGTATACAAATCTGTCAATGTGGCAATCGGCAATAATTAAACAATTTAGTTATGTACATATATTGAGTTATTACTTGACTGAAATTTCGACGAAATGTTAACATTATCTACAGTGATCTCTAGCGAGAGTAGGTACACACAGTAACAGATCAACCTACCCAAATCTGCCTATACTTCGCTATCGATTTAATCTAAAGAAAGGAGTATTGAGTTTAAAATTGACTGTAAACATTTGACAGATTTGGTTAGGTTGATTTGTTGCTCACTGTACGTACAATAGGTATTGCTTGGTGCACTTCACTCATTGACTCATTCTTTCTGATCATGGACGGGCCAAACGTCAGATCTGAAATTATACGAAAACAAACATTCTCGTACATTTCAACAAAATTTATTTATGGATAGAAAGAGAAGAAAAGGAGTAATTTTTGTTAATGAACCAAATTCTTTTTTACATCATTGTTCTTAGGTCCAAATAGATATTAAAATGGCAATATTACATCGAGCTCTTTTCACATGGTTTATATTTTTAGTGTTTCTCATACTTTTGTGCCTCAGGTTGGAATCAAGAACTCATTGGAATTGGTTCATTGTATTTATTCCCATGTGGGTATATGATAGTATATTGCTGATATATGTCTTGTTTCACATGATATCTCACTGCAGAAATGGGATAGAAAGATTTAGAGGTACAATAAATAAAAATGTGTGGTATATTGCAGCTATTGGGTTGAAAATGGCAGCGCAAATAATTATTTGTATAAAATTAGAATATACAAAAGTAAATCTTCCAATATATGTTGTGATGACACCAATATGGATGTTGCTTCCTGTTTTATGTGTGGAAGTTTTCATGCACTTGATAAAACATTCTAATGGGAGCAGTAGATACTAAGAACCACTATTTATTCCACAGTATGATACAGAATGAACTGAAACACCTTGAACTATTATAAGTATAGATACTGCTAAGACAGAGCATGTGACTTCATTTTGTAGATAATTTTAAAACTTGGCACTTGTTCATTGACATTTTAGTATGTTTGCACATGTCAAACCGATGCAGTGACGAGTTAGTTCTGGAAATATTCCATATAATTCGTTTTCGTGATGGCTATGTTAAGTGGTGATACTGTTATTAAAAATTTCGAAGTAACAGAGGTGCCTGCTGGGTCTAGAGCTGTTCTAAATTGTAACAGTAATGATTATGATCATAACTTTATGTTTTGGCTGTTAAACCAAACGAAGGTGATTGGCCCTGGCAATCATTATGATGTGAAGAAGTATAAATATGAAGTTCTTTCAGGAAAACTACATATAGATGTGAGTATTATTAGTAGACAATTAATATTGCCTACCTTTTTACCTATTGCTCTTTATATAGTTATAATTTTTTTTAAGTTATCTATCATGTTTTGAGCTAATATGTCAAGAGTGAACAAATATTTTTTTACTTACAGAGTGTGTCACCCTCCGAATCAGGGTTCTATTCATGTGTATCTAAAAACATTCGAGGAACTGGCATAACTGTTGGAAATGTAGAAATGATAGTGAAAGGTGCCACCTTCTCTTCCATTGATGCTGTGAAACTAGTTGCTATAGTGATTTCTATCATTGTGCTTATTGGATGTGCAGTAATTTACTGGCGTTTGAGGAAAGAATGGAATAAATATGATGGAAGGGCTGTTGTTCCAGGTGCGAATCATATTTTGTTTTTTCAATATCAAAACAAGGATGATCCATATACTCAGTCTTCAAAATAACACTAATAGCATATTTATCTTTATTAAATATTTTATTCAAACCCATTTCAATAATTTTAACATAAAATATATGTTAAAATTATTGTGTATATTGTGCAAGCATAATAATTTATCCAAAGATCCACCCTAGCTTTGCACAGGTATAATAAAAATAAAGAATAATAAAGATTGTGGTTATCCTTAAGAGAAGGACATATAACATCCTGAACTTTTATTGAAGATCTTTTTAAGGTGCACAATACTAGTACATTATTTTGAACTAACTGATAGGGTTTTGCTAGCGTTTGCAATGTAATTGCATAAATGTGTTATTTTCCACATTACAGAAAACTCTAAAATTATCTGTGTTTCTCTAATATACTATGCTTGTATTAAAGATATAAACCTTCCTCTTGAATCACTCAATCCATTAAAAATATTGCATCAAATTAGGCAGTGTAGTTTTAAAGGTCTAAATATGTATAGGGACAGACTGCTGAAAGCAAATTTGTTTTATGTTATGATATAATAAATTCACACAAACATCTCATACATACCTGATTACCTGACAAGTCACCTAAAGCACCTGTGTTAAGGACACCAGACAACAGAGGAATCACAAATATACTACTGATAAACATTTATGACATGAACAAGCATAATAACAACATAATAATTTTAATATTTGTCCTGGGTGGGGATCAAACTATGACCTTTGGTGTATATGATATGATGCGTTGATAGGATCACTACCATCTGCGCCATCGGACCTATCAGTACTGTGTAGTGATAAACATGGTATTTAGACTGCAATATGTACATGTATGTGTAAAATAATTTTATTTAAATTTTTAGTAGAAGAAGCTGAGGAAGAGGATGGTGATGGTGATGAAATATACAACCGTACCACAACAACATTAAACCAACCAGTTGCAGGTCCTAGTAGAAACCAGTCTTCGGAACATCTTCTGTATGGGATAGATAATCAGGGACTAGACACTGATTTCAACTCTGTTTTTGAGAATATTCAAATAAAGCGTCCAACACCACAGCCTAGTCTAATTTAAATTGTGTAATTCATTTTTAAAAACAATTATATCTATTATGTATTAAAATAATGCCTTGTAGATACTGTCTATATTAGGTCATAGGTACTGATTATTTTTACTTATATTGCTAAGTGTTTGTAAATAAACTATATTTATGCTGGATTCTGTTTACTCAGTCTTCCTATCTTATGCAAATATCTCCAAAATGGGGCCACGTAAGTAAGAGGTTCATCCTTAAAGATTACCTCTAACAATATTTATGACAATATTTATTTATTTTTTGGTAAACCAGTACTAAAAGTCTGTACAATAAACAAACAAAAACTAAGTGTAGTGTGTAGGTTCACACAGTATGTTTGTTCGACATGCATCGTTTGTTTGACAATTCGGTTAACTTTTTGAATCAGTTTTGAGATACCGAAACGTCTAACAAGAAAAGTGAAATAAACTGATTTTAATAGCCGTTAAAAAAAGTTTTATTATCCAAACTTTCTTTCTATATTTTACTCTTTTTAGTTACTCGACAAAAAATTAGTGCTTGTAATATTTTTGGAAATTTCTGTTGTACCCGTACTTAGCTGGGACTAACCGCTAGTTATTAACGTGTCAACGTTTCGTGTCAAATATCATGTGTCCGAATAATAAGTAGACCTAAATATAAAGTATAATGTCCTTGATTTTTAGCTATAAATATTAGAATCTATAATATTCAAAAGACATATTGTCTCATAATATAATATGTCTTAAAAACGAAATTACACAAACATAAAAAGTTCTAAACATTACAATCCATGATATTTAAAAGACAACGGTTTTCTATCATAGTAGGTAATATGACGTTTATCCCATTAGCACAAATTAAATTTACCGAGGAGCACGGTATGCATTTTTGCGTGCGCTGAATTTCACCCCTCAGCCCTAGCGTAACAATGGGTGCCTGTAACTCATGCTTTCCTCGCAGCTACGGAGAGCCCAGGAGTCTGAATCTTACTACGGACGGGAGCTGCAAAACTGCGCCTCCGCTATATTTGAATAACACTAGGGGTAAGGCAGGCAAGTACTACGTGAAGTCGGGGTTGGCTGATTGGATTCTGACAGATTTGATACAAAATCTAAGATACTGCATACGATTAGAAACAAACTAGTCGAAATGATTATCTTGATAATATGTTTCTTAATAACTATATAAGGATAACATAACATTATGGGTAGGGATGATTATAGCAAATACGTTAGGAATTTTGATATTCGCAGACGGGGCTACCGAGTTGATAATCTAAGATTTTCTCATATTGTACACAAGACCAGTGTTTCAATTTTAATCTCAATTCGATATTATCGAGTTAAAAATAGGTTGCAAATTTTTAACCAATTTGTATAGGTATTTTGACAATGTTGATCTACCTGATAGTTTATGAATATAAATGGATGTATGACATAATATAGCATTTACATTAGTAACGAATAGGTTACAAATTCTAATGATTTGCCCAAAATTTAACGACAAGTGTTGTTTGTACCATAAACGCCTGCTAGGTTCAATCCGCAAATCTGCTTAGCATGGTGTGTTTGAGATGCAAATAAAATCGAAAGCTTCTTTTCATATAGCATCTATATTTCAATGGGCTGAAATACCAGAACTAAACCACAGAGCTAATTTTGATAAATTTTATTAGTATTGAAGTATAAAGATAAATAGGAGCTTGGAGAAAAATACTACAGCTACTCAAAGTACTAATTTAAGCAGACGAAGACGCGGGTAACAGCTAGTAGTGTCATAATATACATTTTGTTATAATATAAATTTTATTTTATAAGCTTGTATAATAAAATGCGATTTAAAAACAGGTTTAACTATATATATGTATGTGTAGGCATCTATCTGTATAGGCTTGTCACTTTACAATGTTAGAATAAATGCCCAATAATTAAATCACTAGACAAATTATTATAATGTTAAAAAGTAATATCTTCAGTTGAAACGTTTTGTTGCTCTGAAGCACAATGACTGTTATTACTTCTATATGTGGTATGAGATTGTGGTGTGGTATCGAGGGTTTCGTCTTCTTCCTCTTCACCATCAACTTCCATTTCAAATACTCTGACTCTTCTATAACTCTTGGAGAGTACTACAGCAACTTTGCGACCTCCAGATACAGCAATACGAATTCCATCCATTTTATCAAGAACTTTATAAACATCTTGCTCCAATAACAAAGATAAATTTTTATTAGGTATTTTATCATTAAAAATATGAGATTTTGATTTGATATTGAAATCTACACAGTTGTCTAAAGCAATTTTTAGAGGCAACTGCATAAACACAGAGCTCTCAGAATTATTTGGATGCTCCAGAAGAATTGACAAATATTCAGATGAATAGAACTGCATATCTAGTATTTTCATATTCTGTTGATAATCTAATTGTTCGACATTAGTAGCATCTTTAATCAAACTACTAGAAAAATGGAATTTACTCGCTACACCACTGCAAGTTCTTTCCTTAACATTTGAAGCAATGAAACATATTTCAGTATTATTTGTCATATTCATAAATGCAACCATGAATCTTTGTTGACTGGAATCAAAGAATTGAGTTGTTTTCAAATCGCCTGGGGGATTAACTGTTGAATTTTCATAGCACATGACATTGTATAGAATAGAAAATTGTTTGCCAGTATCCTTTTGGGTAACATCAAATACATTGTCAATAGCAGTTTTTAAATATCTTTGCTGCTGGACTAGTGAGAACTTTCTGAACTCTGTCATAGAAAATATAGTATCATTATCCTTTATTAGACAAGAATTATCTTTAAGAAATTTATGCCAAGGACTATCTTCATTGTCTGGCATTATGGTCAGCTCTTGATCTTGCAAATATTGACCTAATCTTTCAAGGTTGAATTTTACAGGTTTCTCTGGAACACCCTCTACATTCTCAGTTTGGTTGTTATCAAAATTATACAAAAACTCTGCTATATGACTAAGTTCCTGTTGATTAATCTTCACTATCTCACTTGGGGTTTGTTCATCTAGCAATCGGACGATAACCACAAACAGCCACCTAAAGAATGCTTTGTAATTGCGCATAGACACATCTATGACTTGTTGTAACTCCAAACTTTTGTTTAGAAAAGCACAACAGGCTCTTATTCCCTCTGTCACAGTTTTTTCTTCCATACCCAGAATCTAAAACAAGAAAAGTTATATAGTATTGTTTTTTAGTTTAAAAGTCTATCTAGTTTACATTTTAAATATCTATGATAATGTCTGTATTTATATATATTTTATATGAATGTTATAATAAAACCTACCTTGTATCTATCTGGTATTCTAGTGAGTCCCCTTAGCTCCGATAAATAATAAGTAAGATGTTGTCCAACAATGTTTAGTTGATTTAATACTAATTTTTGTATTGTGGAATAGCTTAACTCAACTGAACTGCCAAATTTTTTTAATCCCTTTGCTGTTAATTCTTGTAATAAAAATAATTCAAGTTCATCTGATGGCACTCCTGAAATTATCAACATAGGGTTATATACAATTTGTAACAGGTATCTGAAACGACTTGAAAATAGCATACAAACTGTACCTAACATAAGGAGCTCTAACAAGTCTGCAGAAACACCACCCTCAGGCACAGATGCTGCATAATATGCCATCTTTGTATCCATTTCTAGCAAAATGTGTTCTAAAGATTCTGCTATAGACAGCATTGTTTGATCTAAATAAAATAATAATTGATAAATTTGACTATGCCTACTCGCAACCACAAATATTTCTTCAGCATATGCAGACAGTACACTTGTATTGATTAGTGTTACAAATACATTTTTAGTAACACGATCTTGATAGGTCACTTGCAGCAAACTGAAGTCATCAGACAGGTATATATCAAGCATATTGAAATCTCCGCACTCATCTTTAGTCATCTGTTCTAACTGTATGGTCCCATAAGGATATCTTCCAAATACACTCAAGAAAACACATCCTGATCCATAACTCACTATTAACATATTAAGTTGGGTAGGTTCTGGCATTTCTTTAAAATGTTGAAGGTCTTCAGGGCTTTGATTTTTATATCCAGAACTAGTAGTAGGTGGTTTCTGCAAAAATATTGATGCATCATCCTGAAAAAACATATTAAATCTATATTGTCTCTTATAACTGTGTTAAAATAAATTTACTACCATTAACTAATCTTCATAGAAAACATGCTTATTTACTCACATATAAATTATATTCAGTAGCACTTTCTAACACTCCAGACTTAACTGCCCAGGTTAAGCATGTAACACCACAATGCTTGTGGCTATCAAACTCTCCAAATATGTCATGTTGTAATTCATATTTATCTAACACTTCTTTGTCTTCTATGTCTACTATGTAGATACTGCCCGAACTGTATCCTATTGCCAATGCCTGAAACAAGAAATGGACCAGAAATAAATTTTTGTGAAGTGATATATTTGAATATACACATGGATTCTTTTAATGTTTTTAATTCATATGAAATAAGCATTTGAAACAAATACCTTTCCATCAGGTCTCCATGCCATGCAGCGCACTGTGGCATGCTCCTTTGGTGGTGCCAGATTCCATACTTTTTGCCAATGCAGCCTGTGTACTTGTACTTCACCTAAACAATATAAATAATACACAATAAATTACAGTAAAAACTAGCATAAAAAGATTTTTTAAGGATTCTAAAGGGTTAATTTACCTTTAGAATTACTTAATGCTAGAAGATCTAGGCGGTTGCTCCAAACCATTAGATCCACTCGATTTGCTACATGTCTCTCTTCCATTTGCTTCATTCCACAGTGATACATATTTGCTTTGTGTCAAAACGAATTTAAATAACTTTAATTTATTCTGCTGGTAATAGCTTAGCAGACAATCCTAAATTATGTATATTTGACGTTAAAAATATTGAAGATACTGCCGTTGCTGTTTAACGACAAATCTAAATCAACATTCGATATGTTGACATAGAAACCGATATAGTATAGACCGGCTTGATAGATGTCAGTGTCAATTTACAGATTTAATGACAGCTATACTACGGTGTTGATGTAACAGATCAACCTACTAATCTATAACTGAGACGTAGTTAGTTCAAAATTTACTGTAAATATTTAACAGATTTGGCTAGGTTGATCTGTTGCCCACCGTACTAGACATAGATAACTATTAGATTACTGTTTTTTACGTCTAATTTAATTTTACCGAACACTATCTCCGATTTTCAATTTATCGAACAGTTAATCATCGATGTTTTATATCAACTAAAATCAATTTAGCAATATATATAATTTAGTAAATTATATAATTTAGTAATAGGTAGCATGCAGCAGGTAGGTTTTGATTAAGTCACGTATGCCGCAATTGGATATCAAGCATTCCGCCCTGGTTGAGGCTGAAGGCAGCTCACGAGCGGTCTTGCCCCTCCGCGCTTAAGCACTTTTATATTGCACTATAGGGGTAGAGCAGATAAAACTACATGGACTCAAGGTAAACAGAGTCAATTTAAATACTATATTTTTTTATTAACTATTTTTTTTAAATAATGCTTTTAAAAAGTTCACGCACAGAAATAATTATTTGCATGGAATCGTTATCGAAATTTAAGATGAAACAATATGGGTAACACAACTTCGATGTAACATAATTTCAAAAAATGTATAAAACATGAAAAGAAATAACGATTTAGGCACTGAATTTGTAGATAATTAATATTCGAGGATATCAATATGATATGTTACCTAATTCTAGGTTTGGTTAAATATTGTACAATAAGTTCTACTAATTGTTTTATGGGTAACGCAAATCGTTGAAAAGAATTGCGATAAGATGATAGATTCTAACTAGACAAATATAAGATCAACCCCAATTTCAAACTTAAATATTGTCTAAAAATTTTTTTATTTATTTATACAATTAAGTCAGCAAACAAGCATACGGTCCACTTGATGGTAAAGGTAACGTTGTTTCAGCACAAGCAAAATTATTAACTTATTTAAAATCTCTACCTTTCTCCGGGAGGCATATGTCTAGCAGTAAACATTCTATGGTTGACAATGATGACTACTATGATTAGTCGTATAGTTTATGCCATTTGTAAAATAATAATTATAAAATAAATTAAAGACACGAAAGATAATCTTTATCTACCTAATATAGATACAATATAGCAAAAACTGTCAATTTGACATTAGTTATCATCAACCACGTCTTATCAAAATCCACTTGCTTACAGTTTTTAAACTTATTTATAGATTGCTTTGCTATGTATTAAACATTGCAATGCAAGAATGTTCTATAATTAATTAACATTTATTGTAGACTCAAATGCTCATATAAGTAAAAGTTATGTAGTTGTTGTTTTGGCACAGGGCTACCTTATTCAAACAAATATAGGTCGCCGGTTGAGTTGATTTACAAATAATGAGAAATTCACCTTCTCCTTAAACATGATTTTACAAATAACATTGATTGTTACGACCATTAAAGTCCTATTTATACCTTTTTAGTTAGTAACCCAAACTTATTTGATATTAAGTTTGCTATTAAGCATACTATTAGTTAGGTTAATGCATTGGTTTATATGTTGCAGCTACTCTACAGATTTTGAAGTTCACCGAAACTGGCTAGCTGTTACACACAATCTTTCAATTGATCAGTGGTATTATGACAAAACTTCAGAATGGACATTGGATTATCCTCCATTTTTCGCCTGGCTGGAGTATTTTTTGTCTCATATAGCGAAATTATTTGATCCAAAGATGTTATATTTAACTAATTTGAATTATAATTCAGATATGACAGTACTCTTTCAAAGGCTGTCTGTGATTGGTTTAGATTTACTCTACATTTTAGGAGCCAAAAGGTACAAGTAATATTATTCATTTTATGATTTTGTATTTTGCTGCTATTTTTATCAAATGAAATTTATATTAAATTATAACCAATTATTGATGTTAACTAGTATGCAAACAATGATATAAAATTAATCAATTTTTTCTTGCAGTTGTTCAAATCTAGTGAGCAATGGAAAACTTCTTGTTTTTATACTACTGATTACTAATGCTGGATTGATCATGGTGGATCATATACACTTCCAATACAATGGATTTCTTTATGGTTTCCTCTTATTTTCTATATCAAATATGATAAAGGTAAATCCTTAGTTTTTGTCTTAGCACTCAATAGAATATTTTCCCGTCTCCTTAATTATTTTAAAAATGTTTTGAATGGTCACATCATCATGCGTTTAAGAATGAAATGCATATAAAGCATTTCTTTTAAATTTATCACTGTTTATTTATCGTGTATATATGGCATAATTGAATAATTTATATTGGAGGAGACTAACTTGTGGGTTGTTATTAGGCAACTATTTATTTTTGTGAATATACACCACATGTAGTTTTTATAAAGATTCTGGTGAAGACAAACAATCCTGCACCAGCATAAATTATTGCTAGTACTGTACCTGTCTGGTACCTTAACTCATATTTCTTTTTAATGTAGATTTCTTGCATGTTTGTTTCAGAGTAATTTTATTCAATCTGCATTATGGTTTGCTGCGTTATTAAATTTCAAGCATATATATTTGTATGTGGCTCCAGTGTATGTTGTCCACTTATTGAGAACTTATTGTTTTACGGTTCCATCAGAGGATGGCTCCCACACTCCATGGTATGCCTTCTCTATAACAAACCTGTTCAAATTGGCTATCAGTGTTATTGCTGTATTTGGCTTATCTTTTGGTCCTTTCATAGACCATATTCCTCAGGTAAGCATCTTTACAATCTGTTGTAAAATATTATTAAACAGATTTTATTATTAGTATGAAGAGAATGAAATCTGGAAACATTTCTTTCTTAGCTAACAACATTATAATATGCAACAACTTTGTAACTCTAAGTACATGATATATAAAGTCTGAAAAATTCAAAGATTGACTGTATGTTAATGTTATGTTAAATAATTGCACTTTCACTATAAACCTTCTCTGGTGAATTGGATAACTATTTTCTTGCAGATTATATCTAGATTATTTCCATTTAAAAGGGGTTTAAGCCATGCTTACTGGGCTCCAAATTTCTGGGCTTTGTACAACTTTGCAGACAAAGTTTTAGTGTATGTGTGTAAGTATAATCAGAAAAGGCCATACCATTTTCTGTATCATTAAAAATGTTACGTAATGTGGCTTTAATCAGTAATATACTTTTAGTATCCAGAAGTGGGGTAGTCCTTCCAAAGACTGAGGCCACCATGACTGGCGGGTTGGTCCAAGAGTTTAACCACGCAGTTTTGCCTTCTATCACTCCTACTATTACATTTGCTTTGACATTTTTGTCAATGGTTCCTGCTTTGATCAAACTGTGGCATCTGGGTGCGGATCGGCGGTACAGAGGTCTTAATTTTATAAGGTACGTTTTTTGGTTTACCATCTAAAGTTAGCAATAAGAAGTCTAGTTTCCAGGATACAACTCGTTTTATTGTTGCAGGTGTATGATTGTGTGTGCTTCTTGTTCATTTATGTTTGGGTGGCATGTGCATGAAAAGGCGATACTAATGATTATAATACCACTTACGTAAGTATATTACTTGCCTTGATATAACTTATTAGAAACTTTCGAAAATGTAGATATTAAAATAGATCTATATTAGAAAGATAATGTAGGTACCTATTCATGGTTATATATTGTTTTTAATATGTGTACCTATTATAAATATATATAGGTATTTTTTTTTCAGTTTTATGTCGGTGCTTGGGGAAATCGATGGACGACTGTACTTAATATTATCTACGGTGGGGCATTACTCTTTGTTCCCCTTACTATATCCAAATAATCTTTTATGTATTAAGTTATTCATTCTCTTTACACATTGTTCAATGGGATTAAGCAGCATTCCAAATTATTATTTACCACACAAAGTCAAAGGTCCGAAAAAGCAAAGATTTATGAGATTACCATTATTGAGCCAAATAGAGTCACTATATTTGTATGGGCTTATTGTTCTATGTTTATACGAAAACCAGGTACACTCAACCTGGGGATTGGATAAGAAGTTTCCATTTTTACCCCTCATGATAACCTCTGTTTATTGTTCGATAGGAGTGTTTTACTTTTGGTTTTTTTATTATCTATATTTCATTAACTTCAATCTGAGTGCAGTACCAACTGTAGTAGCTAATATAAAAAAATATGTAAAGAAAGTAAAGTGATTGTTATAATAAGAACATTTTGACTATTATTTATGTGTTTACCTATTACTTATTTAATGCTTGTCATAACTCTGTAAGTTGGTTTTGCCCCGCGGTTTCACCCGAGTAAAATTGTAGAACTTTCATACTAACTTTGTACCACCCTTAAACCCTCTTAAGGAATGATTTGCGAAAAAACATTTTATATATGTTTCATGATTTTCAATGAAGAACCTTTATACTGAATTTCATTCGAATAACTTCAAAGTCAGCAGTTTCGTACTAACTTTGCACCCCTGTTTTACCTATTTAGGAGGTGAACTTTCAAAAATACTTCCGTGCTCCCCTACGTTATAAAAGAAACCCCTGTGCGAATTTTCATGTTTCTAATCCTTAGAGTTTAGGCCCTGCGTTGATATGTCAGTCAGTCAGTCAACTCTCATACTCTTTTTTTATATGTAGATATTCAAATGCCTCTTATTTTGACTTTAACTTTATTTTGACGAACTTTATCTTTAGGGATAAGTTTAATAGGCCATTATGTATAAGTGCAATATGCCATTCAAAATAACTCCACTGAATGAAATTCGGCTATCATTGCCAAGTGAAATTCTTGCAAATAATAGTTTCAAGAAACGTGATGCTAAGGGAAATTAATCCAGATAAAATTTTGCTGTGTCATGAATTTGGTCTAATATATATTTAGCCAAATGATAATATTATACTTAACAATTTTTTGCCATAGATATTATAATATGCAAAAGAAATCGATTAAAAATAGTGTGTTATGCCAAATTAAATTTGAAACATTGGTATTCTGCTACTTGGAAGCATCTATGTTCGACGGGCCCGATGATACGTCCGGTGGTGTCACTATTTTGTGCGCCACGGGTTGAGGGTTCGATTAATGTGTATCTATAGTTATTGGTCATTCCTTTGTTATCTGATATCCTTTAAACTAATACTTATTTAGGAGGTCAATGTACAGAAAAATATTCAGATAATAAAAATGAGGTACTGGAACCGACAGATGGCGGTATAAGTATCCAATTAGCGTAGCTTACATACAAATTGCGGAGATGGGCAGCAGCAACCTCGCCGCTAAGCTATGCTCTGCGATTGCTAGGACGCCTGCTCAGCGTGGCAATTATTGGGCAAACCATTCAATGATTGATTAATTGACATTGAGGACTAGGATGCCTATTTTTTTGATGTTCTAATATTAAACTACTCTATATTCTACCTGACATGTCGTCAATTTTACAGGAGAGCAAGGTTTCTTGAGGCTTCTGAATTTAGAAAACGCCACTATTTAATAAAGAAAGTAGGGTAAAATGCCATGTATGGTATTTACTTTATAGCATTGTCACAGCACAAAACACTACGATGAATATTATGGATGGTAAAATTTAAATATACCGCTTTTTAAAGGCTAACAAGTTCTAAAGAGTATTATTATTAGTAGAGAACGTATAAACTTCATTTACCCTATTTGTCGCTACCATATGTTAACTAACACATCTTCGCTTTAACCGGTCGGAATAATATAAACCACATCTCCCCCTTTCCTATAAACCGTGCCCACCGAACCTTAACTGAGAGATGGGTTAATGATTAAATTCACGGCGGCTTGGCTAAATGTACCTATATACATAACTGTATGATTTAATGTCATATACCTGAATCTACTTTGTTATTTGACGGGGCCGGGATGGTGCAGTCGTAGTGATCCTATTTTGTGCGCCAGGGTTCGATGTACAAATAATATTATATATTATTCGATGTACAAATAATAT